>CAVLJG010000010.1:25692264-26118963 GCA_963669975.1 Acanthoscelides obtectus | reverse complement strand
TCCGCCTACTTCTGGTAAACATATGCAACAAAAAAATATGTAGATGACTCTATTGCAAATATAACAACAAGAATAGAACAGGAGTTGGCTACAATTAAGTCTCATACCGATTTGACTCCAATACGGAAAAATATCATTGATTTATCCTCTGAATTACAACTTTTGCAAGGACGCACATCATATATATCATTGAAAACAGACGATCTGCTAAGCGTATAAAGCCGATGGAACAACAATTTAAAGCGTTAAAACATGATGACGTACGCCAAGGAGAAGCTACAACTAGTTAACGAGCTGCACAAGCCTGCTCGAAAAAATTATCTAAGACGACGTACCATCATTAAAGGCTTAGACGATTTATGGCAGACGGACTTGGCTGAAATGCGACCTTATGCTCATCAAAATAAAAATTTCAAATTAATTCTCGTCGTAATCGATTCTTTTTCCAAGTTTATGTGGACTAGACCGTTAAAGACAAAGACGGGTGAGGAGATAACTCGTGCGTTTTCGGATATCCTCGCACATACGGAACGTACGCCGAAAAATCTACAATCTGATCAAGGTAAAGAATTTTACAATAGTAAATTTCAAACTTTAATGAAGAAGCATGATATTAATCATTATAGTACATATAGCATCAAGAAAGCGGCCATTGCTGAAAGAGCCATAAGGACGTTGAAAAATAAACTTTACAAATACTTTAGCTTAATGGGATCGTATAAATGGATTGATATATTACAAAGCATTACCAATGAATACAATGGAACACGTCATCAAACCATCGGATGTAAACCATCACAAATTAATAAATCCAACGAAAAATGTATCTTAAATCGAAAATATACTCATTTAAAATCGCGGGCCCGCGTAAGTTTAAAGTTGGTGACATTGTACGCATCAGCAAAACCAAAATGCTATTCGACAAGGGATACGTTCCAAGCTGGACAACGGAATTATTTAAAGTTACTAAAATTAATATTACCAACCCTGCAACGTACATGCTCGAAGATATGCAAGGTGCACCGATCAAAGGAGCCTTTTATGACGAAGAATTACAGAAAACAGCCAATCCAGATGTTTATTTAGTTGAAAAAGTTTTACGTCGTAAAGGTAAAAAATGTACGTCAAATGGCTTGGCCTTGATGCAAAACATAATAGTTGGATTGACAATGATGCGATCGTCTAGGTGTATGGGGTGGGGGGGTTTCTGCTAAAGTGAGTTCTCAGTCGGTTGCAGTCAGTCAGTCAGTCAGTCAGGCAGCTAGTAAAAAAAAAATGGATACCAGTGCTAGTGGTTCAAGTTGCAGCGAGTTTGACCTCACCACCAGCAGCTCACACGAATCATCTGTAAACTACGACCGTGAGCTGGATGCTATTCTGGAAAGGTACGAAGAAGCGGCCAAGAACGAGGACCATTATCTGCTGTACACGCAGTTTCCAAATGGATCATACCAAATTGGATGCGGTCTAAGCCCAGCGAGATCATTTACTCCTGCTGTAATTGTGTGGAACTCATCACGGTTGAAACTATCTTTCAGTTCCTATGAGTGGGAACAATTAATCACCCAGCTCAATGTGGTAACGGTGAAGGAGACGGAGGAGCAGGAGGAGGAGAAGAACCTTCCTGACAAGTATGATCCTGTCGAAATCGAGTGCGGTGACTATTGCAGAATTCGACGACTAATCTATGATAGTACGAAAATTCTCGAAATAACCAAGCACAACATTAGTTTCTACCTCTCAGAAATGGACGTGAACGCTCTTTTAGAAGCAAATAATGAACTTTTAGTACCGTATATGTCTATGCTAGAAACTGTTGAATTTCCAAGCTATTATTATAATGCGCTTAAGATTGTTCGAGCTAGTTTTAATGATCAAAATTATACGTTTTCAGATGCTATTCAAAAATTGTATACATTTAAGCTCGTAGGCTGTACTTTACAACATATAGCGTTAGGACAACATATATTTTTCTATAGACATAGGATCGCTAATGATCTTGAACGATTTTAATAAAGTTTTTGTAAAAATGCATATCTGTCGTTTCATTATGATATACGTCACGTAACGTGACACGTGACGTGACGTGACACGTGACGTACGTGACGTGACACGTGACGCACGTGACGTGACACGTGACGCACGTGACGTGATACGTGACGCACGTGACGTGATACGTGACGCACGTGACGTGATACGTGACGCACGTGACGTGCACACTTTGTTCAAAAATACCAAAAAGATGTCTTGATAGCCCGAAGAACCGCGCCACAACATCAGAAGTAATGTTAGTATTATGTGTGTGCGTGTTTTTTTTTTTTGTTTTTGAACACGCTAAGTTTTGAACTCCAACCACGCACTAACATTGCTTCTGATGTTGCACACCTCTGACGACTCAAGCTATCAGGACATCTTGTTGTTGTTGTTGTTGTGAACTCTTCTTACTAGAAAAATCTAACGAAATCAATAAAACATCTTTTTATAAATATTCATTTATTAAATCTAATTACATACATGTTTGAAAAAATATATATATATATAAATGTTAGTACTACATACATGTTTGAAAAAAAATATATATATAAATGTTAGTACAATAGATAGAGAGAAACTGGAGGACGGATGAACGCTTTTTATATATTTTTTTGTAATTTGTTTGCTGTGATGTTTTTTTTTTAAAACTCAATATCGCTGTCTACATCAGATTCATCAAATCGGATTCGGATGTTATTTCTAGACCTATCATGTAAGGCATCTCTGCAAGATTCCTGGTCTTTTAGTTCAAACACTACGCTTTTAAAGCAGCTGTGACACCAATTATACTTTTTTTGGTATACGTTCAAAATAATGTCATGTGCATCGTGAACCTCGTGAGAATGGTCATAGCAGGCAAATAAACGTTTATTTAAAGTTTTATGTATTTCTTTAAATTTAGATAAACAATTTTTACATACGTGTAGGTAATATTGGTCCAGCCAATATCCACTTGTCCATAGACAGTAACTAGAATAATCTTCAAAAACATAACCCCAATCTGATTTTCCTAATATAGTGTGAATTAAATTTGGATCTATTTCTTTGTGACATCTAATAAAGTTAATTCCTGTATATGAAGAATCAAGATCATTTTTGGCTTCTTTAATCATAGCGTGCCATTTATATAAAGGAAATTGTTTCACAATTTCCGTAGTTAATTTCCATGGTAGTGGAGACTGCTCCATGAATTCTACTGCTGATGATGTTATTGATTCGCAAATTTTTCTAACAGCTAACTCTGATAATGTTGGGGCATTCATCTATAACAAAAAAAAAAACGCTATTATAAGATACTGTAATGCCCCCACGGAAGTGTGTCAAAACTGTTCGGAATTAAATAACGTTTGTCGTCATACGGACTTAAACTAATTTTTGACTGTTCAACAGAATATACGTTGTGTGCATACGACCTGATACAGCGTTGTGTAGCTGTTTTTTCCTTAAATTCTTTCAAACATTCAACATAATCCTCAAATGCAATTTTATTTTTAACAACATTGTACTTAACCCCTTTAGATTTTTTAACCACCTTCCCACCCTGCACCTTGTAACTATACATTTTGCTTCGAAGTCCAACAAAATGTGTCATAATTTTACCGTTATTTTCATCTTTCATTAGACCCGGCACCTTTTTGTTCTTACGCAGTATTTTATATATGTTATTTTCAGGATAATCCGAAGTATCAAATTTACTGGAATCAGCTTTAATGATCTCCTCATATGCATCCTCACATTGCAATTCGTAGATAAAACTGTCTGTGTCCATGTACATGAGCTTACACCTTTCTGCACCCATTTTTGGTAGCATATAGGTGTAATGAAAATCGTACATGACTAGTTTCGATAGGTCTAGAATTGCCTGCCCTACATACAGAGGTTTGTTAAACGTTATTTCAGCCTTGTTCAATTCGATAACCACCAGATTTTCCTCTAAAATTGTGCGACTGTGGAACCGAAAACTCGAAATCAAGTTTGCTGCCCCATAGCGACCACCCCAAGATTTAACGATTTTACATACGCGGTGCTTACGTATATTTTCCATGGTCTTACCGAATACTGCATTATTCATTAATTTAAAAAGATTTTTTTCGAAATCATTCCGGGCTGCAGCTCTACATCGAGTATTCAACTCGATGTAGGGTTTCAGCCAGGCTGCTTGTTTAAATTGTAAAATTTTATGGATTTTCGTTAACTTTAACCCATTAGCTAGCATTTGTTTTAAATTTTTATAGTGAACCGTGTACTCTTTTTTATCCGTAAGTGTTGCCATTAATTTCGGCAATTTTACCCCGCCGTCGCTGGGTGGTACGCTACGTTCTGCCGCAAACGGAAAATCTTTGTGTTTATCGTGCAGTTCTTGTGGGTACGATAGATCGACTTGTAGCACGTACCCTACGTCAGAGTCGTCGGGTATTGACATCACATCAAACGATGTTACATCATCTACCCATTTGAACCCTCCGTAGGGTAAGGGTTGCTGCATAGCCTTCCCATATAAGCTATTCACATCCAGGTACATAAGGTACTTGGACGGCTTTTCAGGATCATATTCGGGCATATATTTATTGTTGGCCTCCGAAAATCGGTTGCTACACACCGAAATTCCACCTCTTATAGCATTTTCGTAAAACATCACCATATCTAGATCCTTTAGTAGTTCTAACTTACACCCAGTGTATTTGAGCATACAGTCCCACGTATATCCGGGCATTGTATAGTACCACGCAGGATCCAGACCATAGGTGGAGAAACATTTTTTACGCAATTGCTCAAAAACGTCGGCAAGAAGCAGAATATCTGTTTTTAAATATATATCAGAATACTCTCCTAATGTTTTAATGTTAAACTGTTGCCAAACAGATTGCGCATGAGCATACTTCTCGTCACTTACACTTTCATCGTTTAATTTATTGTAAAATTTTTCAATTGGGGGCAAAGTCGTTTCATTTAATTTTTTCAACGAATCAATGTAATCGTAACAGAAAACTCCTTTCTGTGTTAATAATTTGAATTTATCTTCATCTAAATTTTGAAATTCCCTTTGTAAAATTTTCTTTTCTGATACTGCTAAAATTGAAGCTAATTCATCAAGAGACGCCCCCATAAATCGAAAAGAGTCTATAAACCGCAATTTAATGTTATTTTCATCTGAGTGCAGCGTAAAGGAGATGTATTTATCTTTGTTGATGGGAAGTAGACTTAAGCGACCTTTTTTACATAAATTCGAAATCATAAAGTGACTATCGTACCCACTTAAATTATGGAATATAACCGGCACAACAAACAATTTTCTAAAGTTCAGATTGCATGCTTGGTGTGCGTAACCTCTGAACTCTCCACTGAAATGGTTGTGATCTCTAACGATTATGTCTTTTTTTGTTTTTGAAAATCTCTTACCGCAAATATGACATGATGTTGCCTTACATGTGTCTAATTTTTCAATCATAGGTACGCTTGTTTTTATTTTTGAGTTTACAAATTGCGCAACACCAGCCATACGATTTGCAAACCAATCCATACAATCTGCACCTCGAAAGCTCTCGAAATAAGAAAGGCTATCATCATAGCTGCATTTTACATAGAAACCAGCACTATACGGAACGTGTTTTTGATATTTTATGGTTTTAGTTAAATTTACGACGCTACTTTCTTTATGATTTTCTAATTGACATTCAAAATCTGCATAAACAACAAAAGGAGTATTTTGTTGGTATGTAAAGTTTTTAAATTCAACGCAGCTCTCTTTAGGAAGGTTAATTTTATATTTATTAAATTTAGAACACAGTTTTTCATGTTCAACTAATTTATTTTGCTGATGGAAATAGTTCAGACATCTATCGCAAATAAATTTTTTCTCACGATGTTTATTTAACTGGCTACTAATAAGACGCGAAAGATTTTTAATCCAACAATAGTGATATTTAATTTCATCGATTGAATCATTATCTTCATTTGCTGGCGCTGGTGGAGGAGCATCATAATCATTTAAACGCGGATAATATTTATTTTGAGCTAAAAGTAAATTAACATGCGTATCCCGTTTATTTTCCGTTAATCTTGCTGGTACTACTATGTAAAATGATTTTTTTTCTGTTTCGATCAATTCTAAAGCGTAAACATTGACTGAAATGTTATTCATCT
This sequence comes from Acanthoscelides obtectus, assembly GCA_963669975.1. Lineage (NCBI taxonomy): Eukaryota > Metazoa > Arthropoda > Insecta > Coleoptera > Chrysomelidae > Acanthoscelides > Acanthoscelides obtectus. The sequence goes on along the minus strand of CAVLJG010000010.1, from coordinate 26,112,786 downwards.
TTTCAAATTTTGAAATTTTTGTTAGCAGCATAGGACTATCTAAATTTTCTGTTTGTAAAACGTCAGTAAAGTGTGGATATGAGGAGGTTAGTTCTGCATGTCTTTTTTTGCTAGGAGTCCGAAGAGCGCTTACAATGGCCCAGTAAAAGCAATTTTGATCTATATTTTTAATGTTTATACAAGCATTTTTCCTTATAATCGGTTCTGGTAGTCTAATATAAGATGAACCGTTTCCCAATTGATATTTACTGATATTAACAACTAAGGAAATAATTTTATTTAACGCAAATCCCGAATCTTTTTCAGCAAATTCCGATAATTCGTTTAAAAGTTTATCTTTCACATATATCTTAAACCACTCGTCTATTTGAGTTGATGTATCAATAATATGATTTTTAGTATTAATATATTTAATTCCCAAAATTTCATTATCCCCCGATTTCCTAATAAACTCCCCGCAAAATGTTGTATTTACTTTGAGCGCACAATGGGTGTTCAAAATATTCCTAATTTTCCTTTTAAAAACAACTACACAATCTGCTAAAAATTGATTCAAGTCCTTATGACGCAAATTAGCTATGGAACCGGTTTTTATTCTACTTTGAAAGCTCGATTCTACATTTTCCCATCTAACCCTCTGACCCAATGTTAAGTGAAGTCCTGCCCCAATATGTCTAGTTAAAATCAACTTTCTAAAATGTTTAAAATGCCCCAAATTTGTTTCTACTTTTCTACAGGTCCCTACAGATAATTTATTTTGCCTTCTACTACGAATTACCCGTTTACATAATCTAATTTGTTTTTCTATTCGTTTCAGCCACACTTCCGCGTCTCTGATTGTAAAATTATCAAATAAAATTTTCCGTAGACTAACAATTGATAGTAGAACACCGTCTGTTTGTTTGATGATCTTTTTAACCTTATTTGAAGACATTTGAAAAGACGACATTTTTTTTTTCAAGCAAACACATTACTCAAAAATATATAAAAATGCTCACCCTGTCCTCCTCCTCCTGTTCTCTGCTTTGTTAATTTTCCACTATTTTGAATGATGCTAGCGGTCGGCTTTTCCCTACGTCCACTTCCCCTTGGAAGATGATCGAGTATTTTCCGTGAAAAAGTTCGTCGATGACCGGCTGGTACGTTTCCGTCACCCGCTGTGGTAGAAATAGCACTTCCGGTCCTAAATCTAGTAGCACGGCTTCCCCAAATTTCGACTTGACCACTTTAGCTGCTTGGATTGCAAATGGTGTCCCGACTGGTAGGTCCTTTAATTTTCTGATAGGTTTGCGGTCTACAATCGAAGACGCAGCATTAATTTTTGATAAATCCATCTATAAAAAAAATTGAGTCGTCTAACTATTTTGAAGCATAACACGAAAAAACAGTTGCACTTAGAGACATAAAAAAGAAAAATATTAAATAAAATAGCACTTACTTTTTTTAAAATTTTCGCTATCTCGTCTCTCTCGAAGCACTATTGTACTGCGGCCGTTGTTCCAGCTTGCAGCGTTGTGCGTTAAGTGTGAAACAATGATGACTATTGCATGCGCTCGCTAAATATAAATACGTGGTTGAGATAACACACGCGTGCATGAGATAATTGTATCGTAAATATGCATATTATATGCATCATATTCTCAGTACCATTTTTATCGAGAAAACAACATTCATTGCGGTTGCAGTATTTTTTATATAATTTCTTAGTAATACATGAATGTATCGTTTGTCCGGCGGAAATTCCAATTACAAGTTGCACATGAGAGTAGAAATTTAGAAATATAGTAAATTCGTGTATGATTATTGTATATTTGCTGCCTAATTTTTTTTCAGTCAAGATTTTGATTGGGGGGTAAACGAATTTATATTTGCTATCTGAGATTTTTGACATCATTCTCTATCAGGTGTTGGTTCATGAAATTGGACATGCTCTCGGCATAGCACATAGTGCTTCTCCGAATGCTATTATGTTTGCCTTCTATCAGCATGAGATTCGTGGTCTAGATGTTGATGATATAAATGCAGTACAATATCTATATGGAAGAAAAAACAAATATGATTCAATCCCAACGTCTACCACCGCATCAGCAATACCAAAAACAACAACAACTATAAGATCTACAACTCGTAAGCAGCCGATCCTCAAAAATTTGTGTGATATTATTCCAGATTTTATGTTTTTAGCTATTGCTCCAGAGTTTTCAAATTACCGATTATATATTGCACATGATATGTTTATATGGAAACTAGACTTAAACGAAATGATTATCCCATCTCAGCCTGAACTTCTTGTCGATTATGTTCCTACAGAATTACGTCAATACACTTTACAACATATTTTCCAATCAACAAACGGTGACTTGATTACCATTGTGTCTCCAAACAACTATTTCTCAGCATCATTCCCTACCATTAAATTTCTTGATAATTTTTCAATTGATATACCCGATAGGGCTCGAATCAATGCTATTTTTCAATCAAACGCAGGACGGTCCTATACCTTTTATAATAATATGTCATATATAGAATTTTCTAACGATTTTACTGATGTGTTGAACAGAGGACGGATAAGAGACATATTTCCTGGGTTACCTGAAGTTTAGGGAAAAAATTAAAAAACAACCAGAACTGAACCGTGAAATACATAATTTGATTCTTGTCTGTCATGAACCAAATCAGTTGTCGAACAATGATTTGAGTCGATTAGTATCAACATCTAAAGTACTCCCTGATATGTAGTTTTATTGAAAATACCTCTGGTTTGCGAAATAATATTGTCGGAATTTCTTGTTGCAAGTTGTTCAAGCGCGGGTATTCAAAACATGGCACACACACACACACCAATCAACCTTATTGTTATATATACTATATGTTTCAATAAAATATCCATTATACTATTTTCATTTTGAACGGTATCATCCTGTATAATAATAACAGTACATCGTATACAGGTTATGAGACATTCTGACCGACCGACCGACCGACCAGAGGAGCCCACCACGCTATTTAGGTCACGCCTTGCTATATACGATTTAACGATATACCGTCGGTCCATCGATCCGCTATTTTTCGATGCACCCCTGTATACACGTTGCCCCCCGTAATCCACGCCAACACCAGACAGGTGCGACATCGGCGCCATCTATGCGCGAGATGCCCAACCCATCAATGGCAGCTGTCCAATGACGCATAGATTCCGTTAGGTTTGTACAGCGCCAAACAAATCGGCGCCATCTATGCGCGAGATGCCCAACCCATCAATGACAGGTGTCCAATGACGTATGACAGATGACGTTTTAACGCCATCTATGCGTGAGATGCCCAATGACGCATGACAGGTGTCCAATGACACACAGATTCCGTTTGGTTTGACAGCGCCATCTAGCGGCGGAATCCCCAACTCATGATTACAGATTCCGTCCAACAACCTGTCAATGGCGCGCGACGCCAGCGCCTCTGGTGGCGGATTTTGGAAGTTTTGAGACCGAATCCCCATAAGACATCTACTTACAGGTCTCCGTACTCTAGGCATCGTAACCGATCGTAAAGGATGTCAAGAACCAAAATCCGCCAACGTTTCTTCTTTACTGCGGCTGAAATATTCATTTTTAGAGCGTTAGTGAATTAAAAAAAAAGCAGTATAAAAACCGGAATGTCCAACTGATAAGGCTGAACATTTTTTCACTTGTTATTTACAGTAAGATAAATACATTCACCAACTTTCATTAAAATAAAACCATTTAAACTGGGTGTTCGGATTTATATGTCACTTAGTATATACTGAACCAATCTACTTGACGCCATTTTTATAGATTACTGTGAAGTTATAATTCCAAATTCACCAATTGCATCATTTTAAATTCTTAAGCTCCAAAACGCAATATTGTATGCTGTTCGCACTAAACACCTCTAAATTCCCATCATTAGCTCTGCCTGCCTCACTTACTTTAACACCAATGTTCCTCATTAACGACAGCAATAGAAGAATCACACATCGATCGTGTAAAGCAGGTCAAGGCATAACGCGACACAAAACAAAAAGGGCCATATAAAAAAGTCCCTGAGGGTGGTCCGTGACTCATATTCGCGCATGAAGTAGACCATTTGCTCCCTGGGGATACCTACACCTTTTCCATGCACACGTCAAGCTCATAGCTCGTCGCAACAGTAGCGGGTATGAATAAAAATTTAGAGAATATACATATGGAAAGCTTCAAAATTTTAGTTTCATAGTAAGAGGTGAGGTAGTTTTGAAGTGTACTTATATTTGAACCTGACTGGTTTCTAACAATGAAACATTTATAAGAATTGCGAAGATAATATACATATAGGCTTTCCAAATAGCAATTATTTATATTCAGTATACCTGTAATACTCCAATTCTTCTTTGCAAAATATATTCCTCAAGAACGTGTGCTTAAGATTAATGAAAGAATAGTATATCTTATATACGTATATGGAGCTTGCCGATTTTTGGTATTAAAAATTTTTTGTACCACAGAACAAAAGGATTTTGGATTTTTTGAATCAACTTCCAAGTTGTGAATTGTAGAAAATTATTAGAAAATTATATCACGTCATCAAAATTATGTAAATTTTCAATAGTATTTGAGACCTCCCTGGAATTAAAAACAATGCAACAACGAAAGTATATATTAAAAATAATAAAACATATTCCCTATGTCGACTTCATTAATTTTTTAAAAATAAGTTATATACGTTCCTTAGATGTACGAGCCCCTTCCCACTTCAGTTGGTCCACTTCAAGATTTGTACCAAAATATACCTTTATAAACTAAACGTGACGAAACTATTTACTTCTAAAACAATTTATTTTCTCAAAAACATTTTAGATACACTCTAGTCGTAAAAAATACATATTTGAAATCACTTAGACCTATAACTAATAGAACATCTGAACAAATAAACAACGTGCGAATAAATGTGCGATGTTAACAAAGCAACAATTGAAAGATTACAATTGGGTAACATCACCTTTATTTTTTATTACGGCTGAGATTCTTTGGGGCATAGTGTTAACCAAGTTTTGGCAAAAATTTAAAACAATCCCATATTTCTTGAAGCTTTTGTCTCAGTTCGGTGTTTGTACGAGCAGGATGTTGTCGTAGAACCTTTTTCATTTCGTGCCACAAAGTTTCAATAGGTGACAGATTTGGACTGCTAGAAACCCATTTCAAAAGTGGTACATTATTTTCTTCCATCCATTTTATATCCTTTTTTATCTTGGCCGGATGTCAAACATTCTTCCATCACTGGTAAAAGCGATTCCTCTAAAATTGCCAAATATTTGTTTGTACCCACATTTCCATCAACAAGATTAACTTTTCCTACTCCGTTTGATGACATACTGCCCCAGACCATAACGGATGCTGGAAATTTCACTTTTCTCTTCAGACATTCAACATGGAATGCTTCATTTTTTTGCGAATAACTCTACTGCGACTGTCACCAACACAAACTTCGAATCGGGCCCCATCACTCCATTGTATTGCACACCATTGTTGAGGTGTCCATTGTCTATGTTCTGTAGCCCATCTAATCCGATTTTTCTTTTGCAGTGGAGTTAATAGTGGCTTTTCTTTTGCCTATAAACAAGTTGTGCAACTTTAGGGTTTTTACTCTTGCAAGTGCTAAATCCCAGTTTGTGGGCCTCTCTATGAGTTGTGGACCTCGAAATTCTCCTTCCAACAGCGTCACTCCACAGATCACTTAATTGTAAATAATTGGCACGCCTGGTTTTCATGATTATTCTTCTTAATGCTATTCGGTCGGCATTTGTGATATTACTTTTTTTGACATATCGTGGCTTAATATTAACTGAACCAGTTACGTTATACAGGGTCCGCCAAAGGAACCTGATGAGTTTCAATATGAAACTACACATATATCTTTCAAGATATTTATTTTCATATATAAGTAATCGAAAGTGTCATTTTATGTATGGAAAATAACTTCGGTCAAATGATGTCCTTCATTGCGGACACACTCTTCCAAACGGTTTCGCACATTCCCCATTACGCGCTGTACCATACTCATCGGAATCGCGCTAATTTCATTGCGAATGTTTTCCTTCAATTCTTCAATGGTCCTTGGGCTCGTTAAATATACCTTGCTTTTGAGATAACCCCATAACCAATAGTCACAAGCCGTGAGATCGGGAGACCTTGCCGGCCAAGGAACATCTCCATTCCGCGAAATGACTCTTCCTGGAAACATTTCTCGCAGTCGAACCATTGTTGCTCGTGCTGTATGCGCTATGGCGCCATCTTGCTGAAACCATACAGTATTTAAATCTATGTTCCGTCGACGAAGCTCTGGTTCCAAAAATGTGTTTAACATTTCCAGATAACGTTGCGAATTGACCGTGACAGAATTTCCAGCATCGTCCTCAAAAAATAGGGTCCAATTATGCCGAATCGCGACACTCCGCACCAAACAGTAACCTTGCGAGTATGAAGGGGTCGCTGGTGAAGTTCTCTCGGATTTTCTGCACACCAGTAGCGAAAATTCTGCTTATTTACGTAGCCTGATAACTCGAAATGCGCCTCATCAGACATAATTAAGCCACCTAAAGCGTTTTCATCCAAAAGTTCCAGAAGCTGGTTGCTTGCAGTCAAACGGTTCACAAAGTCTTCAGCTGTCAGTTCTTGAACCATCGCTAATTTGTAAGGGTGATAATGTAAATCCTTATGCAAAATGCGCCGCACTGTTGTTTCTGAAAGCCTTAGACTAATTGCTTGTAGCCTAGCTGAACGACGTGGACTTTGCTTCACCGCTGTTCGCACCCTCTCAATATTGGCTGGAGTCCGAACTGTTCGACGCATTCCTGGTGGCTTAGCTTTCATTGCTGATGCAGATCGACGAAAATTTTTGACCCACAACTTAATTCTGTTACGGCATGGAACAGAACCATGACGTCCGACATTGAAATGTGTACGAAATAGACGCTGTGTAATGATCACCGAGTCGTGATTTTTAAAATACGTCTCGACAACAAATGCGCGATGTTCACTTGTCCACAGCTCCATGACTACTGAAATGGCATCTACTACCGATGTTTTGCCCACTGTAACCGATGTTCTACGTCAAAATACAGCTTCGTACTATCCATTCTGAAAACGTCAGGTTCCTTTGGCGGACCCTGTATCTTCTAACAATATTTCTCACACTGTACCGCGATAAGTCTAACAAAGTTGCAATTTCCGAGTTTGATTTCCCAGAATTAAAAAATTTAATTATTAGTAACCGAATTTTCTCACTAATAACCTTTCCTCTACCCATTTTGAAAACCTTAACCACCCAAAACTATTTTAAACGTATTCTGACAGCTGTGATTAATAAAAACAATTGTCATGGCTTTTATTTTTCAGAGCCACCTATGCGTTATAGACTTATTTTGCATTGAAATGAAAATAGGTTGATATGCTATAATTGCAACATGTTATTTTTATGCTGCAAATTTGACTAGGGCGTGATAAAGTTGGAGTTTTCTACTATATACTATCAAAATATTCATTGTTAATATTTCAAACCTATAACACCCTGCTACATTTTTATTATTTGTGTTTGATAAGAAAAAAACTAAGATTTCAATAGTTGGGCCAACTGAAGTGGGAAGGGGCTCGTACAGTTAATATTTTAGGATTAAAATATCGAATCTCGACCTCAGTTCTCGCTGGATCCGTTTGACTCTAAAATTCAAGCTTGTTAATTGGGAGAATTCTGGAAAATGTAATTCTCATCATTTTCTGATGAAAGCGAGTTCTAGAAAATTGATTCGTAACAATTTAAAGAAACATAGACACACTTTTTTTTATTTTCCAACCTGGTTGCTGGATTAGGGGTAGTCACCGAAAATATTTGAGGGAGCCTTCTTCTTCAAGTAGTAGTTCAATCTACTTGACTCTATTTAAAAAATTGCGTTAGCATCAGTATGCGTGATGTAAAATGACGGTCTATTTCACCCCATACAATGCTAATCCAGTATGAACTACCCCTGCATAAAATTTCATAGTCTGGTTGGTTGAAAGCAAGTTTCAGTTCTCTAGAGTCACCCCTTTTTTGGGCGTTAATTCGTAAGTGTATGCGTGAGTGGAAATGCACACTTGAATGATTTTCATGGCCTTTGATTATGAAAAAGCGGGAGTTTCCGAACTTCAATGTTCAGGAAAGAGGTGGCTCTTGTCTATTGAATATGGGGTGGAAAGCTTTCTTCTTTAATCCTATGTAGTTTTCGGTTGATGCGTGGTTAATGTATAGCCCGGTGAATAGCACAGTTATTTATATTTATTATTTCATAATTATTATGATTTAAAATTACTTACGGCTTGAAATTGTGTATACATATACGTAATAATGCTTGGCAGCTGTTGCTTGGTTCCTGTAATGTTCCAAAAAAAATTGTTGAGCTATGCAAAACAGTTCAGAATAGTCCACAGAATCAGCCCTTGAAATTTTGTCCAATGCTTTGAGTTACTCAGTATAGCCACCAAATTGGAACAAATACAGTATAGGAACGTTTCTCTATGGAAATAGAAATGTCAAAACTACCAATACAGGAAGAATATATGCTTGTGTGGAAAGTGCAAAATACGATTTTTCCGACAGAATTTCGTTTGGTCCCGCTTGCGGCAATATTATTTATTATTGTTGTAAAAATGATAAATCCTCATCTCTGTCTGACAGCAACCAGTAGTAAACGCATTTTCTACTTTGTCGCTCTAGAACGCCTTATTATTTTTGCTACATTATCCTAATTGAAAATACAAACTCGTGAAACATTGATGCTATAAGACGTAGGTACATCACGAAAAACCATGCCTTTTATTTCCGTCGGTATGACTGCCAGTCTGTCCGCTGATCCGTTGCTCGTCTATAATATGGAAAGTACCGCCCAGATTTTGATGACATTTTCACGAAAAGTTATTGCTATGCCAAGGCCGAAACGGTTTTGTAGTTTTTGAAAATCGATCCAGTGTCGGCGCAAATAAAGGCAAAAAATAAAAATGACTCAAAATTAGATTTTTTACGTTTCCGAGGCTCCTGTACATTTTCAGAAAAACCTTTGAAGGGGTTAAAAATTGTAGGTTGTGGTTTCTATGGGGTCTGGCGTTAACATATTTATACGCTTCCAACCCCGGTAATTCTACGCACATATTTCACACATCATGAATATCCTCACACATTTGCCCTGAAACTTGATGAAACTGAAATATTTTCAACACACGCGTCTCTGAACATAGATACCTCACCACGGTCTCACAGACGAATGTCGTTGTTCCGTAGTCGGTGGTGGCTGCCACAGAGTGCCGAGCGGAAAGGTATGGCGAGATTAGTCATAGCAACGTTGCCTGATGGTGGTTGCTGTCGGCAGGACAGGGAAAAATTTCGATGGACTAATTGCATATATGTTCGTAGCTAACTTTTTTCTAAGAGGAGCTAACTTGTACCTGACATTATCATTCATGAAGTGATGATAGTGTTGCATAAGAAGTTGAAAGTCAACCCACTTGACGCTACTTCAGCTATTTCCAACTTGCTCATGCCTGTAATTATGACTTAGAGAATAGACAAAAGTCGTTTTTGGAACAGAATCGGACATCAATTCAACTGTCAAAGTTTAACAGAACTTTATACAAACCGTACTCCAAAATACACTCGGAAATAAGACAGAAATATCACTAAACTTTCAAACACATTTAGTTCCAAGTAGCCTCCATTAGAGTAATTTTGTCAAACTGTTATATATATCCAAAGGATGATCTTCCAGAAATAGTATCTATTTATTCAAACTTATAACTTGATGCCATTGCAATTCCATTACTTAGCTTTATAACAATTATTTACATTCCGTTTATCCGTCATCTAAACGACAAAGCAGATTATAACGTTGACGTTTCATTAAAGTAAAATAAAAATTCGATAAATCAGTCTCCCCCTGATATAAAAGCATATTAATTAAATAAGCTGTTTCGGGTTGAAAAACGTCGTAGGGTTAGTCCGTTTCGTTGAATTGGGGGTGAGATTTTGTCACTTGAATCGATATATTGGAAGAGTGGGTAATTTTTTCCTAGGCAACGTTCTCACCTACTTTACCGCAATGGTTGAAGCCGGAAAAGATCGTTTCTTTTATCTTTCTAGGGCACTAGTTTTGTTGATGTTTTCAATTAGTCGGTTTATTTACCGGGTTGAGCAGGGGACTTATGTTGTTGGTCGATGGATTTTTGTGAACTTGGGCTGAGTGCTTTATTTCGAACTAGCTGTCACCAGCGACTTCATGCGCTCTACATTTTTAACAAACTCAGAAGCGAAAGCACAAAAACATTGACAATTAAAGAAAAATGTGATATTTTAGACCGCTTAAATCGCAATGAAACTTTCAGTAGTTTAGCAAGTGAATACGGCGTAGGCCAATCTACAATTTATGACATTAAAAGAAACCACGAGAAGATCAAGAAGTTCGTGTCAACTACTGACTGCGGACCAGACAAGAGACAGACACTCAAGAAAGCTGAACATCCAGAAGTGGAAGAAGCTTTGTACATGGTGTTTCTTCAGGAAAGAAATAGGCATGCACCAATTTCAGGACCCATGTTGGCCATGAAAGCTAAGTTTTTTATAAGGAAATAACAAAAAAAGATGATTTTGTGGCCAACAAAGGATGGCCAGAACGTTTTAAAAGTCGTCATGTCATACGTTTAATGACTATTACAGGAGATAAACTTTCTAACGATGCCACCTGCATAGAGCCCTTTAAATTAAGATGTTTGCAAAAGGTGAACGATTTAAATCTTGACCCGTCACAGGTGTACAATGCAGAGGAATGAGGGCTTTTTTGGCGTGTGATGCCTAACAAAACTTTCGTTTCTTGTAACGAAAAATCCGTAACTGGACAAAAAGTAAGTAAAGAGCGTGTAACCATACTACCATATGCTAACGCTGCGGGCACACACCGCTTAAATCTAATAAACCACGGGCATTCAAAAACATTGATTTATCTGTACACTATTACGGACAAAAAAGTACATGGATGACAAAAGACGTTTTCAGAAAGTGGTTTGATGAATGATTTGTACCTGAAGTTAGAAAATGGTTAAAGGACCATAATTTTCCTCAAAAAGCGTTGTTGCTTCTTGATAACGCTCCCGGTCATCCGTCTGAAGAAGAACTAACAACTGAGGATAAATGCATCACTGCGATGTTTCTTCCGCCAAATTGCACTGCACTGATTCAACCAATGGACCAGAATATCATTCAGTTGGTCAAGCAAGACTATAAGAAAAACCTACTTCTCAGAGCCGTATCAAAAGACCAACCAATAGAAAAAACTTTAAAAGAATTTAATACGAAAGACTTGGTTTTTACTCTTTGTCAGTCGTGGAATGCGTTACCGTCATCAACTATTAAATCGTCTTGGAAAAAGTTATGGCCAGATATAGTCACCACTCCTAGTAACGTTCCACAAATCAGTGTAACTTCGGAAGTTATAGAACAAGTCGCTACTGAAACACAGGTAAGTCCGGAAGATTTGGACATCTGGTGCCGTGGAATGGATAAAGAGGAAAATGTTTTTCATTAAATGTCTGACGAAGAGATTATAAAAGAGGTTTCTAATTATACAACAAACAATCAGGAACATAACGACGACGTGATTGCAACTGCTCCACAAGTCACAGCACAAGACGCAATTAACGCCTTTGAGCTAGGTTTACAATGGGCTGAAGAGAATGGTACATCCTACAACGAACTTTTACTTTTGAGAAGACTGAGGGACAAAGCTCTGATCTGGCGTTATAACAACCTTATACACAAAAAAAAGATGAATATTTCCAAACTTCATAATTTGATAAATTCATCAATGATTTTGATTAATAATTCTTGATTATTTTGGTACATATGTATGTGTATTTATGCTTAATTTTATAATAAAACGTAATTGTTATTTAATTTACTTGCAAGATCAACATAGAAACATCGCATCGCTGGGGATGACTGTTCAATATTCAGGGTTAAAGGTGGCCAAATTGTTAGGCTTCATGACCCTACCAAGGATACTAGTAGCCTATTAGTACCCTTTAAATACCCCTTATTCCGTTCCTGTTGTTTTTTACTTGCATCTACTACCTATAAACCACCTCCCTGACAAATTTAAGGTCCCTAGTAGAAAAAGAAAAGACTTTCATACAAACTTCTGAATGTCTTCACCCTCCTTAATTCGCCGCTGTCGCAAAATCTGCCAAATTTCATGGTAATAGGACAAGTAGTTTTCTAAATGACATTCTATTAACTAAATATTTAACCTGCTCGTACGCCATCTTGAGGATAATATTTCTATAATTCTTTGTTAATGTTTATCTCCAAGATAAAATTATAGACAAAACATACTCATACTTCTAGACTGGCTTAGTTTGAAACATTCTAGTATCATAGCTTCAAAAGTATTAACCTCCAGTTCACCCCCTTGGTACATGGAATTTCCAAAATTCCTTTGTAAGTTCTCAATTACATTTCATCAAAGAACTAAATACAAAAACCCATAGTTGTATCCCTAACCTAAAAATTAAAAGTTTCCACATAGTAACATTCACCCCTCATTCCAAGCCGTGCATTTTATATACAGACTGCATAAGCATGATGAATTTGACAAAATTATGACTTGACACCAACAAGATCTTATGATTTACTGAAGCTAGTTAGAAACGTAATAGTCGCTTCACCTATCTAAATGTTGGCAGTTTTTTTCTTTTTTATTTATATTTTATTTTTCCCATGTAATCATTTCTAGAGAAAATAGCAGCGATTGAATTATAATACGTTGTCCTCCATGCCTTTATGATCAACTCAATTTGCAGAAGATTTAGGTACAGGTAAAGTACAGTCACTAAGTCAATATTTTTTTATTAAAAAATGCTGTCGTTGATCTTCAGATAATATTATTTAAATAATAAGACAATTTACACCGAATCAACCATATCGAACGTATTTTTGCTAAGCAAATGGTTTTTGGAAATCCTTCCACTATTAGTATTCAAAATTCTGGTCAAATTTTTGAAAAATACGTGATTTGATTTCGCACATTTTTACTGGCAAAACATATTTTCTTTGCAATTTTCGCTTTTCTTCTTTAATTGGTCATACGATATTCAGCTAACTGTAAATATATGTTGAGTTTGAATCTAGATTTCAGTATTCACGATCGGCATCGGTAAAGTTAATTCGGTCAATTATCCGAACAATATTTCACTCGGTAATCAGCTAATACCAATTAGTTCTAATTATAGTCCTGGTTTTCAATTAGAGACTCCAACTTTGCATCACCGCCGCCGTCTGGTCTCTTAGTATCGGAAGCAATCATGAAGTGTTCTTCGAAATGAAAGTGAAGATTACATTTCACTGACTCTATAAAAATGTGAACTAGTTTCCAGGAAGAGTGTTCATGCTAGACCTACTTCATTATACACTGATTTTTTCATTACAAATAGTGCAATATATATATATACGAGCCCCTTCCCACTTCAGTTGGCCCACTTCAAGATTTGTACCAAAATATGCCTTTATAAACTAAACATGACGAAACTATTTACTTCTAAAACAATTTATTTTCTCAAAAACATTTTAGATACACTCTAGTCGTAAAAAATACATATTTGAAATCACTTAGACCTGTACCTAATAGAACATCTGAACAAATAAACAATGTGTGAATAAATGTGCGAAGTTAACAAAGCAACAATTGAAAGATTACCATTGGGTAACATCACCTTTATTTTTTATTGCGGTTGAAATTCTTTGGGGCATAGTGTTAACCAAGTTTTGGCAAAAATTTGGTGTAAAACAATCCCATATTTCTTGAAGCTTTTGTCTCAGTTCGGTGATTGTACGAGCAGGATGTTGTCATAGAACTTTTTCCATCTCGTGCCACAAAGTTTCAATAGGTGACAGATCTGGACTGCTAGAAACCCATTTCCAAAGTGGTACGTTATTTTCTTCCATCCATTTGTTAGCCTTTTTTAGGTATGGCACGCTGCACCATCTTGCTGAAACACAAAATCTTGGCCGGATGTCAAACATTCTTCCATCACTGGTAAAAGCGATTCTTCTAAAATTGCCAAATATTTGTATCCACATTTCCATCAATAAAATGAAGTTTTTCTACTCCTTTTGATGACATACTGCCCCAGACCATAATGGATGCTGGAAATTTCACTTTTCTCTTCAGACAGTCAACATGGAATACTTCATTTTTTTGCGAATAACTCTACTGCGACTGTCACCAACACAAACCCCGAATCGGGCCCCATCACTCCATTGTATTGCACACCATTGTTGAGGTGTCCATTGTCTATGTTCTTTAGCCCATCTAAGCCGATTTTTCTTTTGCAATGGAGTTAATAGTGGCTTTTCTTTGGCATATAAATAAGTTGTGCAACTTTAAGGTTTTTACTTCACTTTTTTTCATAAGAAAACTTATCTTGCAAGTGCTAAATCCCAGTTTGTGGGCCTCTCTATGAGTTGTGGACCTCGAAATTCTCCTTCCAACAGCGTCACTCCACAGAGCACTCAATTGTAAATAATTGGCACGCCTGTTTTTCACGATTATTCTTCTTAATGCTCTTCGGTCGGCATTTGTGATATTACTTTTTTTCACATATCGTGGCTTAATATTAACTGAACCAGTTACGTTATATCTTCTAACAATATTTCTCACCCTGTACCGCGATAAGTCTAACAAAGGTGAAATTTCTGAGTTTGATTTCCCAGAATTAAAAAATTTAATTATCAGTAACCGAATTTTCTCACTAATAACCTTTCCTCTACCCATTTTGAAAACCTTAACTACCCAAAACTATTTTAAACGTATTCTGACAGCTGTGATTAATAAAAACAATTTATTCTCATGGCTTTTATTTTTCACAGCCACCTATGCGTTATAGACTTATTTTGCATTGAAATGAAAATAGGTTGATATGCAGTAATTGCAACATGTGTTATTTTTATGCTGCAAATTTGATTAGGGAGTGATAAAGTTGGTGTTTTCTACTATACATTATCAAAATATTCATTGTTAATATTTTAAACCTATAAAACCCTGCTACATTTTTATTATTTGTGTTTGATAAGAAAAAAACTAAGATTTCAATAGTTTGGCCAACTGAAGTGGGAAGGGGTTCGTATATATAAAATCCGTTTTGATGTGTTCCTGACATACAGCTGTGTGTATTTTATACTAATTTTAACGAATGTACCATGGATCCAGCTTTCACCCAGTTACTAAATGTTTACCTCAACTTAACCTTTAATAACATTTAGCAGCAATTTCGCATACTATTTAAGTAATTTAAAAATCATTTTGCATAATAGTTGCTATTTCTTCTTAATGTTATTTCAGCTCCTGATGATGATGGCATAGTCCATTGAAAGCTAGAGACTAATAAAGTATAAAGAGTGCTTGAATTTTGTCGAAGTACCCAACTAAAGGCGGAAGCTTTATTGTTCACCTAACTGGTCTAGACGACAATGACCACGTCTCAAGATATATATATATTTGTATATAATTATGGCCTTTTCCAACTTGTTAGCAAAAAGCCGCATATACAGCAGCAGAGATTTTTTATTTTTGTATTTGTTAAGTGAAAAAATGTACTACTGCTAGGCATCGACAATGAGCCGTTTTTGAATGAAAGCCTTGTTTCAGTACAATTGGGCCAACTTTGGCGCCGGATAATTTGCTTAGCTAAAAGGTCAAGCTTTCCAATATCATCATTTTTGCAGAAATTGCAGAAATATCAATAAGATGTTAGGGCTAGTCCGTCTCTGGCGTTTTGTATGATGATACTATGCTGTTAAAATTTTGTTGAATTCGTTCATTCGTTCAGTTATTTAGGAAAAACCAACTTCTCGCGGCGTCCTTTAGGGGTCGGTAGATGCATTTGACATTTTTTGCTGCATTATTTTCTGTGTCATATGCTCCAGGGAGAATGACGTGCTATTCTGTAACACCCTGTATATCGACTTTTCAATACAGTATACCCAGCCCAATAGTAAATTGAATCTCAATTCAATACTGAATTCCATTGTCGAGTCATTTTGATACAGAAACGTCGATGACAGTTTTTGGCGGCTTCACCTTCGCTGCAAATAAAGCTCAGCCAAAAAAACGCAGTCTAGCCACCCCTATATGCAATTTATGTTTCATTATAATCAACCCGTATTGTCTTTTTTAATTGATGGCGCAATTTTGTTGCCGCCCGCTTTTTGTGCCCTAGTCGTTGATTATCATCGCATCGAATGAAAAACTAGGGATGATATTTGAGATATCCTGTGTTTGGATTGAATAGTCCAGTGAAATTAGACGTTCATAGCATAAATAAGTGCCCCAGACTATGTAGATAATCCGGCAATCTTTCGAATCCATATGTGTATACAAAAACATAATGGAACAAATTATTTCAGGCTTTCTCTTCAAAGATTCACATCACTGACTGTATATGTACATATTTCACCATTCAGATAGGGCCTGTAGAAATCTAGGTTTGACACTCATTCTGAGATTTTTCCCCCGTCGGCGCTTGTTCCGCAACAATTTGCAAACTGTTTTCATCAACAAAAGCTACAGGCGAAACTACATATGAGAACTGCCGCCACAGGTATCTAAATCTCAATCCAACTCTAGGTACAGTAATGCACAAAAGTATATAGACAAATTAATATTGTGAAGTATTTCTTTTTTAACTTGTTTTATTAATACACCAACCTGTATACATAATTCGTTATAGCATAATACTCACTTATACATAAATAAATTCCTTTTCTAAAGGTATTTAGGTAAATATTCATATTTGTCTATATACTTTTGTCCATTACTGTATAACAACAGGCCTAAGGGCAGTTGTTATATATGTTGAGTGACATGAACCAGACTTTTGAACCTTCTAGGAATGATTGACGTGCTACACGTTTGAACTCGCGTGCAGAATGTGTTTTGAAATATTTCATATGCTTACATTTGAAAGTCTATCCTTCTCACTTCTTTGCAATAATTAAGGTATGTAGTATGCTGTTTCGACAAACTTACTTCCGTTCTTTTCCCTTTTCATACCAAATAAATGAAGTATACCAATCGATAAGAGTTTTGAATTCGAGATATTGCTTTTACGCTTTATTGTTAGACAGCTGCTATCTTATAGTAATAAGCGCGCGCCTCTGTTATCTGGAAACAGTATCTGGATGGAAATATGCCTCTGGTCCAGATACAATAATGATACGGCAACAAAACATATGTGAAAGATATTGCTGGTATTTAAACGTCGAATTTGACCTCGATGACTGTATAGTGTTCTTATAAACAAAGTCGGGAATTGTTGAGAGTTTTATACCATCGCATTAAAGATGTTTATTTTCGTTGTCCTGAAGAATCAGATACGGAAGATGCAGTGCAATTTCCACCAAATGTTCCAGACTTTCAGTAAATGTTTGTTTATCCAGTTGGTTACGTGCAGTCGCCTTTATGTGTGTACAAAAAATATGATATCTTCATAAAGATATAAGGCTGTTGAGTTTTTATTGCTACAGTATAAATATATTTCAAAGTACTACAAACGTGTGAAAGATTTATAAAAAGGATCAAGAAGTATGAGCGGGGTTTTCGGCCCTGGAAATAACTTATATTTCAAGTTGATCGTATCTAATAAATTTTTAAAAGTTACGTATTTTAAACTTCCATCAGCATTTTTTTTATTTTAGAGTTTGGTTGTTTTTCAAAAGCCCAAGTTTTAATGGTGTCTATATCAAAAGAATAACCTTCAAACACATATACGTATGTGTTCCTTGGAAAATCGAGAATAGAAATAAAAACAAGTAAACTACGTAGAACTCCATGCTTTTCTGGCTAAATGAAACCTCATCTGTTGAAATTACTCTTCAATTACGTTTTCGCTACCCCTGTGGCCTTTTTCAAAGTACAGATCATGTTCATGATTCTCTTGATGACGTCGCGTACCTTTTGGTGTTCCTGTTCCCCTCTTCTTCCAGCGAAACCACTATCAAGGGAACCCACCACCTCCGCCTTGCAAAAATTAGCGTGTAAAGGACGTCGTTACCCTTATATCCTTCCCTCTTTCCTAATCCTTTTTCCCCCTATTGACAAATCAAATAAAATCGCGCAACAACTAAATGAAATGCAAAATCAAATTTAAAATGAGTACAACATAAAATGAAAGTTAAAATTCCTGTCAATAAAGACAAAACTAGATAATGAACTAAAATACCAAGCCAAAAATTAAAATTGAATACAAATATTCAATAAACTAAACTAGCTAGAAAACACCCAGTACCAACCGAAATATTTAAAATTAACAATAAAAACTGAATGAAGTAAAATAATGTATCAATTAGATGATGAACATGAATACAGCTCTACAAATTAAAAAGAATACAAATATGAAATGAATATAAAATTCCCTCGATCCCACAACGATTATTACAATAGTAAAAAGCTATATACAGACAAAAATCAACTAAATAAAATAATCAAAATATATTTTTCTATCCCCTTTTTCCTTTTTTACTTTTTAGTATAGTACAGATCAATGACAATGACTATACTACACTTATGTCTTCTACGTGACAGTTTATTATTATTTCTTCGCTACTGAACGGCCCTGTACCACGCCAAGAATGCAGGAAGCCATCGTTACAGTTTTAAGATGACACCGCGCAAAACCAGCAAAGCCCAGGATCTCCTAAAGGGCATCCAGCCTTCCTAAAGCGACAAGCGAGCATGAGGGTATACGTTGTTTTGGATGTATCAGACACGTCATCCCGGAAAACGCAAAACGACCTCGAGAACGCGAAAATCCACCCACTGTTGTCGCAACACTTGATTGTTAAATAAATAAAACGTCGTCATTATCAGTGATCTATACTTTGAAGAAGACCTGCGTGGTGGCCGAAACGGCAGTGTTCAAAGTGAAATAACAAATGGTTAGAATGCCTAGATTTACCAAAAGGTTCTGCAGTTGGCGAGTTTTGGTAGTGGTACCTTGAAATATCTCGTTGGATTCACTTGTGTATACCTACTTTTCTATATTTATTCATTCATTAGAATTGTAATTTATTTTTTTGCGCTCCAACTGCCACGAAGGCCTAAGGTCTAAACACCCATGGGGTACCCTACCAAACAATGGATTTTAGACCAACATTCTGTTGCTACTGAATCCCCAAATGTTTCTTCAGACAAAGACTATTTTCATGTATGTGCTTGTTGCCGTCACATCGTTACATCTGACCATAAAAACAATGTATGTGCTCTATTTAAAGTCAATCGCTAATGAGAAAATTAACTCCTTTTTGCGATGCGTCATTACTACTTATCTTTCAGGCAACTCCAAAATCATAATTAATTTAGTAACTGCAGTTCACTGACGTCTTACATAGACGCCCCTCTGAGATAAATGTTATAAAACAATGAACGATCAACAATCCTTTTTTGTTACAGAACACTTTCCTGGATGTTTTAACGTTCGAACAATACGTCTCCCAAATGCATTTATGAAACATTTTCTTCGGCGCGTGGGATGGAAGAGATATAAATGTAAAAGGCTACTGAGATGAATACAATGGCCGAAACTGAATTATGTTAGCCATAGCTCAGATATCCCGTGTATCACTAACTGTGCTTTAAAGAACGTAAGGGCATTACTGGTAGAAATAATAGAAAGGTAAATATACCGAATACGTAAGGCACGTGTACTTATAGCCAGCAAGCCAGTTCTACTTGCTTGACATTTAGCTGTATTTCTTTATTATTTGGAATATAATAAACGGCTCTCCGTTTAGTTTCCTTTCACTTCTACAGGGTGGGGCAAAAGTCACGAAGGGATTTGAAAAATTAATAACTTTTTTAAATTTATTTTGTTTTCATTTTTTTTTTCAGGACCGTGTAAAATAAATCCTGGAGATTAATTATGGAGCGTTACAACCTCAATCAACGAACCAAACTTATAGAATTTTATTTTGAATATCACCATTCAATAATTCAAACTCAACGAGCATATCGTCGTCATTTCAATTTGCGGAATTCGCCCTCTGAATCAATGATTCGACGCTTAGTGGCACGATTTCAGCAACAAGGCACAGTTATGGATCTCCCACGAAGCGGAAGGCCACGTTCCGCAAGAAATGAAGGGAACATTCAACGCGTTCAGGAGAGTGTTCAGGAGAATCCGGAAACCTCAACCCGAAGACGTTCTGCTGAGCTGCAGATGTCTCAAAGGTCTTTACGCAGAATATTAAGAGGAAATTTACATCTGTTTCCATATAAAGTGCAGCTAGTGCAAGAACTAAAACCAGCAGATTTTCAAGAACGACTAACTTATGCAGTTCGCTTGCAAAGAATGGCTCGAGAAGATAATGAATTTATTCATTCTCTGATCATGAGCGATGAAGCCCATTTTCATTTGAATGGCTTCGTAAATAAGCAGAACTGCAGAATATGGGGTACCGAGAACCCAAGGGTGGTTCATCAAAGGCAATTACATCCGCTTAAATGTACAGTATGGTGCGCAGTTACGTCTCAACGAATTATTGGACCATTCTTCTTCGAAGACCACGATGGGAATGCTGTATCTGTAGATGGCGACCGATATCGTGATATGATTCAAAATTTCTTAAGACCAGCTCTTGCTGACAATCAAACGATGACTTTCCAACAAGATGGAGCCACTGCGCATACTGCTCGAGCCACTATGCACCTTCTAAGGCAGATTTTTGGCGAACGTTTAATTTCGAGAAATTCAGGATTCAATTGGCCCGCCCGCTCGCCGGACTTAACAGCCCCTGATTACTTCCTTTGGGGATATCTGAAAGGAAAAGTGTATATTAATAAACCCACAACCCTGCAGCAACTAAAAGATAATATTCGAGCAGAAGTAAGTGCTTTGGGGCTCGGGTAATGGAAAAAATGCTCTTGCAAGAGCTGCACTTTGCGAGGCTGAAAATAGCGGTCATTTGCGTGATGTAATCTTTCACACTTAAATTGTAAACAAACTCCAAACATTGCATTTTAGTTTTGTGTTAGGGAAAAAAATTAAAATTAAAATTTAAAAAAGTTATTAATTTTTCAAATCCCTTCGCGACTTTTGCCCCACCCTGTATAATGGGAACGTTATGCTCCACTAGTAAGTATTTGAATACATCATCGATAAAGATTTAGAACTCGTTTGTTTGCGCATTTGATCATGTAAACTTTGTTTCAATTCTGTTCTTTGAGAGCATAGCGATGGTATAACTGCTCTCTGTCCAGTTTTCAAGCGTGCAAGATTTACGCGATGACAAAATAGTGTCAAATGCCTTCCGTATTACTAGATCTTCCAAGAAAAATGTAAGCCAATGCGTGCCACGGCACATCACCTATCCTCGAGGCTGAAATATTTATCACTCAAGTGACACAAGTGGTGTTCCCAAATGATAAAGACAGCGTTTTGTAACAACTGTATTAGTCATCAGGTATGTTGTTAGTCTCGGAGCTAATACAAACCTTGGTTGCTTGGGAAATCTAAATGATTAAGATTGTAACTAAATATCTATGATGTTTCTACATAGTGTATTTAGTACTTTGTGCTTTGAGAAAATTTTTTTAATATTTTGTAATTATTTAAGAAAAAGTACCAACAAACCCATAACATTCAAAGCTGCAAAATATGTTTTCCTAGTATGGAGAAGCTATACAGGTTAGATTAGGTTTTTTATGAGTGGGTCAATCACGATCCTCCGCTGCGACTCACTGGTCTATTGTGGCTCACGCCTAATTTATGCAGCATGTTGGGATTTTTCTTTACACATCGTATCTTGAAAACATTAGCGTTGTAACATACCTGTATACACCAAAGTGCTAAAATAGCCGAGACATTAGGCTCAGAAAAATCAATGAAACCTAATCCGATCCTGTTATCTCTATTAGATCAAAAGTGAGAAGGCATACCATACGTCAGTACTCAACCCAGGCGACGGCAGCGTATGTAAACATAACATTCATTTACTACCGAGGCTTCTCGAGTGTATGCAGATCGCTTTTCCAGACGTTATAATTCAAGGTCGGGTAGATTAATTTGTTTACCTTGCGTGAAAACCTGGGGATACAGGACGTCTGCAGGAATGTCGAGGTTGTAGAAGAAAATCCTTCAGCACTAGGGAAATGGCTAGACCAGGGGTCGGCAACCTCGTGAGCCGCAAGTTGTCGACCCCTGGGCTATACAAATGCAAGTCTCCAAGACCAAAGTGCTGTAAACGCTGCGGGCCAATCCGTTGTACCCTTTTGTACGAGCCCTCCAAGCTGAGGATTTTTTTGCAAGAGTGCGTTTTTGTGACCTACTGTTTCTATGAAACATATTACTAAGGACGACAACTTCGAACAGTACTGATAAGTGATAGACCTGTTTTTGAAAAGGAAAGTCGCAACTTCCAAGACACCCTACATGTCTCCCAGTTAATCCGACCTTCTGAGCAAGTCGATCAGCTCATTTGGAGAAATATCCTTCAGGTCTTCTGCTTCGACTCCTACTCCCCTAGCTGTATTGTACTCATCTCTCTTAATCACAAGACGACATCTGCTCAAAACATGCTTAAACGTTATGTTTCTCTCTTTGGACAATCTACACTCAGGGTCTCCTCCATGCCCAGCTGGTTCATCTGGTGAGGCAATTTGCACTGACCAGTGTACAGTCCCAGCTTTAAGACGAAACTTTACAACTTTCGGTATTCGTTTGGAGGCATTCGCCCAATTCCAACCTCAAACAGTACGCCACCCAACTACAATCTTAATAAAAATTCCGGAGTCAACCTTACTAGAAAACGTAGAAATGTGAGAAATGCCAACCGTAGCTCCAAGACTATTACTCATCACCCGAGACACAACGGGGCAGTCGCATTCGACGGTTTGGAAGCATGCCGAGAATACCGCTTCAGGAAATTCGGGAACCTCCTCGCTGATGGGGTCCGGATGACTCACCGAGAGAATTCTATAAATCAGGTTTAATAGACTCTTTCATGAAGGCTCCGGGTGGTGGATGGGGCTCGTATACCTATATTATAGGTACACCTACTCGAATGGTTCGTTTATATGTTGGAATCGATGATATTTCTATAGATTACAAAGATGTTATCTCTAATCGCTACCATTCGGAAGATGAATTTAATAACAGAAAGCAAGTTGTCATTGCCGTAAAAGATTGAAGTACTGGCATAAAATAATTTGAGCACAGATACTTTTCACTTTATAAACAGGCATTTCGCAGCAAATTTCGAAATTCATGTCCTGAGCCATTGATGCTAAGTTGCATGGATTTATCGTCAATTTAACATTTTTATTATATCAATAAGTATCAACAGTAATATTTTAAATGAAAAAATTTAGATAATATATTGACACAAGAGAAATACGATTAATTTATTAGTCTAAAAGTCATTCCCTCATCTCGTCCCTGGGTCTGGAATTAATAATAAAAAAATATAACTCGTACAATCAAATCTGTTCATATTCTTATAAATAGAATATTACTAAAATATTTGGTAATAAGTATGGATTGTATAGTCAAGCTTTCATTGCTAAAAAACAAATATCTATATAAAAAAATCTATTTAAACTATGTCCCTTGAAATGATATCGTTCCCTCACCCATTATAAATATTCGATTTGTGGTGACACCAATTTGAAATTTTTGAACGCAGCTGTTATGTTTTTAAAACTCTTCAATACTGCTAATAATGTCAACATGGCGGAATTTCTTAATAGTGAAAAGAGTTGCTGCAAAAAGTATTGGATTTCAATAATTAGGACATTACATTTCTCTATGTCATTATCTCACTGTTTATACTAGAAGGTAAGTCATTATACTGTTCGAATGTTTTAATAATTTTTTTCTTGTTTTGATGAGTAAAATGCATTCAAAAAATGCTAAATCAGTTTGAGGTGATGTAGTGTTGGTTACGGTGTCGTTTATGCAAATCCGTCATTCCCTCACTAGATTAGAAAGTGAGGCAATGAAAATTATATCAGCGAATGATTTTTGCATATATAAAATTGTGGTTTGGGTGTTATTGTTTAACTCCAGGTTGTTTTAAATTGTAACAGATATCCGTATATCAAGAATGGGGACAATCAACAATTTAAGTGAAGAACATTGGAGTGCACCTCGTAGTTTGGGAAGTTGAGATGGTTAATCGGTGCAGACTCTGAGATTTTTGTCTCCGCCAAGAAAAGCACGGCGGGGCGATTGGATTGCAGGTACTGATGAACAGCATCAATGTTGCTGTTAATCCCGCGGATGTTCGAAAAACAAATTTTATCCTCGATGTTGTTCCCTCGAGCCCACCCTCCACCCGGACATTTTGTGACCCATATTTAAATAAACTTTTCGTATTATATTTTGATCTACCTTATGCTCTATAAATATTGTCACTGCTTCCTGAATCGCACTGTTTCTTTATATTTTTTTTATTTGTTTTTAAAAATTGTTATAATGGAGAGCATCCAGTTGAGTGGACCGGGTTCAGAGGTTTTGATATTTTATTTTTACATCTTACGGCAGTCCACTATTGTAGTAATATATAGATAGTTGGTAAAAATGTACCTTTGCGTAGGAGAATTGAATTGTACACTTAATCTGAAATGCCTGGAATACTACAGACTGAAACTAATTTTTGTATTACCAGATGCCTTTTGAAATTTAGTGACTGGAGTCCCACTGACACTCTATTCTGTTTTATCTCACGACCTAAAAGGGTACAAAGGCTTTCTTGGCAGACTTCGTGATGAAAACTCTCGTTGTACTCCTTAAACATCAGAGACACGGATTACACAAAAGAATGTCGAAATGAGGCCAGACCCAATTTACTACTTGAATATTTCCAAGGTGTTATCTAGCTACTTATCAGGCTATAATTGCTGGTCATTCAAAGTGCTTTTAAGTAGAACGAGTGGTAAATGTATGGGTACCGTGGATTGGTACACTAGTTCAAGTAAAAAGACGGTATTTTCCAGAGACAGACATTTTACAAGAATTAGGCTCCTTAAATCATTATGAAATTTCACTAACAATGAAAATAATAAGTAATCAAGGAATGGGTTTGTATTAACAACTAGAGAATAAAGGATGAGTGGAGTTAAGTGTTCCGCTTTGTATACTTGAATCCCCAGAGGTGTCGAGATTAGAAAGATCAATAACAGGACTATCATACACGAAGCTACAATTATTCTGAAAAGGAGACTCAGTACACTCAGCTTGACTGTTAGCTACGTTTTGACGTTTTGAGGAAAATGTAAATCTAGATCTTTTGGATCAGACATTAACCTACATACTGACCTGGATAGAACTTGCAAAATATTCAAAAACTTCTTTTGAATTTTTGAAAACCTGAAACGTTATCTAAGAAAACATAAAACGACGCCAGTCGAAGGGAGATGTATGCAATTTCCTAATTAAAATAATACTTGTGCATTTACCTACAAACTGACCTGGATAGAACTTGCAAAATATTCAAAAACTTCTTTTGTATTTTTGAAAACCTAAAACGAGATGTATGCAATTTCCTAATTAATATAATACTTGCACAAAAGCAAATCTTAGGAATTAAAAATGAAAAACTACATGAAAATATTAACATTGAATAAAATAAGGGTGTTTTACGAATGATTTGCGTGTTCTTTATTCCCAGTGTAATTTTCACCAAAATATGTCCATCACAAGTATTGTTAAGTACTATCCCTATATACGTAGTATGTAGTTTTCCTCAGCTTATACATTTTTTAAAATTATGTACTTATACTTTTCAGGTTCTAAAGTAAACAAAACATCTTCGCAAATAAACAATAATACCTTCTGATCTATTGCGCTATATGAGGGATAACAAACAATTCAAAAACAGACGATCAACAGTTTTTCTTGTCGCATTCTTATTTTTCTTTCCACTCTATGGCAAAGACCC
Source organism: Acanthoscelides obtectus (assembly GCA_963669975.1). Lineage (NCBI taxonomy): Eukaryota > Metazoa > Arthropoda > Insecta > Coleoptera > Chrysomelidae > Acanthoscelides > Acanthoscelides obtectus. The sequence continues at coordinate 26,086,785 of CAVLJG010000010.1, read as the reverse complement.
TGTAATATGTACAAATATAATTTTTGTTTAAAAGATTTTATCATGGTAGTACGGTTTACCCACTGCAATAATTGAAAGTTGTTCCCATCCACAAGTACCCTTCACCCGACGGATAGAACTAAAATTGTGAAAGTTTTGTTTCCACGGGCAAATTTGACTGCTTTGATCTACATGCGCTGCTTTGAAGCTAATGATGCGGGCATTTTCTGCCACCATAGTAAATCAAGACTACCCCGCATCAGAAGAATGTTCAACCATACCAAATGCGAGAAATAGTAATACAACAGTTCTCATCAGATTTTTTCCGATAGCACTGACTGGAAACGTCATTTCTCAATAATTGGGTATTATGGGTAATATAACAAATTGCTTTAAAAAAAAATAATGAAAATATATCCTTTTTTTGCAAAAATATAAAGTTTTACTTTAGTGAGGTTCATTAAAAATGAAGGTCCTCCATATTTTTGTGTATAACATGTAGAAGAATGACTTTTAAAAAACTATGAAATGAGGGAATGACTGATAGGATGAGGGAATGATATTTACAACAATTTGATGCCGAGTTTCAATCAGAAACATAAGTTAATTTATTAATAGAGGTATTGAGATTTGTTTTATACTTATAGCACATCCTCGTATTTTCATCATGCTCTAAGAAATGAACAACGCCCCCCAACTTTCAGCATTTTGGAGCTAACTTTACGAGTACAGTTCTTTTTGTATGTATCATTTTCGAAAAAGCGTTTCGACCTATATAGCAATTTGTATCTTTTGCAGCTTCAACATGTAATATTTTTTCTTTTCTCCATCTTTACTTCCAAGATCTTCATAGATATTCTTGAGGTCGGTTGGCAGTGCTTCTCCGAAAACGAGTATTTTTCTTACAACGTCAGGAACTTGTATATTCTTTAAAAGCGAAGACACTTTAATTGCTGGAGAGTTTGGGTCAGTATTTTTAGTTTTCAATCTCAAACACCTCTTCTTGTATTTTTCGCTAAGCTGGACTGCGTTCCATACTTTATTTTCCAAACTTTCAATCTTCGCGTACAGAATAGTTCGCCGCTTGCGCATTCTACGTCTATTGAGATCAGACAAATCCTCTGCTCTGTACTGTAAAGGTGGTGCAGGACTTGGTGGGGGTGTGTCGTCAACTATACTACAACTATTTAAAACTGTAATGACTCATACGCGTGATCAACACGTGATCAGAGCTCGATCCCGGCTTCCTTCCAGTACAGCCGTATAGCGTACGACATATGTCGTTTCTGTGGCTTTGCGGTGGTCAACAGCACAGACAGAGATGGAAATACTCGCTGATTGTTCTCCGCCGGTAGAACCAATGAAATCAAAGACGCGCCTCGACCGGCAGACTCATAGGCGTCGGCAACGCATTGGAACGTGTTTCGTTGAGCGATCGCATATTGTGTGTTTTTATAAGAATTGTTGTGTGATTGTTATTGTTGTGGTTTCTGTGGTTACTGTTTTGGTTATACTTAACCATGGAGAGTACAAATGGCACGAGTGGAAGTACTGAAAGCCAGGGAACAAGTAGGCGGCTTCGTGAAGCACTGAAGAGGGACGCGAAAGAAATCGTGCTCAACGTGTTCAATTATCTGAACAGAACTATGTCGCAGGGAGATGCACTCGCGCGTTGTGAAAGTATGACAGGCGTTCCAGAGTGGACCATTCGCAGGGTGGTGCATGAAAAGAAGAAAACTGGAGCTACTACTGATCCAAAGTTTAATTTGAAGGGACGAAAGGCCGTTAAATTAGATGACGATAGCAAAATGGCATTAAGGCGAACCGTACATTCATTCTTCTTTAGGAATGAGATACCAACCCTCAAGGCTGTACATGCAGCGATCAAGGAAAATGAAATTATACCCCAAATGAGCGTCGAGGTAATGAGGAAATCCCTGCACGAAATTAATTTTCGTTACGAAACCCGTAATCGGAAGTCAGTATTGATAGAGAGACCTGAAATAGTCGCCTGGCGTCGAAAATACCTACGCGAAATGATTGAATATAGGCGACAAAGCAGAAAAATCTATTATTTGGACGAGACATGGGTAAATGCAGGTCACACAGTTAAAAAAACCTGGATAGACAAAATCGTAGTGAGTAACCGACAAGCAAGCATTGAAGGTTTGTCAACAGGTCTTCGTGGACCGTCAGGGAAAGGTCAAAGATTGATCGTAACTCATATTGGTAGCGATAGTGGCTTTTTAGAAGAGTGTGACTTGATTTTCGTCTCTAAGAAAGGAGGTGATTACCATGACGAAATGAATGCCAGCTGCTTCGAGAGCTGGTTTCAAGGGGTGCTTCAGCGAGTTGAGCCCAACTCTGTGATCGTCATGGATAATACTTCCTACCATAGTCGTCGAGCCGAACGTGTACCGACTATGGGATCTCGAAAAAGTGGCATGCAGCAATGGTTGCGCGAAAAAGGAATCCCGTTTGACGATTCATGTGTGAAAGCGGAATTGTATGAAAAAATTAAACAGCACAAACCTGCGAACATTAGTTACGTGACTGATGAGATGGCCCGTCAATGTGGTGTCACTGTGCTGTGGTTACCGCCCTACCACTGTGAACTGAACCCAATAGAGCTCATCTGGGCTCAAGTGAAGGGTTATATTGCGCGCCATAACACAACCTTCAAATTACCAGACGTTAAGGTTTTACTTGAGACTTCCATACAGCTAGTAACGCCAGAAGCTTGGCAGAATGCTATCCGTCATGTTGTGAAGGAAGAAACAAAAATGTGGCAGCTGACCACCACATCGACACCATCATAGAGTGTCAACGAGGAAACGGCTGTTCATAGTCGGCTGACTACTAGTAGATAAGTGATGTTCACGTGAACATCGATGAGTCATTACAGTTTTAGATAGTTATAGTATATTCTCTGTAAATTTGTTTGTAATGTAACTCGCTTTTCCCTATAAACTTTACTATTCGTTTTCCATTGTTTTCATTTTTGCCTAGTTTTTCTTGCACTCATAGTACTTAACTTCTTCTTTACATACTTTAATCTTTCTTTTTCACGCAAAGCTTCTAAAGACTCAGCATTAATTTTCATTTGTCGTACTCCTTTTTTAATTTCTTTTCTTCTTCACTTCACTTATTCATTTTCCCCACTCTTGATATACGGATATCTGTTAAAATTGGAAACACATGCTATATATACAACCTGGAGTTAAACAATAACACCCAAACCACAATTTTATATATGCAACATTCATTCCCTCATAGTTTTCATTGCCTTACTTTCTAATATAGTGAGGGAATGACGGATTTGCATAAACGACACCGTAACCAACAGTACATCACCTCAAATTGATTTAGCATTCTGTGAATGCATTTTACTCCCCAAAACGAGAAAAAAATCATTAAAACATTCGAACAGTATTATAATGACTTACCTTTTAATGTTCTAATTACTGAAATCCAATACCTTTTTGCAGCAACTCTTTTCACTATTAAGAAAGTCCGCCATATTGACATTTCTAGCAGTATTGCCAAGTTTTAAAAACATAACAGCTGCGTTCAAAAATATTAAATGGTGTGACCACAAATCGAATATTTATAATGGGTGAGAGAATGATTTCATTTCAAGGGACATAGTTTAAATAGATTTTTTTATATAGATATTTATTTTTTAGCAATGAAAGCTTGACTATACATTCTATAATTATTACCAAATATTTTAGTAATATTCAATGTATAAGAATATGAACAGAGTTGATTGTATATATTTTTTATTAGTAATTTCAGAGCCAGGGACGAGATGAGGGAATGACTTTTAGACTAATAAATTAATCGTATTTTTTTGTGTGAATATTTTATCTAAATTTTTGCTTTTAAAATATTAGTGTGGATACTTATTGATATAATAAAAATGTTAAATTGATGATAAATCGATGCAACTTAGCAACAATGGCTCGGGACATGAATTTCGAAATTTGCTGAGAAATACCCATGTATTTACATACAAAATGAAACACCATTCAAATGTTTCTCGCACACATATACAAGTGTGACAAAGCTACACCAAAATGTGGCTTAATTTCCTCTCATTGCCACCATTATAACGGATAAAGCATTTTAAATGACGCAATCCAGCCCACGTTCGTATTTTTATATTTTTGGCATTGAAAAGGTGCAGCATTAGTGCATACAGAACAAAAAGAGAAAATCGTATCTCAGAGAAAGAAACATAAGCAAGCATTGTTTTCCTTAATTAGATTTAGACATACACCGGCACCATTCTTGTGGCACTCAACCCCTACAAGGACATTGACATCTACACACAGGTAAGTCTTTTTGTCGTTGCTTTCTGTCTTTTGCTTTGTACCTTACTCCTTGTGAAATTTGTAGAGTACAGGAGCGAATCTAGGAGACCAGCATTTATTATCCCGATCACGATAATTTACAGAACTTGCAGCTCGTATAAAATTGACAGTTCCTCCCAAAGCACTAAAAGTAGTAATTGCCATAGTGATTGCGTCGCTGTAGCTATTGGTTTTAAGGTGATTGCTTATACGAGGTTTTCTCAAAAAGTATCGGAAATTTTTAATTTTCGCGGGGTACGTATGTTCGATTTTCGATCTTTTTGTGGCGTTATGTTGGTACTCATGACCCTCACTAATGTTGACAACATCGGCCATTTTGAGTGTTCAATCAGTTTTTGACAGCTATTGTGCGTGGACGTGTTTTAGCTTGTCTCCGATTTTTGTCTATTCCAAAAAATGGATCAAAAAACTTGTATTAAATTTTGTGTAAAAACAACTTGAAGTGCGCGGACATATTCCAAATGTTGACTGTTGCATAGGGCGAAGCTATTTTGGACAAAAGAAACGTTTATCGGTGGTACAAAATGTTCTCAGAGGGCCGAGAAGATGTGAGCGACGAAAAGCGTTCCGGACGCCCAAGCGCGTTAAAAACAGAGGAAAACATTGATGAGTTCTTGCCGCAGTGTAGAACGGTCAATAAGGAATATTACCTTCAAGTAGTGCGCAATTTGTGAGAAGCAATCCGCCAGAAACGCCCGGATTTGTGGAAGAACAAAAATTGGCTTTGCGCAGTGGTGGTCATAGGATTCATCTTCGATATTCATCTCGGGTGTGGGTATGTATCTTCGATTGAAAATTGAAGATCGGGGGTGGGGGTGAAGGCTGTAAGCTTAAGTGGCGTTTTCGTTCGAATGCCCTTGTGACAATTGAAGAGCGGGGAATAGGATGCGTTTAGGAGGACGCATGTCTCTACGATTCAGGTAATTTTTGCACCAATATACAGCAATTTGCAGCATTTTATTGAAAAAAATGTCAGGCATGGGTGTTTATAGGGGGAGGCGCGCCGCCTCTAGACCTCCTTAAGCTGGGATTGTGGGATTTCCCAGCTGCCGAATTTTTCAGTGTGTGTTTAGTGTCGCACGATACTGTCACTGCTGTCATATAATACGAATAATTTGATCATAACTTCATCCTGGAACCGTGAAAATCTAGTTTGATCACACGTAGTGAAGTGCATCTAAAACGAGGACTGTAATATATACTAAGTGACATATAAATCCGAACACCCAGTTTAAATGGTTTTATTTTAATAAAAGTTGGTGAATGTATTTATCTTACTGTAAATAACAAGTGAAAAATTTTTCAGCCTTATCAGTTGGACATTCCGGTTTTTATACTGCTTTTTTTTAATTCACTAACGCTCTAAAAATGAATATTTCAGTCGCAGTAAAGAATCAACGTTGGCGGATTTTGGTTCTTGACATCCTTTACGATCGGTTACGATGCCTAGAGTACGGAGACCTGTACGATTTCGTCAACTTAGTGAGTTTGATAGGGGCCGTAAAGTGGGACTTCGGGAAGCTGGACTTTCTTTTCGGGCAATTGCAGTTAGAGTGCAAAGAACTGTAGACACTGTGGTTAGGTGTTGTCAGGCATGGCTTCGAGAAGGCCGTACGCAAAGAGCAAGGGGCACTGGACGCCGCCGTAGAACAACAGACCGTGAAGATCGCCGCCTAAGATTATTGGCCTTAAGGGACCGTTTCTCCACTACCAGGTCCATTGCAAATGAATGGTTTGCAGAACACGGAAGACCTATTGGCATGCGAAGTATTTACCGACGAATGAGAAGTTTTGGCTTGTTTTCATACCGGCCACACTGGGTCCTCCCTTTAACTCGAGAACACCGACGTAATCGCCTTGAGTGGTGCAGACAACGGTCACTCTGGGATCAGGAATGGAACAGTATTGTCTTTAGTGACGAATCTCGATTTTGTTTAGGCATGCACGATGGTCGTGCCAGGGTTAGAAGGCGACGTGGTGAAAGGAGGAATCCACAGTTTTTTGTTGAAAGACATGTTCATCACACTGTTGGAGTTATGGTTTGGAGTGCTATAGCTTATGGTTCCAGGTCACCTTTAATCTTCATCAGAGGTAACATGAACGCGCAGCGTTATATACACGAAGTTCTAGAACCCCATCTTTTACCCTATCTTGACACCCTGGCAGATCCAACTTTCCAACAAGATAATGCCCGACCACATGTTGCAAGAGTCACAATAGACTTCTTTCAACATAATGATGTCACATTGTTACCATGGCTACCAAGATCTCCCGACTTATCCCCAATTGAGCACGTGTGGGATATGATGGGTAGGAGATTGCTCAATTTGCAACGTCCTCCTCAGACTCTAGAAGCACTTCGAGAGAAGTTGGTGGTTGCCTGGAATGAGATACCACACGAGGCGCGTTGGAGAATGCGTAGGACATCAGGGTGCATCCACACATTATTAAAGGTCAAAGGGCTTTAAAGCAGTGCAATCATTTTGAAATTTTTATCATTTACTTATTATGCTTCATTAAGTACTTATACAAAATTTTATTAAAATAAAACCATTTAAACTGGGTGTTCGGATTTATATAGTATAATAAGTCCGAAACGGGTACCTGGGAAATCCCGTCGCCTTACATCCAACACATGCCGGGAAACTTTCTGATTCAGACATTTATAGAGAACTGAAGAATTGATTGTTGTGAAAATATGATATCAGCAATTGATACCATTGTCATCAAAACTATAAACCGCCATTTTTATCCGGTTTTAAGCTCCTACTTTAAAAAAATTCCAGATCCGCAATATTGTATTCCTCAAAGTAACAAGACTTTGTTTGTTGAGGATATCTTTATGGAAGATACCGATGTGTAAGGAAGAAAATTACAATTTTATAAAGCCTTAATATTCCTAATTCAATAATCGCCATCACGATACTTCTACTGGAAAAATTTTAAAATATGGAATGAACCACCTGCCATAAGCCCGAGGCGGACTTCTTAAATAAGGAGCTAATGTGTCACCTCTACCATTAAATGTTCACGTATGACATGGCTAATATATATAATTTAGTATATCATGTTATGAAAGAGAACCAATAACGATATGCCCGTTTCTGAGCTAATATATTAATGACCGACGAAATTACATGTTTATGTTTTCTATAAATACGGCGGTAGTAAATTGACTACATCCGCATGAGCAGGTGTAGACCAAATTATGCGTTGCATGCAGTATGGAATGGATGAAGAGGTAGAAATGGATCAGACCTGAAAAAAAGCCACTAAAACAGGTAAATAATAAATTCATTACTGTAGTTAATGAACTACTAAATGGAAAACACTGATGTCTTTTTACACCGAAGCAGCCGCGTAGGCAGAAGCCTATATGCCAGGGCACCGCGGCTGCGATCAGGAGCTTAAAGAAACCTTGTTAATCTGATTTTTGAACTGGCTAAGGTTAGTGAAACTGGGAAAAGCCTTCTCATGTAGATTTTTCCACTATATCGATATCTTAAGGACAAAGGAGCGATCGCATCGGCCGGTTCTGAATGTACATAGTTAGACATGGTTAGGATGTCTGGCAGGTACATCGCACGGCGGCATCATGGAGGAGACACTATGACACAGCTGATCAAACGCTTTCGTGATATCAAGAGCAACGTCATGAGCCTCACCATAAGACTGGATACTCCATTGTTGCGTGACGTAAGCTAGGAGGTTCCGTATAGATCGCTGGTGCCGGAAACCATACTGCCTGTCGCTAATCAAGCCGTAACGTTCGAGGCACTCCAGAAGCTCCCGATGACATGATATCAAGTTTCCAGTTTTCTGGGAAGGTGCCGGATTCGTAAGATATCTGGAAGATACGCGAAAGACCTGGAGCAAGCTCCCCTGCACACCTCTTCAATAAAACGGCAGGAATCAAGTCCGGACCAAAAGCTTTGTTGATGTCGAGCGACAAGAGTACCCGTCTTCTAGTCTTATGTCTGAACGTTACTTTCCCGCATAGTGGCAAGCACTTCCGCCTTAGCCTTTGACTTGGTTACAATCGCTCCATCCTGGCACGTAAGCGGTGGAAGGCTAATCTCTGAGAAGTTCCTTTCGATCTGCTTGGTCAGCGTCCAGAAAGACCGACAACTATGTTGCACTGCAACAATGCCCTGTACCTATCGTACTGGTTTTTGGCATTGCAGACTGCTTCGTTATATTTGTTCCAGTTTCTAGACCCGACGTCGTCTGTTCTCTACAGTGCTATTTTGTAAGAAGGCTCTGTGTGTCTTGATCGTCTGCTGACGAGCAGTGTCACACGATTTCTTGGACCCTGGTTTAGGCACTTTCATGCGGATCAGCGAAACAAACAACTCTCCAAAGGAAGGTGAAGAGAACGTCTCTGAGCGTTTTAGAAATGTCTCCTCGGATACCATGTAAATATAATAAATACCCCTTAAATAGTTTTCTTTGATAAGTTTATAACACTCCGTTCTCTCATGCTTGGGACACCCTGTATATCATGGAAATGCTTCACAGGATTGTTAAGAGCCCATGAGAACTCTTGATCAGGATGCTCTGCAGAGCTTATACCCAAAATTTGTTAATTGAAAAATACCGTATAACTAAAAATGCAACATGGATGGTTACCACATCAAGGATAGCAATATGAAGTCTCAAAGGGTCACAGCAAGGCACAAGTTGCACCGCACCATAAGGTGTACTTTAATAGAATCAAAACCTCAGAAAAACCTGGAGAATAACAAACCTCGATCTTAAGCTATGTATGATATTACTCAAGTATACATATATAGGTAGATCCTCTCCTTTGGCATGTCCGTAATGCTAAATTTTGCGGCCTGGGTGAGTTTGTGCTGCCACAGCAGGTTCTGACCTAAACCTAACCTCCACAACTCCGTGGTCTGAGTTATCCAGGGAAGACAGGATAGCAATCCTGTAAATGATGGTACCCCATTAAAAACGCGAAAACAAACAAAGTAGCACCAGAATCAGTAGTTTAGCCATACATTGCAAAGAAATCGTATTCTATTCATCCATCAAAAGTCAAAATTTGAATTTTAAAATAATAAATTGTGAAAACGTCAAGTGATGGTGATCACTTTAAGTAATCCATATTGAGACGTGATCCTTTACACAGTAACTCATACGACTACTTTAAAACCTGATGCACTTCGTTGTTCCTAATCTGATTAAAATTCAGCCAAAAGAGATAATAGCTTCACGAATGTTCAAAACAATACATTGGACGTGCACTGAAGTAGGTATTTGGGTTTCCTAATGGATATTTTCTCAAACAAGTTTGGGTGTCAAAACAAAATGTAATATAGCCCATTAAATAAATAACTAAAAAAGTGTTTACCTTGTACATTGCAAGTTAAAGCACAATTAATGTCTGTAAGAAAGCAAACATTTTAGTAACATTGCAGGAATCTGCTAGAAAATTGAGAGATGCCATCGAACTTATTTCAAAGTCGAGTAAAATGATTTCTTCAAATAATTCACAATCATTTGTCAAAAGATCAAGAGAACATACGAAAATGACTGTCGATATTTTCTGGAATTTTTCAATTTATATATTATATATCGGAACAATGAATACAGTGACAGTGAATTTGTAGTTTTAGGCCTATTCATCTTATCCAGAGCCTTTACATTCACAGATGCATACTGGTTCACCCTGGTGAGCTGTTCGTACAACATAAAATAGCAAAATTGTACTGGCAGGGTTTCCTTTACCTTCAAATGGCATGCAGCGAGCAACAGGGAATCTAAATCCACAATTCGATTTTCCTCAATCCAATCGTGGCCGTACCCTTAACGGCTCACAAAGTTTCCTCTTTTGGGATACAGATGCTTTATCGAAGGGAGATAATTCGATATTACTGAAAGCTTGCAGATCCATTAAACTGGGCTTTAGCTGTAGGTATTCTGACTACCAACAATGTAGAATTAACACAGACAGACTATTGAAGTAGGCTAAGAGAAAAGGGAGACGTCATTAAATTCGTACGAGAAACAACTTTTATAGATATTGAATAAGCGTAGCTTTTTTCAGCCAAGTGATCGAGCTTTCCAAAAATATATTCGTAGAACAAAAATTAACAGATTAATCATTTTCTATGGACAACATCATTTGAGGACCTATCAGAGTTAAATATACTGTAAAATATTCGTAAAATTATACAGTGGCTTCTAGAAGCATTTAAGAAAAACTAAGGTGCGCATCTAAATCCTGTACATCGCTAAAATAGGGGTGCGTTTGTAAATCACTTGGTAATATGATACCGTACCGTACAAGGTAATGAAATAGAGATTGACAGATGAAGTTTTACTCTGGTATACTGTGAAACTTTTTTTTTAGACCGCTTAAATTATTACAGAGTCATGTAATGACAGTTGAAGACAATATACTGATTTCTACGATCATTATATTTATTATAAGGCAATGCATACAAGGTAGCCCGTTTATCGGTACTGCCAATTTTGAGTACCTTTTGAAAACCAAATAAAGTAAACAATGAACCATGAGAATGATAAGAGACGACGCTCATCCCAAGGGAAATAAAGCGCACTTTTGACGTTCCAGAAGGATTACTTTGTTGTGTTTCCGAACTCATGGAACAAGTACGTCAAACATTTACTCTGTTCAAATATTAGATAAGTAGTAGTAGTAGTAAGTATTCTACATCACGAAAATGTATGTCACTCATCTCCTTTAGTCTGTCTGTTAGCCTTTTTCTACCTTGATAATCTCGATAACGACTGCACCGATTTTGATAAAACTTCAGAAAGCAATTAAACTCTCTCTTTAAAATTCGTGCAGCGGCGTCGGTGTAAGTCTGTGCGTTACGGCATGGGTATTACCTATCTTTAAAATCGACGTTTTTGTCGGTTTTTTTGATATTATATTTATAGTTTTTCGACAAGATGTCAGCTTGGAACTAGTTGTTGTTCGCTTCATGGTCACTTGTAGCATGGGCAGGATGAACTATTTGCACGCTAAAAACTACCTAGTCTGCAAGATGACATTCTGTTTTTTTTTTGTTTGACGTTTTTCACATGATACCCCTGCAGGTCGTCTCAAACTTAATTTTGGATTTTTTGGGTGTATCCAAAAACATTTTCGGAGAGATTGAAATGTGGAAGTTTGCGAGGTTGGTACGCATACCAATAAAAGAATCTGTTTATTATTTTCAGTTTATATGTATATGAAAAGACTCCGCAGAAATCTTATGGGCAATGGCTTTCGGCTATTTTTTTGAAAAATATTACATATTTCTCAGCACGTAGAATCCATTGACCAACACTTTTCTATGAGTAGTTTCCGAGATACAGGGCGACAAAATTGGGAAGTCCGTACCCTATTAGAGCGTACACAATATTTAATAGTTTTTTTAATATTTAGTTACTTTCTAATCATCATCCCTACTAGGCACTTGACCAACAACGGAATTATAGCAGATGTCTTAGGGTGGCCTAAACTATCAGTGAATATTGCACCGAGAAGCTCTTTCAGTATTATTTACCGTTCAAAAATCATTTATACGGGATATCACAGTACTAGCTGCATATCAAAGTTGTTTTTTTATAGATATCCATATTTCTTATTACAGATTTGGATAAATCTAAATTAATACTTCGCTTTGTTGACTATTCTTGACATAATTGCCTTTTTAAACGGAATCTCCTAATTTCGTCGCACAAACCACTTGACTGGGTATCTAAAAACTAATTAGGAATAATGATGTCTGGGAATGTGAAAATACACAGGGTCTCTTATTTCAATGTTTTAAGGAACAATGAACTATACGTTTTCGTGATGTGTATATCCTTATTGATTCGAACAATTCAAGGACTGGATAAACTAGGTATCAGCTCAAAACTATATCTTCGCAAAAATTCAGTAGTCTTTTAGAGAGGTCGAGATACTGCTTAAACATAATACATAATTATTATCTCAACAACTAGTCTTTTTTTCAGGTTGTTAGGAAAAGACCCTGGATAATCGTCAATATTTTTTAAAGTATTCCCACAGAGACGGTTCAGAATAATACAGCTTTTAAAAAAAAGGGTGTGTGCGAGCTTGGGCCACTCTGTACATGTGACAGGACTGCAGTGTTGCTGATTCGGCGTGTATGGATAATAACTTTAATGTGAATAAATACCAAACAACTATTATATATCTTTAACTGAAAGCACAATACGATATGACTGCCCAATTTAGAGGTCCTGTAGATATCTCTTAAACAACTCGTGGAAATAAAAAATAACCTAAAGACATTCCCCATCAGGATTTCGAAAATAAATACGTATGCGTCTAAAGTTCTAGATCAGTTTAGTTGGTACATTTGTTTGTGCTGATCAGGAATCTTTTAGCTTGATTTCATATTCTGGTACACCGGATGTTTCAAATTGTCGAATTTGGACTTTTGGACCCTCGGAGTTTCGCAGACGGCAAGTTGCACATCTAAGTAACTAAGAAAATGGCACAGAGAACATTTCCCAATACAGAGTATTTTCGGAAACAAAAACCGAGTTTTCCCAAAATCGTTTCAATTTTTTCCTGGTTTTATTTGAAGTGCTACTTTAAAATATTGCGCATTAACATAGCTACTTCTTTTCAAGGTAACTAAGTTCTTGATTTAAAGAGTTAAGACTAACGATACAATGATTACTTTTTTACACAGTTGACATTTTATAATAACAATATTTGCCATATGTACAATATCACATCACTTAAGTCGGAAATATGAACTGTTTACCTATGCCCAGTTCATAAAAACTGAAGGATTGTTTGGAGGGTACTATAAAAGTTTTGCAATATGACTTAACAAACAGACGCAGGAGGCTGCATGTTACTGCATGGTGAGACATGTTCATGAGTGCATAGTAGCCGCCAGCATCACAGTACGTCTGTTGATTTAGTTGTTCATTCGTATTGACAGTGTAAAGTGCGGAATATGGCATCGTGGCCACGTAGTGAGATAAGGGCAGCCTTATGAAGAATGGATTTCAACGTACGACTATATTCAAGTGGCACAGAGAATTCCAAAGGGGCAATTTCACTCTGGAGGGAAGGAAGGACGCAAACGTCCGTAACAGAGGAAGACATTACTGCTGTGAGGAAAATGCTTGACGAAGACCGGAGAGTGAGATACCGACATATAGACGAGCCCTTACACCTTCATGCACCAGCAATTCATTCAATTCTGCATGACCATTTACACGTAAGGAAACTTTGTTCTCTGTGCGTACCGCATAGTCTGACGGAAGAGCAGAAGACTTGTCGTACGACTTGGTGCCGAAAGATGCTGAAAATGTTTGATAAGGTGCAATCTCGGTATGTGAACAGTGTCGTGACAGGTGACGAGACTTGGCTCTATTTTCACGACGTGCCCACAAAGGCTCAAAACGAAGTTTGAGTCTTTAATGATGAAGACTAGCGATGAGGACCTTCTGTTGGCTTGGAACAACGAGTGTGCCGCACTCCCGGGTGAAACTTGGCAGAGCTGGTTTAAGAACTGGTTTTGGCGAATGGAGGTATTGAATGTGGTGGAAATTACTTTGAACGAAGTCAATAAATAAAGCTGTATTGCAAAACTTTTATAATACCCTTTGTACTCGTATGAGGCATATGACTGCGTGACAATTTCAAAGCATACTTAGTAAAATTATGGTTTTAAATAATTATAGTTTTACAATCTTAATGATATATTATGCATTTTTGAAGTTAGAATTAAGAAACTTGCACAAAAGTCTAATACGGAACAAGAGACGAAACAACGTCTATTGTCTCTCCCTGCAGACATTCGTCACAACAATTTTTGACAAAAGAGCTGCAATTAAGCAAGCGAAGAGGTCTTGTCACCCAGATGACATTCACAGAGCAACGAATCTTGTTCATGAAGTGAGAAATGCTCTTTATGAATTCCGTAATGAGCAATGGAGCGACTTTCTGTGAGGGATGCTTGACTCAAGTATTCCTCTCTGGAACGTTGCGCAGAAACGGAAAGCGAGAACAACTCCCGCACATCCACGGTCCTAGGGGCATAGTCTGAAGGACAGAGGAAAAGGTCGAGGTTTTCGCTGATGCAATGGAAAGTCAGTTCTCTCCCAACTATGACCTTGATAATGACGTCGACGAGGAGCAACATATTGTAAGATCCGTCAGGAGATATTTTAGGGCCAACGGCGTCAGTGGCCGCAGTGCCTCCCTTAGTGATTTTTCCTCAGAGGAATCTTCAGAAGATTTCTCAACTGAAGAGGTGCACGGCACATCAGCGGAATCTCCTGATACTTCGCATTGCACACCAGCAGAGCTCCAAGGTCATATTAGAGACCTCAAGGTGCGTAAAGCACCTGAAGAGGATCGAATCACTAATAAGGCGCTGAAGCAACTTTCGCGGAAGTCCTTAACTTATCTCGTGGCAATAATCAATGCCATGCCAAGGACCCAGCACTTCCCAACGGCGTGGAAGACTGCTGACGTCATAATGATTCCAAAGAAGGTGGGTTCGATATTCCCCCAGGATTACCGCCCCATTAGTCTACTGTCAGCTCCTTCTAAGCTCGCTAAAACGGTGATTCTACGTCACCTTGAAAATTTCTCGGCAGACCACAATGTGATTCCTGACGTGCAATTTGACTTTCGGTCCGTAGTACGGAGCTACAGGCCATAAGGCTTGTTGAACTAGTAACCAGGGGGTTCACCCGTAACGAAAGTACTGGCATCTTGCTTCTGGATGTCTCAAAGGCATTTGACAAGGTGTGGCACAAGGGCCTTCTCTACAAATTGATCCGTAAGGGCTTCCCCTTCTGGCTCCTCCCTCAGGGTTCGGTTCTTGGACCAGTCCTTTATTCACTTTTTATTCATGACGTCCCTTGCCCCAGCAACTGTGAAACCTATCTCTATTCTGATGACACTGCCCTGGTGGCCCAGTCGTACTCTGGGGATCTAGTTCACGACAGGCTGCAAAGTGCAGTGGACGAGGTATTGGAATGGGCGAATCGGTGGCTGATCAAAATTAATCATTCGAACACGCAGGCAATCTATTGTACTAAAAAACGTAGCGGCGCCCCGTCTGAGGTTTCAGTGAATGGAGCTCGGGTACCACGGGAAAGCTCTACTAAGTATCTCGGTGTCACTCTTGACAAGGGGATGACCTGGCAGAAGCACACTGAAGCGTTAAAAACTAAATTCCAAATCTCGTTCCGGCGACTCTACCCTATGCTATGTAGAACATAAAAATTTGATCAACAAAGTTCGGCTATACAAGATGGTTATAAGACCAGCGATCACTTACGCAAGTGGCGGCTTGGTCTTTACTTGCCAAAACGCATTTGCGTAACCTGCAGGTTTTGTAAAACAGAACCTTGCGTACAATCACTATCGTCCCATGGTATGTTTCCAACGAGACCCTTCACAGATACCTTGACATCCCTTACCTAAGGGACTAAATCAAACAACAAGCGCAGCTACGTTATAGTCAAGCCGAATCGCATAATAACCCTTTGTTGCGCGAGTCAGTAGACTACATATTCGAGCAAGTTCGCAAGCACACAAGGCCGCGACTCGCGCGGTGAACAAAATTAAATTGTGCAACTTTAGGTCCAACCAAAATTATAATTTTACTTCAACAGCCAATCCCAAAATTGATTTTAGGATCAATTTAACCGAATACTAACTAGTAATGCCCATGCACCCCTCAAATTGATGCACTTCTTTTTTCTTTGCTCTCCCTCCTTCCTTCGTTCCTTCCTTTCTTCTTCCCTTCTTTCTCCCTGACTTTGTTTGGGATCTGGGCAATTAGACCTGACAGACCTACTGACTTACAAGACTTCAACCAAGAGCAAAGGTCCTACGGACCGCTCTGACAGACAATGACAAATAGAAAACGTCTATTGTCATTCTAATGGTGTCAACTTGAAGAGGTGAAAATGTGATACCTGAAATTAATCAGGAAAAAATAAAAGCGATTTTGGGAAAATTCGGTTGTTCTCGCCTGTCTCCGGAATTACCCTAAGTGCGACTTTCTTAATACCTAAATGCGCACCTATGCTCCATTTAACCAATTTCCTAACTCTTACTGTTTCCGAGATTCCAATGGTGAGAGTCGAATTTGAAACGCGCGATATACGTTTTGTCAAGTCTTCCAATACTACCGAATATCACGTCATCATCATTCGCTTATTTTAAATGATATCACTGCGGGTTCAATGGCAATCTACTTGGCGCCTTGTCAAAGAGCAACACATCAGCAAATTTGAAATTATCCTTCTCTCTCTCCAGAGCGCTTCCACTCCATATTTATAACTATCGGGGTTGCAGACCTCGCCCGTGTACCAGGAGCAATACAAAAAGGAGCAGATAATTCGTAAAAGAAAAAGCATGCCCGTATTGAAGTGTTCTAAAAGTACTTTGTACTCTGCGAACAGAGGCAGCGATTTTCTTGGAGAGCATCCAAACGAGGCTAAGATTTTACTTTTTAATAACGCCGCACTGGGATCTAAATCCTTTTGCTTTATGAGACCTCCGTTTTGACTTCCACCGCACCTAAGCGCTCATATCGTAAACAAAAAAGAAAAAGAATTTTATGTTGATTTCAGTTCTGAACTTCTGGGTTGGCTATAATAAAGTCTGTTTCAATTATATTATTTTTTAAAGTTTGCAGTTAAATGTAGGAGGAGGTACCCAAAAATAACTGTAAAAGCGTTGCAGTGGGCGGAGCTTGTGTAGTTCACATTTCTGCCCCTAGAGGCGTACAACGCAACTCATTACCAGTTCAGTACCAGCTGAGTTGTCGATCTGGCTTCTTTCGTTCCTCTGTAGTCATTATTTTTGCTTGTTTCGTTTTTAACGATGAGAAGCTTCCGTGAGCAACGTGCAGCTGTGAAATTTGGCTTTCTAATTAGTAAAAATGCTGCTGAAAGTGTTTTAATGTTGTAGATAGCTTACAATAATGATGCTATGGGAAAAACTTAAGTGTACGGGTGGTTTGCTCGATTTAAAAATTGCGACATGTCGATTGATGACAAACCTCGATCTCTGGACGTCCATCAACTGGCCGAATCGACGAAAATGTTGAAAAAGCGAGAGTTTGTGCTATTTAAGACGATTGCGAAGCAGTGTTCGGTAAAAAGACCCGATTTGTGGCAGTCAGGAGTTTCTTGCTAAAAATGGCATGTTTCCGCTGCCTCACACACCTTATTCACCTGACCTGTCTCCGTGCGACTTTTTCTTATTTTCACGTATGAAAAAGGGCATGAAAGACCGCCGCTTTGTCGACAATGAAGAAGGAAAAAACGAGTGAGGAGCTGTCAGACATTTCTAAGGAAGACTTCAAAAAATGTTTCGAGCAGTGGAAGCACCGGTGGGACAAGTGTATTAGTTGTGGTCAGTATTTTGAAGGAGATAAGGTTACTTTGTGAAAAAGCTTTCAAAAAATAATTCCGGTTTTTTTGGGTACCATCTCGTATACAGCACTAAAATACCATTGGGCCTCTTCTAGGTCTTTCCTAGAAGTTCTTGGAGACTAAATTTATTTCCACTTCGAACGTGTAAAGATAGTGCAGGGTGGTGAAGACAGATTTGAATTTTTTGAGACGCTGTAAAGAAGAGCCAACCAAATCACTCTCCAGGTGCGCCCGACTGGGTTACATTTCGAGAACGTTTTTTTTTTTTTGACGATTTTCATGTGTTTTTGACTTGCTTAGTCAGTTCCAAAAATATAATAATAATATAAGTTTATTCACGTATAAAGTATTACAGTTTATTGAAAATAAATATGCATATATACGCAAATAAACTGAAATAATCCCAAAGAAGAATTTAATTCTTGTGCGTGGGAAAACATTTTTTATAACAACTTTTGCTTAAAACAGTTAAATACAGCTAATACATCAATTTAAACACAACATAACCATAAAAGTAAGTATAATAATATTATATTCAAATACTAATTTATTTTCATTTTAGTGAGTTTTTCTATTTCATGTCGATTATTAATTAACAAGAATTTTTTTATTTCAATTTTGATTATATTTTTATTTGAAATGGATTTTATATGGCTTGGTAAAAAGTTATAAAATCTAGTGGAGAGATAACTGAAGCATCTTTGACCTACATTTTTTGTTGTAAATGGTGTTCTTTTAATATCCTCGACTTTACTTCTTGTTTCATATTTGTGGTCCAATTAAATGAGGTTTGTTTTATTTTTAAATACATTGATCAAAACATTGTAAAAAAAGGGTTGTCTATGATCGAGTAGTCTCGCTTCGGAATATAACATATCAGACGGATATAGAATTGGCCGTTTAAAAATAATTTTAAAAAATTGTTTTTGGATTATTTCTAGCTTCTTAATTTGGTTGGTGAGAGCACCATCCCAAGCTGGTATGGCATAATTTAGGCGACATTCAATAAGTGCATGATGTAACATCTTCATTGTTTCATGATCTAGATATTTAGAGAGGTACTAAAATAATAATCATCTTAAATTAGTGGCTATAGGATCAACTTGGAAATTCCACTTTATATGAGGATCCAAATGAACACCTAAATATTTTGTTTTATCAGCTGAATGTATTAATGTACTTGTATTGTCACATTTAATTTGTAAAGAGGTAATTAACGGTAATTTATTTTTAAGGTTTGTGAACGGCATATACTTGGGTTTTCTGAAAATTGATTGTTAGATATTTATGTCTAAACCAATCTGAAAAATTAAAATATTGTCATTTTCAACAGTCTCTTCAAGATTATCCCATCAATTGTTATTAGAATAAAGTATCGCTGTGTCATCTGCAAAACATATTATTGTATCTTGCGACTTCAAGCTAAGTAGGCTATTGATATACACAGTAAAAAATAACGGGCCTAAAACTGTGCCTTGTGGTACACCATAAGTCACAGTTTTTTCTGAACTTATGGAATCATTTATTTGAACATATTGCTTTCTGTAAAACAGGTAACTTCTCATAAGGTTTTGAGCGTTTCCTCTAATTCCTGCATCGTACAAAGTTTCTAATAGTAGCAAGTGATCCACCGTATCGAACACTTTTGCTAGGTCTAGGAATATGCATAATGTATATTTACTTTGTTCTAATAATTTATGAATTTTTGAAGTCGACAAGTAAACCGCGTCTTGAGTAGATTTATTTTTTTGAAATCCAAATTGATTTTCATGTATAAGCTTATTTTTGTTGAAAAAACTAATGAGCCTAGCCTTTATGATTTTTTCAACTATCTTTGCCAAATTAGATATTAATGTTATTGGTCTATATGATGATGATTACAATATCTTCAATAAAGTTTAATACCGCTTGAAAAGTTGGGAAGGGAGTTCCACTACCCCCCACCACCTTCCATTTGATATCGTCAAGATTAAATTTAATTTGTTTTGCATTTAACGTGACTGTATTCCCCACTCGTTATATATTATGACTTTTTAACTTCACTGTAACGCTAATCTGAATTTTTATATACATATGTTATGCATGTTGTATTTGAGTTTTAGTTACTAAAAGTAAGAGGCGGAAAAGGGTCACCACTGGAGTTAAAACATTTTTTTTAATGACATTGATTTTCACGTTAACCCATTTCGTTTAAAACGTTTTCAGAGTCTTGTCGCTTCTTTCAGAGAGGAGTCCGATATTTTATTGCATATCCGGATAGAGATAGAGCTTTCCAAAAAAAAAGAATACAAGTACTATATGACATTCTCTAGCGTTTTGATGATTACTTGAATTATAGAAAGCGTTAGTCCGATTGAAGTACAAGAAGCTGTCCTATCACTTAAAACTAAAAAAAATCCTGGTGTAGATGGTATCAAAGCTGAGCATTTAAAAATAATAGCCTACGACTTAGCCGAACCACTTTCTTACGTCATTAATTGGTGTTTCCAATCTGGAATTTGTCCTGATGCATTTAAAACAACAGTTGGGAACAGAATGGGAACATCAAATTATAGACCCATATCAGTACTATCGAATATAGCCAAAATTTTCGAAAAATTACTACAAGAAAGGATATTACAATTTTTGGACAAAAACAAAATTATATGTTCTGACCAATATGGATTTAAAAAAGGAAAAGCTACTACAGATGCAATTTTGACTGCAATGGATGAAATTAACTCTAATGTCAACCAAAAAATACCTACTGTTGGTATTTATGTTGATCTAAAAAATGCCTTTGATACGGTTAACCATGTCGAGCTTCTGAAAGTTATGGAAAGATTGGGATTATGGGAACGTCACAAATCCTTTTAAAAAATTACCTTTCAAGTCGGGCACAGACTGTCAAAATCACTAACACTTACAGTAAAAAAATGTACATCAAGTGTGGTGTGCCTCAAGGAACAGTACTAGGCCCACTATTATTTAGACTCGACTTAAATGATTTATTCAAAATTAACAGTTCTAGAAAGATTATATGTTTTGCAGACGACACCCTCATATTATATAAAGCTGATGACTGGAGCACATTAAAGCAAATAGCTGAAAAGGATTTTATAAGGATCATTGACTGGTTTGATACTAAAATTTTAACAGTTAACTTCAAAAAACAACATTTATTTTATTTACATCCTTCGAACAAATTTCCGTTAATTATCATGGCCAAAAGACCAAAATCGATGGAAGACTTTGAAATATCTTGGAATATTTATGGACTCAACATCTAAGGTGGGATAACCATATTAAATATGTTATCAAAAAAATTAGAAATATTGCCTATGAACTCAAAATGCTTGCTAACATTCTTACAGAAAGTTATCTACGAATCCTGTACCATGCCTTAGTTGAAACCCATATAATATACGGCATCACAGCCTGGGGTGCTGCCTGCAAGACATATATTTCTGACCGGAATATAGCACAAAAAACTGTTTTGAAAGCAATTTTCCATAAGCCAAGATTATGTCCGACGAGCAACTTGTATCAGGAAACAGGGATACTTGATACAAGACAACTTTATTTCATACATGCCACCACCTTATACCATAAGTATTGTAATGAAAAAAATCCTATAAACACGAGCATAACACACGATATTGAACAGGCTCATCTAATATCCAAAGACCACACAAAACATTATTCAAAAATCATGTAAGTTCTTAGCAGCTAAATTACAAAAATTTAGATAAAAATTGAAAGACTGGGTTTGTACTGTGCAGCGAATGACTATACATAATTATATAGGAAACTAAAACTACAAAATTCCAATTATATTAATACTTTTTAGAATTAACGATAATTGTTATACACATATGATTGGTTGTTAGTTATTAAGATATTATCCACACACAGACGATGCCTTATGTATTTTTTTCATATTTGTAAAAAATTGTCCAAGATCTCCATGTCGCCAAAATAATCAATTTTATCATCTCGAATTTAAGCTTGTCAACTTGACCAGTTCAAAAACAAATGAGGGGGTACTGAAGAAAAGCAATGTATAACCTGGAACCTCCTCAGTATTCTAATTCTTTACTGTCTTTTTACTTTACGGCTGTTCGAAGTCTGGAAATATTTTTTCATATACCTATGCCTATTAGTCTCAATAAACCAGATGAATGAACTGCGTAGGTACAGAAAATCGTGATCGTTTGGCGACGTATTTATCCAATTAAACCGTATAATTATTATACGTAACGAAAGTTTTTCCAGGAGTTACGTCAGGTCTAATTTCCGGATGAATTGTTCTTAATTTTGCGACAGTCCAACAACTTCGAAGAAAGGAAAAGCTTTCATTTAATTAGAAAGATTTGATGGAGCTGTTCTATTTTAGAGAATATATTCTCGGAATAATTAGGAAACGTAATAGGCGATGCAGGTCATGAACCTTTTTTGCCACTTTCATTCTTTTATCGATCCGCTGTGGTTGTGCTAAAGCGGTAGAATGTCTTTAGTAAAGCGTGTTGTCTGCGGAGAATTATATGCGCAATTTCACTTAATGTTAATGTTCTTTATGCCTATACCGAGAGGGCTGTAGAGTTCTTCATTCAGGACCACTCCAAATGATGCGTTATCGTTACCAAACACTGATCAAAAACCTATCATTCGGCGTTACATGGAGTGTTTGTCCAAATATTTCATCAGCCAAAAAATTATTGCAATATTTCATCTCGAACCTTTGGAGACATTCGTCTTAAATCTTGTTTTTTTTGTCGAACTATGTCAGGGTAGTGTCACATCATCTAGAGAATACGTAGTCCGAAACAAAACATTTAAAAAAGAGAAAAATGAAAGATCAACATTTACATCAATATAAAAAGTAGGGACACATGTACATGATTCACGAACACCTTAAATTCGAAGTAGTAGTAGCAGTTAACGAATTTGTCAAATTTTTTCATATAAATTGTGTGTTATAATCATTACATCACATCGATCAATTTACGTTCGGCAGTGTGACCCTAGCTTTCTTGTAAATTATAATTATAATAATAATAATAAAATGTATTTATTAGGCACATTATGAAACTACAATATGTGACCTCTACGTAGGCGAAGTCTCTAGCTCTTGGCTACTCTACTTAACCTGCCCAAATAATAAATTGAAACATCACCTAACCAAACGAAAACTTTGACAAGCAGCTAAAGATGCCTCACAACAAACGAAATTGATAGCTGGCTGACATACATGCGCATATACATATATACACATATACAGGGTGTAAACGTTATGGTCATTATTGAAATGGGTAATCAAAACAAGTCAAAAAGTTCATATGACCCATGGACCAAAAGTCAATAGATTTTTATCTAAATGGCTTTATAGTTTACACCTTTAAATGCTTTATATCGACCACCATCACCACAATCTTACTGATTTTTATAATCTAATCTAAAACGGTTTTAAATTGGGTAATTAACAAATAAATGGCCTTTCTAAGTTATGCCAAAATTTGTAGTCAGTAAGTGAGTTTCATTAAATTAAATATTTAAAACACACATGACAACAGCGCGTCGGCCTTTCATCACTCTTATCGAACCGGCAATCGATCGCAAACGGTAACAGTGGTTAGTTATCGTGCATCGGGCCTTTTGTTTTTGTTCGCGTACGTCGTCGTGTTTATTTACAATGTTCTCGAATCAAGAGTTCGCCGATATGTTGTTAGTATCGCGACAGATTTCGCCAACGGGTACACCCAGACAGAAGGACATTTGTGCAAGTGTACCAAAGACTTCGAGATACAGGAAGTGTTTAGACCTCTAATATTCGCACTCGTGAAAGACAGGTTACTGTAGAGCAGGAGGAACATATTTTAAATATCCTGGAAATCAATGCAGATATCAGCACTCGGGAATTAGGCCGCCGCGTAGGACTATCGCATACCATACTCCATAGAATCCTACGGGAAAATTTGCTTTATCCCTACCATGTACAACGAGAGCAGGTCTTGTTACCAGAAGACTCTCCTCGCAGACTAACATTCTGTCAGTGGTTTTTCCACAAAAACATTGAAAATCCGGATTTTTTTAAAAACATTCTAGCGACTGACGAATGTACTTTTACGCGAGACTGGATATTAAATTTCCATAATACTCACTCATATGATGGTGATTGAAAACTAACTTTTCCACAATTACTACAATGACAAATAAAACTGTTTCACATGCTTACGAAATCTGTTTACTGGCCAATCTTTTATATTGTCATCTAAATGGTTATAAATCATGACAGCATTGTAAGTGAAATAAAGTTGTTTTATAGATAGGGATCTCTAGTCTCTTTTTGTGTCTGAAATCTATGATCTTATGTGTAAAAACTGCCATATGGTACTTACATGCATTTTCTATACACATCCAACCCAGCTGAAATCTCTTTAAGGAAACATGATCATACTTCTTGAGATTAAATAATTCAAATCGACAACAAGTATTTTGGAGTCTTGTTTTTATGACAGAATCAAGACAATGATAGAACACAGTGCTACAGCAAAATAAGCTAGGAAATATAATAGCCTCACATAACTTTTTTCTAAGTTTAAAATTCAAAATAGAGCGATTGACATAAAAACACTTCAAAGATGAACAACATTTTTTTAAGATAGACGAAACATGCTCCTTAACCGTAAAGTATAATCAACCCTAAATCTTTTGTAGCATTAACGACAGTTAGACGTTGCTCATCGATTTTTACATCAAGAAAATTCAATAAAGTGTTACGTTTGACAACACGACAAAAAAGCATCACTGAGCACTTATCCTTATTCAGCTTAAGATTGTTACCATTTGAGTATCCTACTATTGCCTCTAAATCAACATTAAGCTCATTGATTGAAGTATGTAAAGTGTTACCATTAAAGCTCTTGTATATCCGTGTATCATCGGCATAGCACATCATAGAAGAGTTTTTCACAGAACTATCCAAATCTATAGTATAAATTAAGTACAACAGAGGCCCTAAAACTGAACCCTGAGGGACACATCAGGTTATATCAATCGGACTGGATATAGTATTGACTATCTCTACTAGTTGTTTACGATTTGAAAGATATGTTATAAAAAGCATTAGAGGTATATCTGAAAAACCAAAAAACTTCAATTCAGCACATAAAAGCTCAGGATCTATTTTATCGAATGCCTTAGAATAATCTAATGATGATGAAGTGCTGAAGCATCTCCCTCATCAAGCGAAGCAACGATGTCATCTAAAACGTTTGCTAAACCTGTAGTTGTACTAAAACAACTGCGGAAACCAGATTGACACTTGGGAAAGAAATCATTATTAGAGAAATAATGATAAACCTGATGTTTAATCAATTTATCCAATATCTTGATATAACAGGTATAAAAGTTATAGGTCTTAAGTCTGAGAGACTTTTTGGATGTTTACATTTAAGCAAGGGCGTGACGGAAGCATCGGGGAAATACCCAGCCTTCAGGCAACAATTCAATAAATGCGTCAGGGGTAGTAGTACTCGAGGCAAGCAATGCTTCAACAAATTCTTAATCACCAGCTTCTGAACCGATCTTGGTGTTTAGGAAGTTTAGCTTCTACATTCCTTAACAAATACGCATATTACATTCCTTGTTTGGTATGTTTATTAGTCTCTAAGATACAGCATCGTTTCTCGTATTGAAAAAATACATGCTTGCATATTTATTATACCAATTGTCTCCGCAAGTATTAATCATACCTGTCTTACTACACATACATACATGACAGTACGTTTTTGCTATTGTTGGGAAGAAAAAAGCTCCCACGTTATTAAAGAAATTTCAAATACATGATCTGCATAAAATTGTATAATCAACTTGTCTGGCATTTGTGTCCAATTTCATTTATAGCTCAGTCATACTGCGTAAGATAATAGTTATAAGGTCTACATTAGTGGTGGGTCGGTATTTCAGTAACGTTACTTTGATGTGGTATTTATACTAAGCAGAATGAAGCTCTTTTCACGGTTTTTGAAGGTCATGTCAAAAGTTATACGGAATAAATAAACATACCATCTTAAGGCCAGGCTTGATAATTCTAATGACAGTAGTCAGAAAAGCAGCTGAACGTTTTTGGTAAATGTTGTTCTTCAAGTTCTTTGAAGATACTTGGTCATTAATGTGGAATAGAAACATCGTTCTACTCAAAACTGATTCCGGCATTCCGGCGAAACATTCGGGTTCATAATGTGGAGCCAGGAGGAAAATGGTCGAGTACAAAGGAAACCTTGCGAGTAGGGAAGATCACACCTATCTACAAAGTTTCGCAAACAAGGTCTTGGATTATTTTGAAAGAAGTGTGCTGTAGATGACTGAACTAAACGTAACTTCCCCTATATCAACAGATCACTCTCGAAAGCACACAAACCTTGAGAAACAATCGCTGCGCCTCACGATACGTGGGAAATTTCAGATTTTCCGCCCTGCTGGCTCTTGTAGTTGTTCATTATTCCATGGGCTAATCGACCTGTTTCCTTCCTTTGTGTCTACATCGACTGTGCGACGTGCCATAGATTATCCAACAGTTGTATTAAATGTAAATGACCCAATAAATTCATAAAACTTTTTATTTTCTGGAAAGAAGGTTCTTGAACATTGATCTTGTTTTTTACATTGCTACACGCTTTTTTGCTGTTTCGGCAACCGTAGCAGGCTAGTTTATAGAAATTTTTTGTATTATTAGGATCATGGTACAATCTTGCGACTTGAACTTGTCGAGTTGAAAAGGCAAGCAAGTATCGCAAGAAAGCGAGGGTGTCATTTCAAACATTCTAAAAAAAGATTCGGTTACTACGAAACGTTACTAATCGGCCAAAGTCAGGTCGTCCTAGAAAAACTACACCCTATGTTGATAAAGGCATTAAAAGAATTTCTATAGCTGATCCGCATAAGTCATCCGTCCAAATGCAGAAATTCGTAAATATTTCAACACAGACATAACGGCTCGTACTGTGAGAAGATGTCCATGTGAAGTTGGGTTGTTTGGGAGAGTTGCTGTCAAACAACCGTTACTGTCTAGAAAGAATCGAAAGGCCAGACTTCAGTTTACTCAAAGACATTTAAATTGGATACCTAAGAACTGGGGTTCGGTGCTTTGGAGTGACGAAAGCAAATTTAATATATTTGGTGCTGATGGAAGATCGTTTGCAAGAAGACCTGTCGCGAAAAAATTTAATATCAAGTATCAAAAGCCTACAGTAGTAGTACATGGTGGAGGCAGTGTTATGATCTGGGGGTGTTTTTCAAGGTCTGGAACGGGCCCGATACTGAGAACAACCGGGAAAATGGATCGTTTTATGTACCGCGTAAAGCGTTTATCAAAAAGCTGGAGTTTTGGGAACAAAACTTAATCGATGGCGATACCAGGCATTTTCCTGTTCTTTCAGAAAAGATATCTCAAAATCCATTAGAACTATATGACAATAAATATCATGTAGAAATAGTCTCTAACCTGAAGGATAACTTCAAAAATCGTTTCAAGGATTTCAACGAAATTGTTGTCGTGGCGCAATTTGCTGTTTCACCAGTTTTCGAAGCACTTATCCCACTCGTTTGCTGGCATTGAATGCGTCACCCGCTTCTTCTGGTGACTGGAACCTTTGACCATGCAGTCTGTTTTTAATTTTCGGGAAAGATAATGGTCTCCGAATCGCGGTATCAAATTACACTCCAAACATAAAAAATATTGTCAGTGAGCCTGAATGTCAGGCTTCTCATTGAACAGGCCCTTTTTATCTGGACAGTTTTTTGTTTAAAATAGTGCGTTGCTATTTTTATTTTCAGGGGCCTTTATTAAATCGTATGTGACATGCCATTGTAGCTGACGAAAAAATTTGTTTATTTTTCAAACACCTACGACTGGTAGGAATGGATGTAGTATCCAGCGTGTATTAGTAATTAGTTTTTTTAAGTTTAGTATTGTTTTATTATTCATTTAATATTAGTAAAATAAACACATGTATGTCGCATACAACTGTGTATAATTTCATTCAAATTGGCTTAGGTACATTGCTTACTAGGTAGCTCACTAAAATTATCAAAGTAGCTCAACAAAAGGTTAGCGACCACGGCTCTAGTACCAAATGGATAAAGGTAACGAATCGGTTGGTCATCTTTACTATAGTACAACTATTTAAAACTGTAATGACTCATACGCGTGATCAACACGTGATCAGAGCTCGATCCCGGCTTCCTTCCAGTACAGCCGTATAGCGTACGACATATGTCGTTTCTGTGGCTTTGCGGTGGTCAACAGCACAGACAGAGATGGAAATAATGGCTGATTGTTCTCCGCCGGTAGAACCAATGAAATCAAAGACGCGCCTCGACCGGCAGACTCATAGGCGTCAGCAACGCATTGAACGTGTTTCGTTGAGCGATCGCATATTGTGTGTTTTTATAAGAATTGTTGTGTGATTGTTATTGTTGTGGTTTCTGTGGTTACTGTTTTGGTTATACTTAACCATGGAGAGTACAAATGGCACGAGTGGAAGTACTGAAAGCCAAGGAACACGTAGACGGCTTCGTAAAGCACTGAAGAGGGACGCGAAAGAAATCGTGCTCAACGTGTTCAATTATCTGAACAGAACTATGTCGCAGGGAGATGCACTCGCGCGTTGTGAAAGTATGACAGGCGTTCCGGAAGTCAGTATTGATAGAGACACCTGAAATAGTCGCCTGTCGTCGAAAATACCTACGCGAAATGATTGAATATAGGCGACAAAGCAGAAAAATCTATTATTTGGACGAGACATGGGTAAATGCAGGTCACACGGTTAAAAAAACCTGGATAGACAAAAACGTAGTGAGTAACCGACAAGCAAGCATTGAAGGTTTGTCAACAGGTCTTCGTGGACCGTCAGGGAAAGGTCAAAGATTGATCGTAACTCATATTGGTAGCGATAGTGGCTTTGTAGAAGAGTGTGACTTGATTTTCGCCTCTAAGAAAGGAGGTGATTACCATGACGAAATGAATGCCAGCTGCTTCGAGAGCTGGTTTCAAGGGGTGCTTCACAGCGAGTTGAGCCCAACTCTGTGATCGTCATGGATAATGCTTCCTACCATAGTCGTCGAGCCGAACGTGTACCGACTATGGGATCTCGAAAAAGTGACATGCAGCAATGGTTGCGCGAAAAAGGAATCCCGTTTGACGATTAATGTGTGAAAGCGGAATTGTATGAAAAAATTAAACAGCACAAACCTGCGAACATTAGTTACGTGACTGATGAGATGGCCCGTCAATGTGGTGTCACTGTGCTGCGGTTACCGCCCTACCACTGTGAACTGAACCCAATAGAGCTTATCTGGGCTCAAGTGAAGGGTTATATTGCGCGCCATAACACAACCTTCAAATTATCAGACGTTAAGGTTTTACTTGAGACTTCCATACAGCTAGTAACGCCCGAAGCTTGGCAGAATGCTATCCGTCATCCGTCATGTTGTGAATTAAGAAACAAAAATGTGGCAGCTTGACCACCACATCGACACCATCATAGAGCCAGTTATAGTCAATTTCAACGAGGAAAGCGATAGCGACAGTTTATTACTGTCAGATGTAAGTGGAAGCGACGATGAATAAAGGTAATTCCCAAATTTTTGACTTACAATATGTTTCAAACCACTCTTTATTAAGCATGTGACAAATCTAGTTCACCCATGTTAAACATTCATACCCCGCCTATAAACAGCCGACTACTGGTAGTTAAGTGATGTTCACGTGAACATCGATGAGTCATTACAGTTTTAGATAGTTATAGTATATACATTTATGACACATCGCGGCACACTTGTGTGCAAAGTTATTAAATTCCATTTTAGCCCTATTCCTCACCGTTATACCGCGTTCAATAAATTGATCTACCTGTTCCAAGCAGTGTAAAATGACCAATTAAAGAAGCGATGCATACTCGCATGCTCCAATGGCATTAAATCCAATCCTCGGATGATGCGATAATGCCCGCGGTAAATAGAACGACGAGAGAAACAATGAGTGCGGGTGGATGTACGCACAAGTATAGGCCATTTTGAAAATTGGTTGATTGGCGCAGAGATGAATATGGATGTGGCCTATTTGCGGTTTCTATTTTTTTTTTTTAATTCGGGTAGTGATGTCGTGGACTATTG
The DNA here is from genome assembly GCA_963669975.1 of Acanthoscelides obtectus. NCBI lineage: Eukaryota > Metazoa > Arthropoda > Insecta > Coleoptera > Chrysomelidae > Acanthoscelides > Acanthoscelides obtectus. Next base: position 26,056,861 of record CAVLJG010000010.1, on the reverse strand, counting down.
TCAGAGTGTAAGTTATCAGAAGCATTGAAATCATGAAAAATTGATAACTTGCGATAAAAAAATGTCTCCTTAATCCCCTTGTTTGTCTGGCCAATGAAACCACCTACAGGGTGTAAACGTTATGGTTGTCATTATTGAAATGGGTAATAGGGGGGGGGGCTCAAATTTATCGCGACAGATTTCGCCAACGCGTACACCCAGACAGAAGAACATTTGTGCAAGTGTACCAAAGACTTCGAGATACATGAAGTGTTCAGCCCACTAATATTCGCACTCGTGAAAGACAGGTTACTGTAGAGCAGGAGGAACAAATATCGTGGAAATCAATGCAGATATCAGCACTCGGGAATTAGGCCGCCGCGTAGGACTATCGCATACCATAGTCCAATCGTACGGGAAAATTTGCTTTATCCCTACCATGTACAACGAATGCAGGCCTTGTTACCAGAAGACTATCCTCTCAGACTAACATTATGTCAGTGGTTTTTGCACAGAAACATTGAAATCCGTATTTTTTTAAAAACATTCTAGCGACGGACGAATGTACTTTTACGCGAGATGGCATATCAAATTTCCATAATACTCACACGTGGGCCCAAGAAAATCCTCATACCATTCGTGAAGGTCATTTCCAACAACGTCTTAAAATAAATATTTGGGCGGATATTCTTGACGATCAGGTAATTGGCCCTTTCGAGTTACCCCCAAAGTTGTCAGGAGAAGGATACCTTAGCTTTCTAGCCAATAACCTACCAGAACTTTTAGAACAGACCTTAGACAACATGCCACTACAACGGAGACAGAATTTGTGGTTTCTTCATGACGGGGCACCACCACACATTTTTAGAGGCGTCATTCAGTATTTGAATGAACATTATCCAAATCGCTGGATCGGTCGATATGCTCCTGATCCTCGAAAATGGCCAGCAAGATCTCCTGACCTCAATCCGGTGGATTTCTGGTATTAGGGAGAACTTAAAGGGATGGTTTATGGGGCTGGTCCACTAACAACTGAAGCATAACTTCGCGAAAAAATGTTTGATGCGGCTGAAATAATAAATGGGCAACTTCGAGGACCTAGAGTAAAAAGAAACTGGGTTCGTCGTAATGAAGCTTGTGTGGAAAGTGGAGGACGACATTTTGAACACCTTCTTTAAATACAAAAAAGTGCAGTGTGGGTTTTAAAAAGAAAAACAATGTATGTATCAAAATTGTGATCCCTATTTATAAGTAGATTTTTTTAATACGTTCAATAAACTTTCAAACACCAGGTGAAGCGCTGAGACAGTTAGTCGTAAGTCCCTTTTTTTAATTGTTTGCATTTTACGAGTACATTATCAAATAATGAGATAATACCTAAGAGCCAAAAATAACAAACAACATCTTTATTTACACTGCGTTCCATCGTAATTTGCGTCTGGCATTGCGGCGTTGTCAGATTTTATTTTACTTTAAAGTCGCTTTTTTTTGCTTTCTTGCTTGCTTCTTTTAACCTCCCTATATCACCCTTTTAAATAATGACTATCATAACGTTTACACCCTGTATTTTATCGGTCTTAGTCTGTGCGCATTTGTTCTTAAAACTTGATATAGTTTTCAACGTAGATATTATACCTGTGTCGGAATTTGACTTGTGGGTGGCTGGCGAGTGGTGAGGTTAGTCACAGCAACGTTGCCAGATGGTCGGTACTGTCGGGAGGGCGGGGGAGAAATTTCTAGATCGCAACGTTGCCGAATGCGTGAGACAATAGACTAATTGTATGGACCTGTGGCTTACGATCCTTTTTTTTCGTTATACATGATCGTAGCTCTTTGTTTCTCAGAGGGGCTATCTTGTGCCGAATATTATCCTTTATGAACTGATGACAGCTTTGCGTGGGAAAGGCAAAGTAAACCAGTGTGCAACAGAAATTTTTCACGGATACCATTAGAATACTGCTTTGTAATACTTAATGCAAACTCGCGTAATTCTAGGGATCGGAGCAATAGCCGCCATTTTTATGAACGCGTTCATTTAGGTATCAGATTCCTCTCGAAAAAGTAATAGGATCATTTTTTGCGAAGTTCTCCATCATTCAGATTACATACAATTTTAGCGTACAGACGCCAGTTTATAAGAAATTGAACGTCAAAGTTAAAGGTATGTAATTACATTTTGGCCTATAACGGATAAATTATTCTACAAAAAGAGCCTGTCTCATTTTTCCAACAGCTTGATGGTTCTCGAAGTATAAGGGCGAACATACGTCACATCCGGTGTCCCCATGTTAACATATACTAAGTGACATATAAATCCGAACACCCAATTTAAATGGTTTTATTTTAATAAAAGTTGGTGAATGTATTTATCTTGCTGTAAATAACAAGTGAAAAAATTTTCAGCCTTATAAGTTGGACATTCCGGTTTTTATACCTCTTTTTTTTAATTCACTAACGCTCTAAAAATGAATATTTCAGCCGCAGTAAAGAATCAACGTTGGCGGATTTTGGTTCTTGACATCCTTTACGATCGGTTACGATGCCTAGAGTACGGAGACCTGTACGATTTCGTCAACTTAGTGAGTTTGATAGGGGCCGTATAGTGGGACTTCGGGAAGCTGGACTTTCTTTTCGGGCAATTGCAGTTAGAGTGCAAAGAAGTGTAGACACTGTGGTTAGGTGTTGTCAGGCATGGCTTCGAGAAGGCCGTACGCAAAGAGCAAGGGGCACTGGACGCCGCCGTAGAACAACAGACCGTGAAGATCGCCGCTTAAGATTATTGGCCTTAAGGGACCGTTTCTCCACTACCAGGTCCATTGCAAATGAATGGTTTGCAGAACACGGAAGACCTATTGGCATGCGAAGTGTTTACCGACGAATGAGAAGTTTTGGCTTGTTTTCATACCGGCCACACTGGGTCCTCCCTTTAACTCGAGAACATCGACGTAATCGCCTTGAGTGGTGCAGACAACGGTCACTCTGGGATCAGGAATGGAACAGTATTGTCTTTAGTGACGAGTCTCGATTTTGTTTAGACATGCACGATGGTCGTGCCAGGGTTAGAAGGCGACGTGGTGAAAGGAGGAATCCACAGTTTTTTGTGGAGACATGTTTATCACACTGTTTTAGTTATGGTTTGGGGTGCTACAGCTTATGGTTCCAGGTCACCTTTGATCTTCATCAGAGGTAACATGAACGCGCAGCGTTATATCCACGAAGTTCTAGAACCCCATCTTTTACCCTATCTTGACACCCTGGCAGATCCAACTTTCCAACAAGATAATGCCCGATCACATGTTGCAAGAGTCACAATAGACTTCTTTCAACATAATGATGTCACATTGTTACCATGGCCACAGAGATCTCCCGACTTATCCCCAATTGAGCACGTGTGGGATATGATGGGTAGGAGATTGCTCAATTTGCAACGTCCTCCTCAGACTCTAGAAGCACTTCGAGAGGCGTTGGTGGTTGCCTGGAATGAGATACCACAGGAGGACATTGACCACCTGATCAGAAGCATGCCTAGGCGCGTTGGAGAATGCGTAGCACATCAGGGTGCATCCACACATTATTAAAGGTCAAAGGGCTTTAAAGCAGTGCAATCATTTTGAAATTTTTATCATTTACTTATTATGCTTCATTAAGTACTTATACAAAATTTTTATTAAAATAAAACCATTTAAACTGGGTGTTCGGATTTATATGTCACTTAGTATACAAAAATGATACAGCATTTAATTCTGTACAAAAATTATCCTATTACTTTTTTCACGCCGGATTGATAGTTTATAAAATAATTGACTATTGACGGATTCATCAAAATGGCGGCTAATACTAAGGATCTACGAGTATAACGATGCCAATTTGGATTTATCGCTACAAACCAATATCCTAACGATGTCAATCACAAAGATTCTGTTACACTCTTTGTGAGCCAAAGTTGCCTATTATCTCTGGTATCTCTCAGCATGTCGCAGCATCATTACCAAACTCGCAGTGGATGTTTTTCACCCAGGAGGACAGCATTTTCAATGCTCTTCTTTACCGTAATCCCGATGGGCGCTAGCGCTAAGCATTCTATCTGAACTATCTGAACAAAATGCCAGGCTACTAAACACGAATGTTTCTGTTGTCCATACAGAATATCAAAGTGAACTCCTTGAGCTCAAAGCTCCTTGTTCCAGAAAAAAATTATATACATATATGCATGAAATAGATAGATGGCGAATCCAACCAAGCATAGAATCAAAGGACAGAACAGAAGAAAGCTTATATAGCTGAAGGCAAAACTGGGAGGAAAACATCAAAATCAACACTGGATGAAACACTCCAGTAACCCCAGCCCGAAAATATGATATGCATTGAACTGGCAATTTTCTGGAAATATTGGATGTAAACTGAATATTTGTAATGTGGGAATACTATTGCAAATATGGGAATATTACTGCGTTTGTTAGCGATACATTTTGATCGATCAACACTGAATAAACGTGTTTTTGCAACTGGACATGTAAACATGTGCAACTTTGTGTACCACACAAGAAGTTTAAAATGCAAAAAAATAAATATTAGCTCCAATTCAAAAATCAGTAGTAAAAATAAAGTTATGGAATAGCTAAAACGGAAAAGTTTTGTTTACTCTTTCAAAGTGCGTAGAAGCAGCTTTTTATCGCTTTTGAAAAATGTATCTACTCTGAAACCGGTTCTCACATTGAAGTCTTCAGTTACAAAGAGGAAGGATGTGGACTTATGTTTGCCTTTATGTCAAAAAAATATATGAAAAACACTGTGTCAACGATGTGATGTCTTATACGAGGCACACAAAGGATTAAAGCTGAACGCAGTGATGAGACTAGAATCACGGGAACATTGCAATAGATGCATTTAAGTCACAGTGGCACTAAGATGCTTTAGTGACTTGGGGTCCACGGGAAGACCCTACGGATACAGTGAAGTACGGGGTGGTAATGAGAGAGCAGATCAGCTACCTAGGTGGAGTATCAGTAGGCACCATGTCAACGTTGCACTGAATAAATGGGCATACAGGAGCCTGAGGAAAAGCGTGGTGAAAGAGAGATGACTGCGGGCAGCCCAATACGTTTACAGCGGGCTCTCAAGGCTGACAAATTTGGAGTTATGGAGGTTGATGGAGAAGAAGTATTCAGCGGAGTGATTAGGCACACTGGCCTTCATTAGGTAATCAGAAAGTAGAGGTGCTGGTACACACGGGGTCGCCAAAAAGTTCGCAAGAGACCCAGTTGATTGGCTTCACGCCCCCACCACTACTATACAGGAAGAGACCCATATAAAGGAAACACTAAATATAGGATGCATTTTAAAGTGATACCACTGAGTGTATTTTGTGATCAAGAGATTCTGGTTCTCTTTTCAACATATCTCAACTTCCCTATTCATCACATCTAATAAAATACCTCTTTCACCAACTCTATTGGCATTTTGACCTTTTGCATAATTAATAAATTAGTCGTCCCTAACAATTCGCGGAGCATCTGAAATGACCAATTTGTTAGTGAAACTGAATGCAGCATCGTTAGCCCCCAACGTCCAATTAAAATATGAGAGAGTCGGTTAATAGGGAAGTCCCGGAGACAGACTAAAAGCACTCCTATTTGCGGACTTCACTTCCAACCATATACAAACCTAACGGTATTTACCCACTATAAAATGTTTACTAGGATCGCGTACGTATCATGATGCGTAGTAGAGGATCGACCACCCAATACAGGGTGTTTCCAAAAGCTTTTTGCCTTCGCCCATTTTCGAAACACCGTGTCTTGGAGACAAAGGTCCTGGAGAATACCACTGCGTTTTCTTAAATGACATTAGAACAACACCGTATAATGAAACAAAATTTTGAAAGAAAAGTAACTACTTAAGACCATAACGTCCATTGCTAATTTTTACCCCCTGTATAATGATGAAACAATAGTAATATTTTTGGGGCCTGCTTCATTTTGGTGAAATAAGCGGTTTTTTAGAAAAAAGGTTTTGTTTCAATGCTGCTCCTATTTACACTGCAATTATTTCCAAAAATATGTACAAAAGCCTAAAACTTGACAGTGATGTGAAAATGCATGTACAGAGTTGATTTCCAGTGACCCTGTTGAGTTACTCTGAGTAACCGTTCCACTGCACGTTGTATTCTCATGCATTGTTCTGGAGCAGTTCGGCACGGGTATTATGTAAAAAACCTAAGAACGTCAAAAAAAACTATGAAATGTCATCTTGTAGACTAGCTAGTTTTTAGGGTGCAAACAGATATTCCACGTTTGCTCACTAGGATCGTTGTAAGCGCCCATCTATGGCGGAATAACTCAACTAAACTACACGCATTGTTGGTTGCATATGTTTTGTGAAGCCGAGTAGTCTGTAGTTTTTTAGAACAAAGTTGGTTGAATAGCAAGATCGCATCTGGATGATTATGTGTATTGGTCTGCATGTGTATAAAATCATTACTGAGTTTGCTGCCAATGAAGTATATCTATTAGCTGTATATACGTGATATTTGTGTTGTGCTTTCAGAAAAGAGGTTATGTCCAAAGTTATAAATTACGAAGAACTTTGAGGAGAATTACGGGAAATCACCTTACCGTCCGCGTTGTGTGTAATTACCATTAGCATGTATATGGCTTGTAATTCGACAGTGTACAGTGATTATAATTATTCCTTATCTGTCTCATTTTTGAATTTCAGCAAATTTGCATATATGTAATTTCCAGAATGGATAAGTTGATGCACAACTAATTTCTAGCTTTGAATCTCAAGTAAGTGTATTTGAGACAAGAATCCAATGGAATTATCATCAACACATACAACTTACAGCTTAGACCTCCAGTAATGCCATCTCTGAAGCAGATTTTACATCACATCAGAGCAAAACATTGTTAACTGAAGCCTCATGACGTTTAGGCAACACGTACAATTAAGTGCTAAGTTAACATCTTGTAGAAAAACCTACATAATGTTACAAAAAACCAATACAATGTCAAAAAAAATAGTCACTTTTCAAGATACGTAATACCCGTGCCGGAGCGTATCACTCTCAAACCAAAAACCACCGGAAAGCAGATGTGGTGTCTCTATGGTCACTAATTACGAATCAATATTTTGCAAACGGTGGAACCAGTATTGAAATAATTCTGTGTTATCAAAAACAACTCATTTCATCAAAATCAAACAAAAATATTCATTTCATCAAAATCAAACAAAAATATTTTTTCAAATAAACGACATGTTTTCATAAATACTGCTTCCAGGCCATTATTATACAGTGTGTAAAAAGTAATTTAGCAACATTGCATTTGGTTACTCTGTCCATCTCGTTGAACGCCACTTTTTATAATTTCTGTCTACCGTGAATACGAGAGCTGAAGGTGACTTGGTGCTATTTCCGGTGCTTTCGTGTACAAGCTCACAGCCCACAACCCGCGGTAGTGGGTCATTTCACACCCAGTGCTGAGCCTTTATCGGGTTGTGGAGATTTTGATAGAAACCGGCCTCCCTTAGTGAATTTTGTTGTCGGAGCCCTTTTCTCACCCTCTTGGGGATTTAGCCGTTGTCACAACTACACCAGACCACCAAGCTGATAAGAACTGTCTGCATTGATACTACGAGGTGAATTTAAGTACGACTCACGTCTGTGAGGAGAAGTCGCCCATTTCTGTGAACCCTCATTGTTCGAACGTTCCACCTTCGGGTATTGAAGTACATCTGGGTCTTCCCCCTCGGTTGCCTTCCTGTGATAGCCAAGCACCTGCCAAGATGTTTTTTTTTATTTTAGTTTTTGCTGGAAACCTTTAGCTGGGGGGTAGTACCAAATAATTTTCTTTCGCTTGTCTTCCACGACTTCTTTTAGATTTATTTTTATTTCTTTTGTTCGATAAATGTGTGTGTGTACCTTGTGAGTTTGTATCTCCTTTAGCGCTAGAGACCCAGATCCAAAATTAGTTACTTGTTATTTCTTTTCCTAGTTCTTGGAACTAGGTGGTGCCCAAATCATAACAACCATTTGCATCCAAAATCCAAAGTACAAACAACCACCCACTGTGATGGATATACGCGGGATAAGAGATGCCAAAATAATCCTGGGACAGTCCAAAGAATTACACTTTGATTTTTTGACCCCTGATTTGAAAAACCCCTGTACAACGCATATAATAAAGGCTGATTTATAAACTGACGTTTGCCGTACTGCTACGGCAGGAAGTTAGAACTTCGTCAAGTCGCGGACGATGTTGCGGAATTCTTGTTTATAAACACTTTAACGTCAAGAATATGATTCAAGTTCTGCGTTACTAACAATGGTGCGTAGGTTTATAAATCAACCTTAAGCGTTCATTTCAGAACTACTGTTAACATGAATGTCAAAATGATTTACGTATGTATATTATGTATCGTTTGTGTGCTGCAATTATCATTTTTCACGTGAAAATCAACTAGATGGTCTTCCATGGCCTGTCTTCGGATGCCGTTGTCCAAAGGCGTCTGTCTCTACCGCCTTGTGCCAATGTCGATTACGCTACGTTATGAGATGATTCGGTATATAGTGGGAAAAAGACAAACATCTGTCATCGGCAGTGTCGAGGTGCAAAGCCGTGCAAAGCGAAGCTAAGATGAATCACAATGATGTCAGTTACTCTTATGCCTTCATTTAGTCTCTATTTCCATCCTTGTTCAACAGGATCGATCGATGAAGCAGGAAGTTCCATCTGCAGGATCGCTCCACGGGAGTTCCATTATAGTATAGGCGAAAGCATTACATGTCGTTGCATGCTTATGAAGATGCGGGTTCAGTTCAGTTGGTTTGTCTTGAATAACATTTGCATTTGGACTCAGTCAGAATCATATTTCCAAATGTATTGGAAGAAAATAGCCTAAGGACCGATTTTACAAAGATTTAAATCTAACGGGGTCTTCGACCAATTAGGGAGCAGCTTATTGAAATACAATTTGACAGAAGCTGTCAAAGTTCTCCTATTATCGCTGATTTCTATTGAAATATTGAATAAAATCGTGAAAATGCGGTTGCTTTAGATATAAGGGTTGACGGATCCCACACGTGTCACTTGTTGGGGAGTTTTGAAATTTAATAATCAGCTGTTATTCAAATAATGTCTAATATAAATATAACCTAGAATATGTACTCAGTGAAAAAAGAAAGTTATTGCAAATTCTAGTTTTTTGCAGGTTTTAGGTTTTTGGAAACGAGCTAAATCTATGAAATTTTTTGTAGAGACTGTCATCAAATAGGTGATTAATGGCTATCTGCAAGAGGTTCATAGGAAAAAAACACACAGTAGGTGATGTTAAATCAGTAAAATCGCATACCAATTGAAGAAAATAATATAAACATAAATAAACAATCGACAATATTAAAAAACATTAATTTTATTAAAAACACTTTTTTAAATTTTGACTGAATTATATGTAGTTTCTTAATATTCATTAAGCTGATGATGTTTCATTGACAAGCTGCCATCTCTACTCTCTACTGTGACAATATTTTGTTTTCAACATTTCATAGCTATTGGTTGCTAAAATTTTTTGATTGGAACTTGAAGCTCATTCGCTAAATACGTCAAGCCTGTAACTTATGCTTTATCAGAGCTTTGCAGATAGCTCAGCTGTTGTTCAGCGGCTGCATCAGTTGGTCAGAGATGTGTTCGTGATGTATTATATCGTGAAAATCGCGGCTTCTTGATAAATGATGTATGCCACCAGGAAAAGATAACGTCTAGATCTAGATCTTCTGGCGCAGAAAAGCTTCGTTTCAAGTCTGGTCCACTTCAATTCAACCGCAGAGATCAATTTATGACCCTGAATGCCTACATGTAAAGAGATATCACCAGTAGTTTTGTGGTAAAATCAAGAGGATTTATAAAAATGTAAAACGCCAACAAATCACTTGTTGGCCTTTAGTGACTCAATCTATTTACAGTGAGTCGATAGGTCGAAAACAATGTAACGACTATTGTCAAAAGCTTCCTATTGATGCTCCTCTCAATTACTGACAAGGGATCTATAGACCTTTAGTTGCTTGCATCCGCATTTAATTTTTTTGAGTGTTTCAAAACGAGCAAACCTCTGTCAAAGCTTTCCTCTTTAGGTCGACCATTCGACATAACCATTTCCCCATAATATTGATGCCTTTCTACTCTTAACAATTTCTGAACCCGTATCAACAGAGCCCTTAGCAGACTCGCTTACCCTTACATTTCTTTAGTCGGAGCAAAGTCGACCAAACTATTCCCACTCCAATCTACTCTGCATTAGAGGCTTGAACTGCATTATGGTTGCTTGTTGTGCTCTTTGAAAAAGCCTTAATGTATCATGTACACCTGCACAGATGAATGGGCAACCATCTTCTTTTCCAAATGGACTTGTTGAATTTCCAGGGAAAAACGTACACTCAAACAGAATGCGATGAAGCTCATTTCGAACGCATATGAACAACAAACGTGAGTATTCAGGTTCTTCGTATTCATGTTTTTCTAGTAGCTAAGTGGATGTTTAGTAACAAGAAGAGGGCTTAATATAACCGAAGCTTTTACACTCGCGTCACCAAACTACAGCACTAAACTTATTTATATTCGTATAAACACAGTGCTTTTCAGAAAAATCTCCCTCCGCGTATTTATTTTTTAAACGGGTCAAGATAGCAAGATGGAGTTCGGCATGGTGAAATTGGCGCATGAATACTGTATTTTAACGGAGAGGTGACAGTTACAAATTCAAGATAGAGGATGGTCGCCATCTTGGAGGATTTGTTGAGATGGAAACGAGCGCCGCTTGAAGCTCCTCACAAGAGTTGCATACCTTCGGAGTAGAAATATAACGGGTGATTTTTTAAGAGGTATAGGATCTGATTTTCAAAAAAAAAAAACAAAAAATTTGAAAAAACGATTAAATCTTTATTTGAGTCGATAGAACGGTCGATATAATTTAATGTTTAAAGATTATTTCATGTAAATGTTGACCGCGGCTCCGCTTTAGATGGCCCATGCGCAAGATCCATTTTTGGCACACTCTCTCCAACATATCGGCCGGTATCTCACGAATAAATGCTTCAATATTGGCTTCCAGAGCGTCAACCGTTGCTGGTTTATCCCTGTAGACATTAGCCTTAACACGGTCCCACAAGAAATAGTCGAACGGCGTTAAATCACACGATCTAGGTGGCCAATTGACGGGCCCCAAACGTGAGATAAACTGTTCACCGAACTCGCCTCTCAATAGGGCCATTGTTTCGTGTGCGGTGTGGCATGTGGCACCGTCTTGTTGAAACCACACGTCAGCCAAATCCAGCTCTTCCATTTTGGCCAAAAAAAAGTTTGTTATCATCGCACGGTAGCGCTCGCCATTCACAGTTACGTTCCGGCCATTGTCGTCTTTGAAGAAGTACGGCCCGATGATGCCACCGGCAGCTCTTGCAATGCTTCTGGCTGGTCTTCACTCCAGATGCGGCAATTTTGCTTGTTAACGTACCGATTCAACCAGAAATGAGCTTCGTCGCTGAACACAATTTTTCGATAAAAATGTGGATCTTCCTCCAACTTTGCCAGCGCCCATTCACCAAATTGGAAACGTTGTGGGAGGTCGTGTGGCTTCCATTCTTGCACCAGCTGTATCTTATAAGGTTTTACACCCAAATCCTGTCGCAAAATTTTCCACGTAGTGGAGTAACAGAGGCCCAATTGCTGCGAACGGCGGCGAATCGACATTTCACGGTCATCACTAACACTGGCGGATACAGCCGCAATATTTTCTTCAGTCATCACTCTACGTCTGCGTGTTGGTGGTTTAATGTCCAATAATGTAAACTAGGTTCGAAATTTAGTCACAAGCTGCCGAATAGCTCCCTCAGTAGGCCGGCCAAATTGCCCATAAATTGGAAGCAGTGCTCGATGCACTCTCTTAACCGAGTATGAATTTTGATAGTAAAATTCAATAATTTGCAAGCGTTGTTCGTTCGTAAGTCGATTCATGGTTAAATTATAGACCAAACTGAACAAGTTTGACAATGACACAAGACACGATTCACGCGTCATCTGTCAAAAACGGTGTTGCCAAAAAGATACTAGCAAAAAAATCGCCCATTATTATCTTTCAGAATGACGAGAGTTTTTGTATTCCTTATAACCGAACAACTAATCATCGAAACTTTGAAACGCTATAGTGTGTTATATGAATCATATTGTTGCGTTTTTCTGGGTTCTTTTGGGTGCGGATTAAAACACTGGATTCCGCAAAAAGAACCCAGAAAAACGCTACTTTGGTGTCAGGTGTGGGGTGCGAATTATTGGACATTTAGCGAAAATAAATCGTACGATCAGTGCAGGAAGAATAGCGATGGTTGATTTGAAAATTGCCGATTTAAAGAGAGAGCTGGAGGAGTCCGACATGGTTGGAAAGAAAGCAGAATTACAGGAGCGGCTTCGTCCAGCACTGATTGAGGAAAGTGAGGACCCGGACATTTTCATTTTTACCGGTGCTAGAAAACAAGCTTGTGGAAAATTGTGCCTACCTAGAAGAAAAGCTCATGGAAAATTGTGCCGATCTTTTAAAAAACTCAGCCAAATTAGAAAATAGGCTCGTGGAAAATTGTGCCGATCTTTTAGAAAACTCTGCAAGCTAGAAAATAGGCTCGTGGAAAATTGTGCCAACCTTGAAGGATAGCTCGTGGAAAATTGTGCCAACCTAGAAGAAAAACTCTTGGAAAGTACAGCCAAATTAGAAGAGAAGTTTTTGGAAAATACTGCCAATTTAAAAAAAGAATTGGAAGATAAAATTATGGAAAAATCTTGCGAGTTGGAAGAACGGATTTCAGAAACTTTGGAAGACTGAATTCAAGAAGTGCAAGGCAAGTTTGCCGCTTTAGACGTCAAGGCCATCGACGAACGACATCGTGGACTTCCGTTGGAAAAATCAAGTGAGGTTGGAGCTTCTGTAGGGCCAGCTGGTCATCTGCGAATAAAACCGCCTCAATTTGATGGTACAACGCCTTTGAATGTCTACCGGCGTTAGTTTGAGGTAGCCACAAATTCAAATGGTTGGTCATCGACCGAAAAGACAACTGCACTTACTTTGGCCCTGCGAGGAGATGCTGCAGCTACTCTTCAAAGGATATCACCCGAAGAACAAGAGGTCTACGAACAGCCAGTAGGACATTTGGAGATGCGATATTGCCAGACACATTTAGAACATGTCTACCATACTCAATTAAAGAATCGGTTCCAGAAGTCCGGCGAGTCCTTGCAGGAGTTCGAAGCGGATATTGCGCGGTTGGTACGATTAGCATATCCCGATGATCCTTTAAGGATAATGGAACGATTGGCAGTTCAAGCATTCCTGGATTCCTTCGTGATGGTGAAGTGAGACAAGCCTTACTACTAGCACATCCGCTTAACCTAGTAGATGCGCTAACTCGAGCCTTAGAATTCGAAGCCGCTAAAACGCAAATAAAAGCCAGTTCTGAGTCCGCCAGATGGCACCAGGAGAGAACGATTTCGAAGAGTCCGTCAAGCGCATTGTTAAGGAACTTGATGGTGAACGTCGCCGCCAGAACAGCTAGTTGAAATGTGGAAAAATAGGGCCCGTTATGAGAAGCTGCTAGTCCTCATCCGGCCATTCCGGAAAACTAAGGGAGGTCGATGTGAAGGGGCTATCGTCGACCTGTAGCCAACAAGCCCCATCAGTTAATACCGTCCAAGTCTCTTCGCTTAAACATCAGTCTAATAGTGTTTTTGTCGATGCTTTTGTGGATGGGACTCTCCACACCGTACTGCTGGATACAGGTGCGGCAAAGACTTATCATAAGGCCCGACATGGTGGAAGCATCAGCGAAGATTCCACCATCCAAATGGCGACTCCCACTTGCTAAAAGAGAGGAGGCTGACAAGATCGTAGACGTATGGCCAACGAGGGATCATTGAACCATCCAACAATCCATGGGCCTCACCGGTAGTTTTGGTTAAAAAGAAAGATGGTTCAACCAGATTTTGTGTGGACTACCGAATGTTAAACAACGTGACCGAGAAGGACAGCTACCCCCTACCGCGCATTGATGACACTCTGGATACCCTGACTGGATCAAAAATGTTTTCCACCCTGGACCTAAAAAGCTGATACTGGCAAGTAGAATTGCCCCCTGAAGACCGGGAGAAGACGGCATTCAGGGTAGGCACCAGACTATGGTAGTTCATTCGGCCTGTGCAATGCTCCTGCCACCTTTGAAAGGCTGATGGACACGATTCTAAGAGGACTATCCTGGAAAACGTGCCTGGTTTACCCTGATTACTTTATCCTGGTGGGAAAATCATTTGGGGACCACATGAAGAACCTAGAGGAAGTTTCTTTAAGGCTACGAGGTTCTGGCTTTAAATTAAGCCCAAAGGAATGCAACCTGTTTCAAAGAGCTGTGCAGTAGCTTGGCCATGTTATTTCCAGTCAGGGAGAAGCGGTCGACAAGGAGTAGAGTGGAGTAGAGCGGTCTGGAGTATAGTCCAGTCAATGGCGCGACATAAGAATTAATCCATACCCTAAAGAACCCATAAAAACGCTACAATATTTTGGAAGTGTCTGTGTGAATGTGCAATACAATATGCGATATTCCGTTGAAAAATTGACATATGTCTGTAAGAAAAGCGTATCTGAATTTATTTGTTAACACGATCAGGATACAGAACTGAAAACAGATTCTGTTTTTGGCTCTTATAAGTTTGTATTTAGGGTATCAATCCTTAACAGTTTGCGGTGAGAGGAATGTTTACTAACAGTCTGTAGCTTTTCGCATTGATTCGGGAAGGTATGCATAGACGATGCTTTTAATATTTTTCTATAGGTTTGAATTTTTTGACGATGCGTCCACTTTAAGTAACAAACCAAATAGGTTTATATTTGAATTGGCTCTTTAGTGTGTCTTGTCACTACAGGCCGCCAACAATGCAACTGAAAGCTACATAATACTGCTTCATTTAAATTCAAGCGACGCGGCGGCGACAAAGAACCAATGAATATTTAAGTATGCCATAAACACTTCCTTTTTCGATGGGCATCCGTCTGAAAGCTCAGAATATTCGCAATTTTCTGCAGTAATCTTAATGGTTTTAAGTTTTTTCGCTAATTGTACGCAAAGTACAAATGTGGTTTTATTAACTTTATGAAAAACAATTTGGTTGCAGTTCTGTAAGAAAATAAAAATGAAGTCAAGTTGATCGTCTGACTGCACGTCGAAAATGAATTTGATATACATTTCTATGAAACTTTATTCAAATTTTGAGGTAACATTAAAATGCTGCATAAACTATGCTGCAAATTTATTAAACAAATTTAACTGCAGAGCTCCAGATCATCTATTTTTCCACACTAGTGATGGTTTAATTATAATAATAATAAACGTCTTTTATTAACGGGCGAAGTTTAGCTTGAAGTTATTCTGTCACTTAACCCTAGGTGTAATACACAGAAATATTGTTTTATACCCATTTGTATCATTTTATACTCATGAAACTATAGTAACGTAAAGAGTAAATTGTAACATTTATAGAAGCAACAACAATAAAATTTTGAAATCATCGATCTGACCGTTTAGGAAATAGGTTGTTGGTCTTTCGAGCAGGATCTAACAAGGATCACATTTATCAACACTCCTTGAAGAATGAGTGTCATTTGAGAAATTATCTTTCCGTGAATTTTAAACAACGTAATATGTTTGAAATAATGGTTATTGTTCAGCAAAGTAACGGGTGATTTTTTAAGAGGTATAGGATTTGATTTTCAAAATAAACACAAAAAATTTGAAAAAATGATTAAACCTTTATTTGAGTCGATAGAACGGTCGATATAATTTAATGTTTAAAGATTATTTCATGTAAATGTTGGCCGCGGCTCCGCTTTAGATGAACCATGCGCAAGGTCCAATTTTGGCACACTCTCTCCAACATATCGGCCGGTATCTCACGAATAAATGCTTCAATATTGGCTTCCAGTGCGTCAACCGTTGCTGGTTGCGGCAATTTTGCTTGTTAACGTACCCATTCAACCAGAAATGAGCTTCGTCGCTGAACACAATTTTTCGATAAAAATGTGGATCTTCCTCCAACTTTGCCAGTGCCCATTCACCAAATGGGAAACGTTGTGGGAGGTCGTGTGGCTTCAACTCTTGCACCAGCTGTATCTTATAAGGTTTTACACCCAAATCCTGTCGCAAAATTTTCCACGTAGTGGAGTAACAGAGGCCCAATTGCTGCGAACGGCTGCGAATCGACATTTCACGGTCATCACTAACACTGGCGGATACAGCCGCAATATTTTCTTCAGTCCTCACTCTACGTCTGCGTGTTGGTGGTTTAATGTCCAATAATCCAAACTGGGTTCGAAATTTAGTCACAAGCTTCCGAATAGCTCCCTCAGTAGGCCGACCAAATTGCCCATAAATTGGAAGCAGTGCTCGATGCACTCTCTTAACCGAGCATGAATTTTGATTATAGTAAAATTCAATAATTTGTAAGCGTTGTTGGTTCGTAAGTCGATTGATGGTTAAATTATAGACCAAATTGAACAAGTTTGACAATGACACAAGACACGATTCACGCGTCATCTGTCAAAAACAGTGTTGCCAAAAAGATACTAGCAAAAAAATCACCCATTATATGGCGCGCCACAACGATCAAACCTAGAAATCTTTGCTGTTTTTATTCTTCATAAATAACCTTGCCGCTTCAGGAGGATCTAGATACTATCACAATAACTTTCTCTGAACATTTCCAAGTGTAAGTTTGTTCATATAGTCGCAAAATTAACTCGATTATCTTTGATTATTTCATAAATAATGCGGTTTTGGATAGGACAACAGACTGACCATGTAGCATGCATCACTTCCGAAGCGATACGGATTCTAGGTCTTATAATGTATAACTGCCGAGCTTTTTCCAACGAAGCAGCACTAAAAACACTTTTTATTTTGCTGATGCGACCAAAACTTGATTACGCTTCTTTGATATGAAACACTTTCTATGCATATCTTATAAATATTTTAGGACCTGTACAAGAAATATTGCGCTTATAAAATTGATGGCGAATATACAAAAAGCAGGGTCAGTCAATTCATTCTGCTGCAGCGTTTCAACCTAGAGGCTCTACAATCAAGACGTTCCGTTGTTAAGAGCCAGAACTTCTCCAGAGGTTGAATCTCTGTATATCGATAAATTCGAGAAGGACTCAACTTTCTACTGCAGTACCTCACGTTCCCAACGTATTATTTTATTCACTGCTATCTATTTGCAATAATAATTATAATTCTGTAGCAGACACTACTGACATTAATTTCGATTGTATCGGTAAAATCTTGTCAAACTTCAGGGACTATTACAATAGCTAATTTTTTATGTTGTTTCATGTGGTCCTTGTATGCACACTATTAGTTAAGTTACCATTATATTGCGCTGTAATTGGATTAGTCTGTTGGACAATTATGTATAAATAAATAAAGAAACACTAACGCTTTCTTGAGTAGTGCGTTGTAACAGTTATCACAGGTTTTCATAATTTTGAAATGTTTCACATTTTTCGTCATTTTCGATTGCTTGTTTTCAGAATTTTAAAATTTCTTAGAAGTCCACAATTTTCAATAGCATAAAAATTTTCAAATTTTGCAAAGTTTTTAAGATTTTCAAAAAATGTGGTAGTTCTAAGAATTTTGAAAACGTGTGGTAACTGTTGCAGA
Source organism: Acanthoscelides obtectus (assembly GCA_963669975.1). NCBI lineage: Eukaryota > Metazoa > Arthropoda > Insecta > Coleoptera > Chrysomelidae > Acanthoscelides > Acanthoscelides obtectus. Next base: position 26,039,136 of record CAVLJG010000010.1, on the reverse strand, counting down.
CTAATGTGAGTCTTAGACTCGAAAGTTGATGTTATTTTCCTAAAAAACATAATAGTGTTCGGATAGTTCGATATAAATCTATGACACGAATATGTGAAAAACAATTATTTGTGTTGTGCAAAGTACCAGCTTGATTTCAAATTGCTTTGAATACCAATAAGGCAGACATACTTTGAAATGCATGCTATTTTCCAGTTCGTCGAACTCAATACATACACTAAGGTTGACAAGGGTTAATATCAAATTACCCGATAATCGCGGTTCCCATTTGGGAATATCAATGAGCACAAATTTGTGTATATATATATATATAGAATGGCAGTTTCCTGCACTTATTCGCAAGCTGATATGAAAAAGGAACTGCTTATCATCCGACTTTGGTTTTAACTAATGTTTCCGGTAGTGGAATTGTTTGCAAGGTCTCAGTGAAGAATGTCTTTCCCACGTTAATACATCTGCTTCGCATGTTTCTAATAGTACAATTTTAGCAGATATCATAAAGCTACTGATAGTGCATGATGGGTAAGGTAATGTTCTTACTTGACTGATTTCAAACTAGCTGGAGAGTTCATAAACTATCTAAATGCATGCATATTGTTGGTGTGTGTTATATCCAGCTAGTCTATAAACTGTTCAAGATTCATCGCTACATAACAGACCATAAAAAGGACACAAACGAAGCGGCAATTTTAGCTAGGTAACTATCCATAGTAATTGGATTTTGAGCATTGAGCGTTGATATTTTGATGTTGTCTTGCCATCAAAAGTATCACCCCCTATCATAGTTTGGATAGTGCCATGATTACTTCAAAATACAAGTGTTAGAATTAGGTGCTTTGAGGTGTACGAGGTGACCGTCAATGTTTTCGACCTAAAAGGGCTAAAGAGGTAAGAATGTGGAATTTATCTGGTACTATGGGCCACGCGCGCTTGCCTCTAGGATACGAACTGCGGAAAAAGCGTTGTACGTTATTAAAAATTGTATAACAAGGCTTTGGAATAAACTGAGCCCCTATACTCTTTGAGGTCTGATAGGGGAAGGTTTCAACTCAGTTTAGACGCTTGGCAGCCTCAAAAATAATGGTTTTCAACCGAGTTTTTCAAGCATTAAAAATGTCCATTTTTAAGGTTTTCCAGACTTCAAATCGCTTATAAGGAAAACGGTTAACTATAGATAAGTTACTGAGAACCCCTTTTTGTCCAAAATGAACCAAAAAATCTAAAAAAAACTTATATAATATCCATCGTACCTGATTCTGAAAAAAAAAGATGGAAAATTTCTACCACGAATTCGAGGCCTCGTCTAATTGCTGTTTGTGTATCACTACAGATGTAAGTAGCACAGAAAGTGAGCATTAAATAAAAAATATGACTACTCGCAAAAGTGATAAAAAGGTAGAATTACGGCAAAAAACAAGTATGTAATTTCTTAAAATTCACAGCCGTCAAACAAAATTTCCACAAGCGCCCAAAAATTAGCTTCAAAGCTGTAAAACAAAAATGGAGTCAGAGTAATTATCTGGAGCTTTTTTGTTGTTTTGTTCTTATAAATCAATCGCAACTGGACTAGTTTTCAAAAATTAAGTTTTGAGTGACATGGATTTTCCGGATGCAGACATCAGAAGACAAAAGAGAAATGATTCCTATTAACTGGTTATAGAAGCATACGTATTTTTGTAGTCTGGAGTTGTTTTTTATTTTGAAGAAAATATTGAGTATTTTCACAGCAATGATTATGATAACAAACGCATTTCCGTTAATGGTCATATGTTTCAATAACAAAAGACAGTTAAACCTGAAGACATATACTAAGTGACATATAAATCCGAACAGCCAGTTTAAATGGTTTTATTTTAATAAAAGTTGGTGAATGTATTTATCTTACTGTAAATAACAAGTGAAAAAAATTTTAGCCTTATCAGTTGGACATTCCGGTGTTTATACTGCTTTTTTTTAATTCATTAACGCTCTAAAAATGAGTATTTCAGCCGCAGTAAAGAATCAACGTTGGCAGATTATGGTTCTTGACATCCTTTACGATCGGTTACGATGCCTAGAGTACGGAGACCTGTACGATTTCGTCAACTTAGTGAGTTTGATAGGGGCCGTATAGTGGGACTTCGGGAAGCTGGACTTTCTTTTCGGGCAATTGCAGTTAGAGTGCAAAGAAGTGTAGACACTGTGGTTAGGTGTTGTCAGGCATGGCTTCGAGAAGGCCGTACGCAAAGAGCAAGGGACACTGGACGCCGCCGTAGAACAACAGACCGTGAAGATCGCGGCCTAAGATTATTGGCCTTAAGGGACCGTTTCTCCACTACCAGGTCCATTGCAAATGAATGGTTTGCAGAACACGGAAGATCTATTGGCATGCGAAGTGTTTACCGACGAATGAGAAGTTTTGGCTTGTTTTCATACCGGCCACACTGGGTCCTCCCTTTAACTCGAGAACACCGACGTAATCGCCTTGAGTGGTGCAGACAACGGTCACTCTGGGATCAGGAATGGAACAGTATTGTCTTTAGTGACGAGTCTCGATTTTGTATCCACAGTTTTTTGTTGAAAGACATGTTCATCACACTGTTGGAGTTATGGTTTGGGGTGCTATAGCTTATGGTTCCAGGTCACCTTTAATCTTCATCAGAAGTAACATGAACGCGCAGCATTATATCCACGAAGTTCTAGAACCCCATCTTTTACACTTTATCTTGACACCCTGGCAGATCCAACTTTCCAACAAGATAATGCCCGACCAAATGTTGCAAGAGTCACAATAGACTTCTTTCAACATAATGATGTCACATTGTTACCATAGCCACCAAGATCTCCGGACTTATCCCCAATTGACCACGTGTGGGATATGATGGGTAGGAGATTGCTCAATTTGAAACGTCCTCCTCAGACTCTAGAAGCACTTCGAGAGGAGTTGGTGGTTGCCTGGAATGAGATACCACAGGAGGACATTGACCACCTGATCAGAAGCATGCCTACGCGCGTTGGAGGATGCGTAGCACATCAGGGTGCATCCACACATTATTAAAGGTCAAAGGGCTTTAAAGCAGTGCAATCGTTTTGAAATTTTTATCCTTTACTTATTATGCTGCATTAAGTACTTATACAAAATTTTATTAAAATAAAACCATTTAAACTGGGTGTTCGGATTTATATGTCACTTAGTATAAATCATAAAGTTATAACCAAAGAATTTAAATCAATTCCTCGGCATGAACTTGTTTTATGTGCGTAAAGTGCAAGGTCACTATCATAGTGTATTCCATTCATACAATACAGTAATAAACTTAACGTATTAGTTAATTTGTATGCTCTGTAATAAAAAGTCCGTTATTTAGTTAAGAGGCAGAATTCATCACAGCATAAGTGAGTGAAAAATGACTCAGTCACGGAAACAGTTCGATTTCTACATTTTCGGCGTGTCCACTTTCTTTATGGATGAGTCACGGCCTTGATGACAGGACGTAAACTGGCTATTCCGTAGGGGAAACTTTTACGTCATAGCGAAGAATTTTTATTAGACCAAAATATAGTCAACTCCTACGAAATTTAATATCTTTAATGGAAAAAATGGTAATTTACAAACTTCCTTGGACTGCGATGTAAAAATGCGTATCGACCAGTGTTCGCAAACATTTCGCACTTTTTAAATAAACGATAAAATGACGTATAATAAAATAAATGAATCCAATCACTCATGTTCATGTGAAGAATGAAGTAGTGAATTATATTCATCATACTTGAAAACTTTTTATGCAATGTTGTAGAGGATCTGTGAGATATTACCAATTACAAATAGCCCAAGCGGTACTGTCAAGATTATGTTGATTAAACATCACATACTTCACAAAAACAGTAATTGAAAATACTGTTTTCCATGTACAACTTTTACTTCCCACGCCTACTAGCCGGGAAATATTGCAATCGCAAAAATGTTCGAAAATGAGATATGTTTTTTGAATGTTATATGACATGTCACGAAAACCCGTGTCACTAATTGCCAGTCGGTCTGTCTGTGTGTCGGTCGGTCCGCTAATCTGATAACCGCCTATAACTTGAGAATTGCCGCTCGGACTTCGATGAAATTTTCACACAATGTTACTACTAGGCCAGGGACGCAAACATTTTTGAAAATCGGTCCAGAGAAAAAGGCCTGAAACGAAATAAGTGAAAAATCGCCCGAACTTCATTTTTAGACGTTTCAGAGGATCCTGATCGTTTTTGAAAAAACATTTATAGGGTTGGCGGTTGTAAGTGGTGGGGAGGGTTTATCTCATTTTTTAATGCTGCCAATATTGGTAATTCTGCGCCCCTATTAGACATATTTCACACATCATAGATTTTCTTGTACATTAGCCCTGTAAACTTGAAAAAAAAACTCGGGAGGGGCGACGTTTCCAGATGTACTACCGTTAGGGCAGGGAAAGAATGTCTATGAACTAATTGTATGGACCTGTTTGACTGACTTTTTTCTCGGAGGATCTAGTTTGGGCTGAACATATTCCTTGCTGTACTGATAAGGGAGTCAACCTACTTGACGCCATTTTTTCTTACTACATTTTCTTTGTCAGTCACTGCAGAAAAATAGAATGCCTAGATTCATGAAAAAACTGATAAATATGTGTGTGAATTTTGCATCCAATTCGGATGATCTATCTTCCAGATTTTGGACTGTCATATCATTTGAAAATATCAAAAAAAACACACACATCGGACCTGTGCTTCTGGAGGTTGTACTTGTTACCTTCCTCGAATTTGATGACATACTTCAAAAACTTTACCCACTCCGTAGTCATTTTTTCTTCCACGTAGGCACAATTTCAGCTTCCAATATTTTTTTGAAATGGCCTGGCAAGAGAGTAATTCTCCCTATGCTTACCCTGAAAATAATATACATTTTGCGACATTCTGCACTTTCAATTTTTATATATTTTTGGTATAACCACTATCGTTGAAATAGGATCTTATTTCTTTAATTGTTTCAGGCACATGTCCTCCAGTACCACAACCGGCCACTTCGCGACCTGGAACCGCATGTCTTCGCCGTAGCCGAGGCTGCTTACGCCCACCTGCAGCAAACCAGCGCTCCGCCCCTTCCAAATGCTACGCCCACAAGTATCACGCCGCCCCCAGTACATAGGAACCAGAGCATAGTCATCAGCGGAGAGAGTGGGGCGGGAAAGACGGAGACAACCAAGTTCATATTGCAGTATCTGTGTAGCGTCACTCAAGGCGTATCAACATGGGTGGAGCAGCAGATTTTGGAAGCGAATACTATTTTAGAAGCGTTCGGTTAGTGTAATCATTGACTAACATTTTCTACCTGGAGATAGCTAACCTAATGCTATATTGTCGTGTCCATATAAGTATCCGAGATAACTTTCGCCATCGTCATTTCGTATGTGGTCTAACCTTGAGACCTGACAACTCCGCCTCCAAAGCGTTCAGTCCACACCTATTGTGCTGGCTCACCTCACATGTTTCGGCCCAGTATGTACTTTCCAAGATAGTCTTATAAATGGTTCGTTTTGTTCAATCGTTTAATAACCCGCTTCCCTTGTAGTATTTTATTCCGAATCCCTTCGTCACTATTTCCGTTGTCCGAAATTGTAACTCCTAAGTATTTAAATTTCTTACAACTTGTTACCGTGCCAATATTCAGATCACTTTTTTTTTAGTTATTTTTTTTTTGACAAACTCCAGTTCTTCCTCTATTCTTTCGTTTATGACCGTCCTATAAAGTCTAGATAACATTGACTCCTCTAGAATTCATTCATTCTTTCCTGTTACCCTTTTGGAATATAGATGTTATGTAGGCCGTTCCCCACTCGTCAGGTACATTATCTCCTACTATTCGTCATTTGTTTGTCTGGGCGGTCCGTAGGACCTTTACTCATTAGTCACTGTCTAATGTACGTTAGTCGAATCTGTCAGTAGCCCAGAAACCAGACAATGTCAAGGAAAAAGAGAAAGGGAAAGATAAGAAAAAAGGAGAAGAGCAAAGAAAAACAGAAGTGTTTAGTTTAAGAGGAGACACCTAGGCTGTTTGACTTGGTACACGGATTAATTTTGAAGTGAACTACACAAAGTGTGATTCGGTTTTTGTTAGAGTGTAATTTTATGTTTACTAAAAGTTCGCGCTAATTTTTGATTGCGATTCCGCTTGACTATAACGTCGCTGCGCCTGAAGCTTGACATAATCCCTCAAGTAAGGAATGTCAAGGTCTCTGTGTAGTGTCTCGTTTGAGACATACCATGGAGCGTTGCAAATTGTTCGCAAAGTTCTGCTTTGCAGCACTTGAAGACTTTGCATGTGTGTCTCTTGCCAAGAAAGCGCCAAGCCGCACATGCATAAGTAATGACTGGTCTAATAATCATTTTATATAGGCGAACTTTGTTTATAAAACTCAATTTGGAGGATCTACATAACAAAGGATATAGTTGCCGAAACGCAATATGGAATTTTGTTTTCAAGGCTGCTGTATGTTTCTCCCAGGTCATGCCTTTATCAAGGGTGACACAGAGGTACTTGGCAGATTTGTCCATGGTACACGATTGCCGTTTACAGAAACCTCTGCTGGGGGGCCGCGACGTTTTTTGGTACAATAAATAGCCTGCGTTTTCGAATGATTAATTTTAATTAGCGACCGTTTCGCCCACTCTAGTACTTAGTCCACTCTGCAACCAGATCACCAGTACACGACTGGGCGACAAGTGCAGTGTCGTCAGCATAGAGGTAGACTTCACAGTTGCTGGGGCAAGGGACATCATGGATGAAAAGCGAATAAAGGACTGGTCCTAGAAGCGAGCCCTGAGGAACACCGGCTCGAATAGGCCGTGTTGTTGACAAAACATTGTTAATTTTGATTCGAAACTTTCTTCCTTCAAGAAAGGATTTGAGTAATTTTAGGAGCCAAAAAGGAAAACCGAATTGAACGTCAGGAATCACGTGGTGATTTGACGAAAAATTCTCAAGATGCTGCCTGCTTATACAGGGTGTCCCAGAAGTCGACGTCAAGCCGAAACCGGGTGATAGGCAGTCATAACAGCTATCAGAAAAATATTAAAAAAAATTTTATGTATGTGTTTTGAAAATTATAGGTCTTTGAAAAAAATATAGAAATTTCACACCCTACGGCAGTCTGTCAACTCCTGTTACTAGAAATATTAACTTTTTTTGGATTTTATTTTTACAATGTAATGATGAATAATGCATCTTCAAACTGGTGTCTCAACCTTACTGCCAACTTTTCTCATTCAGGAAAAAATGCCACTTATTTCCCAACCAAGTATTCCAAAGTAAAACTTTGCTCAACTTTAACTGGCTGTACTGGAAAAAATGTACTACGAGAGTTTGGCAAGTAACCTTAAAAGTTGGCGCATTTAATAAGGATTCCAAAATGGTATAACACTTAGAAGATTACTCGTTAACTTATGCACAATTTTTATTTGAAGAAAAACTGATGAAAATTTTTCAAAATTTCCTAGTTAAACAGCGATTATGAAAACAAACAAGGACCCTTAAGGATAACTGTTTGCACAACAGTGGGCGTCAAAATGCTGCTGATGATGATTTACCTTTACAGCAAATGCTCAAGCTGTTTTCCTTCAGCCGCAATACACGCTCGACATCTTAAAAAAGATCGGGTTATTAAACGAGCGAATCCACGGTTATTAACAAACTCAGCTGCTTCCAATAGTCTTTGCCGTAGCTCAGCTACATTTTGAATCGGCTTGAAATACACTTTTTCTTTTACAATTCCCCAGTAAAAAAATCTAACGGATTCAAATCTGGTGACCGGTCTGGCCACGGTATTGCACCAGACCGCCCTATCCATCTGCCTGGAAAGTTTTGATCGAGATACTCTCTCACTGAGAGTGCATAGTGCGCTGGGCAGCCATCATGCTGAAACCACATGTCCCTGTAAATACTCAATGGCACGTCCTCCAATAAATTTTCTAAATGATTTTGCTAAAAACCTAAATAAACCTCAGCAGTCAAAGTCTCTGGGAACTCAAACGGATCGATTATTTTACCATTTAAAATTCCTGTCCAATGGTTTATCTTGAAGCGATATTGAGATTTATCTTCTCTCATCAAATGTGGGTTTGCTACGTGCCACTCGTGTAAGTTATGCAGGTTCATGTACCCATCTTTCTTAAATGTGGTCTCATCTGACCATAAAATTTTTTCAAAGAACCGTGGATCTTCCCTGTGTCTTTCTAACATTGTGCGACAAAAAGCAACTCGGGGCTCATAATCCCGGGGCAGAAGAGCTTGAACACGCTGTACGTGGTATGAATGGAGCACGTTTTTTTGCAAGATTCTATGGGCTGTACTTTTGGGTACACCTGTTTTTAGTTCTATTGCACGCACTGAAGTACTCGGGTCTTCTTCGACAGCTCCTAGCACCACGTCTTCGTAAGGAAGGAAAGATCTTCCCTCACCGTGTGATTGGTTTGGTAGTTGGCCCTCTGAGAACAGTAAGGGGTGCACATTTGTGAACACTCGATGATCTGGATGACGAGCTGCATTCGGGTACCTCTCACAGTAAAGTATCGCTGCAGCACTAGCGTTACATCTGCATTCCCCATAAATGAGGTGCATGTTAGCATATTCTTGGACGGTGTACACGGACATAGCGGCACTGCACAATCACACTATCAAAGATAGTCTAAGGAAAGCAAATGTTGTTTTGAAGAGCAATTAAACAGTCCAAATCCAAATCACAAGCGATCAACAGTCCAGTTCACGAATCCAAAATTAGTAACAGTACGAAATCAACAAGCACGAACATGTAAAGATGCGCAGTAAACGAAGGAGTACTGATCGGTATCAAAGTGTGCAATAGCAAGTAAGTGATGTGCTTCATCCATACCACATATAGCGTGTTCAACCTCGCCTGCCCCGGGATTATGAGCCCCGAGTTGCTTTTTGTCGCACAATGTTAGAAAGACACAGGAAAGATCCACAGTTCTTTGAAAAAATTTTATGGTCAGGTGAGACCACATTTAAGAAAGATGGGTAAATGAACCTGCATAACTTACACGAGTGGCACGTAGCAAACCCACATTTGATGAGAGAAGATAAATCTCAATATCGCTTCAAGATAAACCATTGGACAGGAATTTTAAATGGTAAAATAATCGGTCCGTTTGAGTTCCCAGAGACTTTGACTGCTGAAGTTTATTTGGATTTTTTGAAAAATCATGTACAAAATTTATTGGTGGACGTGCCACTGAGTATTTACAGGGACATGTGGTTTCAGCATGATGGCTGCCCAGCGCAATATGCACTCTCAGTGAGAGAGTATCTCGATCCAGGCAGATGGATAGGGCGGTCTGGTACAATACCATGGCCAGCCCGGTCACCAGATTTGAATCCGTTAGATTTGTTTTACTGGGAACTGTAAAAGAAAAAGTGTATTTCAAGCCGATTCAAAATGTAGCTGAGCTACGGCAAAGACTATTGGAAGCAGCTGAGTTTGTTAATAACCGTGGATTCGCTCGTTTAATAACCCGATCTTTTTTAAGAAGATGTCGAGCGTGTATTGCGGCTGAAGGAAAACCGTTTGAGCATTTGCTGTAAAGGTAAATCATCATCAGCAGCATTTTGACGCCCACTGTTGTGCAAACAGTTATCCTTAAGGGTCCTTGTGCGTTTTCATAATCGCTGTTTAATTAGGAAATTTTGAAAAATTTTCATCAGTTTTTTTTTCAAATAAAAATTGTGCATAAGTTAACGAGTAATCTAAGTTTTATACCATTTTGGAATCGTTATTAAATGCGCCAACTTTTAATGTTACATGTCAAACTCTCGTAGTACATTGTTTTCCAGTACAGCCAGTTAAAGTTGAGCAAAGTTTTACTTTGGAATACTTGGTTGGGAAATAAGTGGCAATGTTTCCTGAACGAGAAAAGTTGGGAGTAAGGTTGAGACACCAGTTTGAAGATGCATTATTCATCATTACATTGTAAAAATAAAATCCAAAAAAAGTTAATATTTCTAGTAACAGGAGTTGACAGACTGCCGTAGGGTGTGAAATTTCTATATCTTTTTCAAAGACCTATAATTTTCAAAACACATACCTAAAATTTTTTTTAATATTTTTCTGATAGCTGTTATGACTTTGCCTATCACCCGGTTTCGGCTTGACGTCGACTTCTGGGACACCCTGTATAAATGCTATGGGTACACCTCCTGGGTCAGGGGCCTTCAAATTCTTCATTCTACTGAAAGCGAGCATTATCTCCTTTTTGTCAATCCAAGAAAGCCTCATTTGACACTTTGCTGTCTATAAAAGCAGGTCGCGTTTCAGTTGACAGCGTACGATAATGGCCTGTTCACATTTCAAGACTAATTAAACTTATCCCTGCTACTGTTCTTATTGTCTGCCCTTAGAGTTTCTAATGTTCGACGAGCCTTATTTTCCCTAGTATTCTGCGCATGCGTTTTTCCATACTCTGTCTCTTGCTTTTTCCATCGCTCTTTGAGATTCTCCTCTATACCTGCAGTGCTCTTCACTGTCAGGCACATCTGTTGTTATCATCCATTTTCTATAAGACTGCTTCTTTTTCGCCATAAATTCTTCTATTTCTGTTGACTGCCATGGAGGTAAATTACCCTTTTGACGATGTCTTTCTTTGTCTCCCAACGCTGCCTTCGCAGCTTCGTAAGTGTATTTTGTGCCAAATGGGCAGGAAGATATTTGGTATCTTTTTAAATAACAAGTATTTTACTTCCATTTCCATTTTGACGACGTCATTATAATTTTTTGTGCAGCAATGCCTGGTAACGCTTCATACACCGATCTAGTTGTCTAGTCATTTCAACGAGAGCAATCCCAAACATAGGGTCTCCTATTTTTTTTTCGAAAGTTAAAAAACCAGTACATTGATGATGTATGAAGCTTAAGCCGTGGTCGTTTTTTTTTCTACATAATATCCACTCCGGTTGACGCACTTTTGTAGAAGTCCTGGAAGTTTTTGAATGTCCATTTAATACCGGTTAACCCCCCGGCCCTCGAACAAGCATTGAACCTCATCCAGCCATCTTACTAGTTAAGTGACATACTGAATCCCCAGGCAGCGATAACCTCAAGTCCTTTCGGCTGAGAGGCAGTCGTTACTAGTTCGACTCTTAATAAGGACATCTGTCGATTCTTCCTTGCGATCCCTAAAGCAATCTCTCAGAATGTGGAACTATTTCTCCGAAGAGAACGTGGGCTTTGTCGACGGTAACCGAACCGAACGATATATCTTGATAGCTGCACTTGAGGCAATACGCGGCCGCTACTTTTTTATAATGAGAATCTAGGTTCTTATCTTCGCATTGTCTCATTATTCTGTTTTCTTGTAGGAAACGCGAGGACGGTGAGAAACGACAATTCCAGCAGGTTCGGAAAATTTATGCAAGTTTGTTTCGATTCGAGATGGATGATAGCCGGATGCATTATACAGGACTACCTCTTGGAACAGTCGAGGTTAACATTTCAAGGCCCGGGAGAAAGGAACTATCATATCTTTTATCAGCTAATCGAAGAGGCGAAGGTAATATTGTTAAGGACATTATGACATATACAGGGTGTTCGGAAGATCAATTTCAACCTGAAACTTATTAAGCTACATATACCTTAGTGTAAGGTCGAACTGTTTATGAAGTTGTGAAATCCGACAAAAAAAATTCATGCGATAACATGAAAGAAGTTTTAATTCATTATTAAACAAGGGATGTTTTATCGCAAGATTTTGCCTTTTATATAGGATTTCACAAAATTGCGCGTAACTCAAAAACGGTTCAACTTTGTACTAAGGCATATGAGGCTCCATTAGTTCCAAGTGGGGTACACTGTCACTCCTTGAAAGGTTGGACCTTGCATATGTATATACATAATATTATTTTTAACTTTATCATCTTCTAAGAGGATGTAGAATGACATCCTAGAATAAAAAGTTATTATTCTATTACGCGGCCAATTGGCGTTCCTGTGAGTTAATGAAAACGCGGATTTCTAATTTTCGAGCCACATGTTATAATAAAGCATATCTGAGGATTTTCTGAACGTCCGGCAACACTGCCCGAATAAAGCACACGAAATGTTCGGATCACAGAACGGTGCGTGGGAGAGGAACGCTGTTGCTGTATAAAGTTCGACAAAAATAGATCTACGTACATCGTCGTTTCCCACTCATTTTCAAATACTCCCAATTTTTCAAGCTCTCAAAATAATGAGATTAATACAATCAACAACAATACTCTGCATCGACTTGTAAACGATAATTATTAGAAATATTGAAAAATTGATAAAGGATTTAATACCAGTGACAATTATGTACCCAGCGAGCCAAAAAGCGCTACTTGAATGCACACATTTATTATTGAGCTAGAAATTTTTTCATTATCGTTATTCACCTATAGGGGAAATATCATACCTCCTTAGAGGAATGCGGTATGGCATAATTTCAGCTTAGTAGTGAAAAAATATATTCACGTTGATCTGTACTTTCAAAAAGGCGACCGAAACTCCAGTATACTAATGTGGTTTCATTTGGCCAGAGAAACATTGAGGTCGATAATGATAATATATATATATCATAGAATCATGTCTCAATATAAGACATATGATAATAAATGACCAAACGTTTCGTAAAGGTAAATATTAAAATCAAAGGTCTTTGTTTTCAGCACGACAAAGATTTTGCATCTCAACTATATCTGAGGGACGCAACATTCTACAATTACCTCAATCAGTCCGACAGTATAGACATAGAAGGTGAAAGGCGACGATTGGACAGCATCAGATTAGCCTTCAACGTTCTTCAAGTTCCTTCGAATAAATGCCAAGGAATATTTCAAACTTTGTCTGCCATTTTGTGGTTGGGGAATTTGCGATTCGAGGACATTGATGGAGAGAGATGTTGTTTGGCGAAAGGTGATGCAGAAATCATTGAAATCCTGTCCAAATTGTTGGGATTGGATGTTGAAGATATACAGCAGGTTGTGTTACTGAGGCAGATCAATGTGAGGGGGAACATCACGGAAATTCCACTGAAAATACAAGAGGTATGCAAAAAATGGCGCCAAATGGGTTGACTCTGTACTGCACGCAACGCTGCAACGATTATGTTTGGGATAAGTTAGCCCCTATGAGAAAAAAGTTAGCTACTAAGAAGTATAGTATAAAATTAAATGTTCCAAGACAGTCAAACAATTTTTGGGTACAATTTTGGGGCTCTTTAGGTTTTAAGCAATTTTTATTTTATTCGTTTTTTGTCGTCAGCCACAGGACCGATTTTCAAAGCCTCTTCATCCTTTTCATAGATAAGTAATCTTGTGTGAAAATTTCATCAAAATCCGAGTAGTACTTCCCAATTTATAGACCAACAAAAGGGTCTTGATGTAAATCTCATAAAACATCCAAAAACATCCCACTATCGAAATTTTTGTGATTACAAAACTTTCTCGCCAGTGGCGTGAGGAGTAAAAACAATCAATTTGTTAATGCAGTTTTTCTTACAATCAAATTGTACTCTATCAATTGATGAAAGCGTTTCGTATAGTTCAAACCTAGGAAACTTGTTTCAGGCGAGGGAAAACCGACATGCAATGGCTAAAGCCCTTTATTCACGTACGTTTGCGTGGTTGATAAACCACATAAACACTTGCACGAATCCAGGACAGGACTCGACCAGATTCTTGGGTGTTTTGGATATATTCGGATTTGAAAATTTTGCTGTCAATTCCTTTGAGCAGCTTTGCATCAACTACACCAATGAAAAACTCCACAAATTCTTCAATCACTATGTGTTTGCCTTGGAGCAGGAAATTGTAAGTACAAACATAAAAACTCATAAAGTATGTCTCAAATACAAAAAATTGGGGAACACGAATGCTGTTCTATTCGCATGAAACTTTTTTATTTTTGATTTGCTTTACTTATAAGCCAAATTTGAATAGCTGGCCTCTGTTCAAGTTCATTTTTTGTTATAGGGTTGTCAATTTGACATAGACGCCATCTTTGTTTTCTGTCACCGACATGTCATTTTGTTAGTTGAATGTTCACCATTGATCGCTATGGAGTCGTATTCGATTGAAGACCGCATTAAAGTTATTCAAGAGCACTACAAAAATGGTGCAAAAATAAAAAACACGTTTCGCGCGCTTCGTGAACATTTCGGTCGCATCAACCGCCCAAACGAAACAACCATCGGTCGTCTGGTGCGTAAATTCGAGGCAACAGGTTCTGTGGCAAATCTGCCAGGCTCTGGCCGGCCAAGGAGCGTTCGCACACCGGAAAATATTGCTGTGGTGAAGGAGAGTGTGAGAGACGATCCGAAACAAGCAACAACGCGTCGATCCCAAGAATTGGGCATTTCGAGAACCAGTTTGCTCCGCATTCTCCACAAGGATTTGAATGTACACGCCTAAAAGATCCAATTGTCGCAAGAGCTGCGTCGGGCCGACCATTTTTCGCGCCGAACGTTCTCAGATTGGCTCCTTGAACACCGCCAAATTAATAATAATAGACGTCTTTATTTATCCACAATTACATTGTAGTATAGCCAAATGTCAGACTTATATGGCGAAGTTTAGCATGCTGCTACTCTTACACTTAACCATATAGTCTCTAGCAGATGTTCAAAAGAATACACTATCCACAAACAGATTTGGTTCATTACATCGAAAGTAAAATTGAAAAAAAAAGAGAAAAAGGCATACTTTCCAAACCCAAATGCACCAAAAAATTATTAATCTGAATTAAAGATGGAATAAAAAAGAAATGAATGATTACGTAAATTATTATATGTTTGGAGGGTTGAGTAATAATGTTTTAACTTTTTGTCGAAAGACAGGTATTGAAAATTCTTTATATACTTTAGGAAGGTCATTATAAATAATAGCAACATTGTAAGAAAAACTGCGTTTGAAAAGTGTAGACGTATGCAGGGGTATTCTAATATTATTTTCTCTGAGAGTTCTACAGTGAACATCATTATTAACTGAAATTTTTTCCTTCAAGTAATAAGGTTTAGACGTGAGCAGCAATTTGTGAACAAAAACTGAATAGTGATACTTGACCATGCTATTAATTTTTAACCAGTTTAGAACCGGATATTTCGCCGATACATGATCAAATTTACGTAAGCCAAAAATGAATCGAAAATGAATGTTTTGAATAACTTGAATAACGTTTTTAGTGAAATTGTCTAAACAAGTATAGTATACGATATTACAATAATTTAGTATAGATATGACCAATGCTTCACATAGTTTTTTACGCATCTTAAAATTTAGTAAATACCTGTTTGCTATAAGAGTGCGCAGCCGTAGGTAGGTTTTTAACATGTTCAATAAACCTTAATTTTGTATCAAAAACAACACCAAGAATTTTTGCAGAATCAGAAAATTGCAAGATTTGGTTATTTATCTGAATGTTCAAGAACTATGTTACATTGTATGTTTTTCTTTGTGCGCAAAATAATAACATTTTAGATTTTTGTGGATTAATAAATAGATTGTGATCTAAAGAGTATTTAATTAATTTATTAACATCGTTTTGTAAAATTTGTGTAGTATTATTGACATTATCTGGGTTAAAATAATGAAGCAATTGCGTATCGTCTGCAAATGACTGGACATGAGAATTATCAATACTTTTGCTCAAGTCGAACGTATATATGAGGAACAGAAGCGGTCCCAATACAGAGCCCTGAGGTACGCCTGAGGGAATTATTGTCACTTGAGACATTTCTTGATTGAGAAAAACACACTGAGTTCTTTGATGAAGGTAACTGTCGAAAAATGAAAGGGATACACTGTCAAGACCTATGTAATTTAATTTAGCAAGTAATAATTTATGATTGATGCTGTCAAAGGCTTTCGAATAGTCTATAGAAATTAAGGCTAGTGCCATTTTCTTATCTAAGGCACTTAAAATATTGTCTTGCAGATTAAGTAGGGCAGATGTTGTACTATAATTTTTCCTAAATCCGGATTGAGTGTCGGGAAGTATAAAGAATTTTTTTAGGTAAGCGGTCAATTGGAACTTTTTCAAAAATTTTGGATAAAATTGGTAATAAACTGATAGGTCTGAGATCATTATACTCAGTGGGTTTCATTTTTTTAGGAATTGGAATAATTAGAGCTTGTTTCCATGTGTTTGGAAAGTAGCCTTTTTCCAAACAGTCGTTAAAGATGTGGACGATGTGATGGAGAATAACTGGCAGGCAAAGCTGGATCATTGACAGGGATATACCATCAATTCCCTTCGCATCAGATTTTAGGCTCCCTATTGCCTGTAATACGTCATTTGAACTAATCTTATTCAATGAAAAAATATATTCAGAGCTTAATTTATTTTTGAAATAGTTTTCGCAAACTAGTGAATCAACATTTTTCATTTTCATCAAAAATCATGTTCAGCGACGAAGCGCATTTCACTTTGAATGGGACGGTAAACAAGCAAAACTGCCGCATCTGGGCGAACGAAAATCCCCGTGATGATAGAGGACTATTTTTTGCCGCAACTTGAAGGAATGGATATGGACGATGTTTATTTCTATCAAGACGGTGCAACATGCCACACAACCAACGTCAATATCCATCGATTGCAGTCCTTCTTCGGTGATCGCGTGATTTCGCGCAGAGCAAATGTGCCATGGCCACCAAGATCATGCGATTTGACTCCCTTGGACTTCTTTTTATGGGGATATTTGAAATGCAAAGTCTACGTCAACAAACCAGCCACCCTCCAAGAACTCAAAAACAACATCATTGCCGAGACAAATGCCATAGAACCGACCATGTTGCAAAATGTCTTTGAAAATTTCGACCATCGCGTGGACGTCTGTAAATT
The DNA here is from genome assembly GCA_963669975.1 of Acanthoscelides obtectus. Taxonomy (NCBI): domain Eukaryota; kingdom Metazoa; phylum Arthropoda; class Insecta; order Coleoptera; family Chrysomelidae; genus Acanthoscelides; species Acanthoscelides obtectus. The sequence continues at coordinate 26,022,271 of CAVLJG010000010.1, read as the reverse complement.
CAGTCGTGGTGAACATTTGAGCGATATTATTTTTCATACATAAATGGTATAACCGAACCTTCAAAATAAAGTACCCAACATGATTTGAATATCAATCTTTCTTGTTTTAATATGCGTTTACTTTCCTGCGTCCGTTTGGACAACCCCATATGATTCTTATAATGAGCTTATAATACTATTTGATTTTTCAGTATACTCAGGAAGAGATTCAATACAACCACATAAGCTTTACGGATAACACTTTATGCCTGGAATTATTAGAAAAACCACCAAGATGTGTTCTAAGGTTGTTATCGGAACAATGTCATTTACCTAGAGGTTGTGATGCATCCTATATTTCTAACTTGCATACGGAATTTGAAATTCATGAAAGATATGTCAAAGGTAAGGATTAAGGATGATCATCGAAATATCTATTATCATCATCATAAGCTTCAAGAGCCGATCCAGGGGGTGGTCATGAAGAATCGAGATTCGACCAGCTGCCGCCATCCACCGCTGTCCGATGTTCAATCAAAACTTCTTCTTGCAGGTGAAGATAGGCGGAAGTGGGAAACGGAATTCGGTATCCGACACTACGCAGGTTGTGTAACATACAACGTAAAGGGATTCGTCGACAAAAACAGGGACGTCCAACAGGACGTATTTTTCGACATTGTCTCACGTAGTACGAATGAATTTGTTCAGGATCTGTACACCTTTCAAGACTTGACCAATACGGTACAACAACGAACTGGGACAAATGGTCTCAGTACCACTTCTAGGGGGACAAGTAAAGGAAAACCTACCGTATCGGATACGTTTAGGTAAGTGACAGACTGACAGGGACCGTGGGACTCAAGTGACATAATTTTTCGTGACTTCAAAAAACGTAATATCTCATTTTTGAAATTTTTCGCGATTAATACTTCCTCTCAAATTGGCGTGGGAAGCAAAAGTAGATCTAATTTTACCATAGCTGACAGTAGCATTTTTAGCAATTTAGCAAAGTATTATTTTCATATACAGTACTGACTATGCTACATGATTTTTATTGATATGTCGTGGTGATAAATATGAATTATAACCTTTTTGCAGGCATCAATTACAAGCTCTAGTCGATGTTCTTCAATCTTCAACGCCTTGGTATGTCAGATGCATAAAACCAAATAAAGATAAACTGCCAGATGACTATGATGATCAACTTGTACTAGATCAATTGAAATATTTAGGCATGTTGGATATCATTAGGTAGGTGTTACTATATTAAAATACTTTGGTTTTGGAGCAACAAAAAAATTTACATAACACGTCATGGGTCTATTTTGGTTTTGGAGCACCAAAAAAAAACTACATGACACGTAACATGTATGTGTTTTTTAGGATTCGAAAGGAAGGTTTTCCCATACACATGAGTTTTAATGATTTTATCAGTCGCTACCACTGTCTTTCCAAAAATCGACTGCCACCAGATCCTACAAATGCCTGTTTAAGCCTAATCGAGAGCTTTAATGTACCGAAAACAGAATGGCAACTTGGAAAGTCAAAAGTTTTCATGAGGTAAGTACAGAAGAGTATTATGTTGTATACCATATATGTATCAAATATCTACTTAAATCAAATGATAGTATTTATTTGAATACTGTTTACCACTATTTTAGTAATGGATACAAATATGGTCACAACCTTCGTTGATACTCATCACATTTTGTAATATTTCCTCTTTCATATTTCATATTAGTTTTGTACAGTGCAACATATTTTTGCAACATTTCAGATCTCATATCCAAGAGCCATTAGAAGAAGCTAGGAACAAGTTAGTGAAAGCAAAGGCAATAACAATACAAAAGATATTCAGAATGCATGTGGCAAAGAAAGAATACCAAAGAATCCGTAAGGCTGTGTTAAGAATACAACATGCATATAGAGGTAGGTTTCAATTCAAATACAAGAACCATGTTAACAACCAATGCAACTAATTCTCAGTAAAGCACCAGTATGGCATATTGCATTGTTTTTCTTTGCTACTAAGTTCTCCTATCTATGAGAATTAGTTTCTATCCTATATACACTTGAACCATGAATCTTGTAACCTCCTTACGAGTATTTGTATAATGTTCATACCACACGGGTGATTATCTTCAATGCATCTCACATTATATTTAAAGAGCTTGGGGCAGTTAGGTATCTAGGTCACATTTTTTAATGTATTTCGAGAAATCCGTAATGTTGAGTAAATACTAGATCACGTTTCTTGCTTAGTTTGCTGAAAATTCTACAATAGACGTACATTTTGAGAAATAGAGATTTGGTGACGACAAAATCGTAAAAATATAACCCATTTTCGTAAAATAATTTCTTTGTTGAAAAGACTGTGGCTTGATGACCCATTGAACGAGTATAGTGTCCCGCTCCGCTTTGAATATTCGAAACACTATACTCCAGCAGCATTCAGCTTCAATGTTATCTTTATGAAGTTCTAACGTCTAGGCCATGCTGATTAAAAGCTTGAATGAATCAACACTTAACTCTAAATTCCCCACAATTCGGGAAGCTCTACTCAAATTGGCAACACAGCGTATCTGCCTATTATTCTCATTCGTGATACAGGTCTGCGGTTAACGGTAGGAAATATGAACGAATAGCGATGAAAGTAGACCAGCCTATGCGCGGTTGCCAAGAAATGATTTCCCATGTATAACAATGGTTTTTCCTAAGGTGTATTGCATTCCAAATGTAAGTTGTGCGAGCTTTATCCCTGAAACTTAGTCGACATAGTTTTGCAGAACAAAGCTTGTCCACCAATTGCAAATATTTAGAAAGCACTATTCCCCTTTGCATCGAGATATATCATTTTGTCTTCCAAAAGATTAATTTTAAATGTTACGGTTTTAAGAAGAATCGAATATTTGTCATTTGAATGCTTTGGTCATAACGTTGTGTCAATTTATTGTTGGCAAAGTTATAAACATAACATTTCTTACTGAAGCTGTCTTGGTGAAGTTTTTATGAAAATCCATTTAATATTTGATTCCACAAATCATCTCATTGTTTAAAATTTTAAAGATAGGAAAATAGTCAGATACAGTTGGCATATTTCTTTTCGTTTGTGGTTATTTACCAACTTAGTCCATTATCTATATTCCACTGATGATCTTCTAATACCAAATGGACCAATTTGAAGCTGTTGGATTTCCCAGCAAGGAAATGAAGGGATAATCCACTTTATACAAAAATCTAAATACTGATTTCTCTAGTCACTTACACTTTGTTGCAGGTTGGAAGCTTAGAATAGAATTTTTGAGAAAACGAAGAGCGGCAATCGTCATTCAAAGCCACTTGCGAGGCGTGTTCGCAAGAGAAGTAGCTTCGGCATTAAGGGAGATGCGAAGAGTGGAAGAAGAAATGAAAAAGAGAGAAAAGTTGGAGGAAGAAAGAAGGGAGCGGGAAAGAGAAAAAGAAGCCAGGGAGCAAGAGGAGGCAGAAAAGAGGCTAGAAGAGAGCAAGACGAATGGTCCTGCGTCACCACCGCCTAAGATTGCCGAAGAAAAAGAAGATCTCGAAGAAAGCGAAAAGTGGGTCAATATTTTCGATTTTCGTTTATCATTGATTTAAATCATATATGAAATGTAACGAGTTTTTTTTCAGACTTGAGCGCTATTGTTATTCAATCTTGCTGGAGTCTTATTGGAGTTTCCTAATATTTGCAACATTTTCAATAATTTGAATTGAAATTGAAGGTTCCATTTCTGTGCCTCAGAGCCAGGCTAGGTTAAGTCCAAATAAGTAGTTTTGAGATAATTATATATGAAATATTTTGCTTGCATTGTATTGAATACTTGATATGAGTTAAAAACTCGTAATTTCCTTATTATTAAAGATACATGAACGCTGCTTGCAGCAAATAAAAATTCACAATATTATCATAAGCTTAACATATTAAACTCATTTTTGACAAAAATGGACTTAACCTAGTCTGGCTCTGGGGTACAGATTTGTAGGGTCCTAGTAACAGGTGACAATGGCGTAGATTTTTGACTTATCCGCCACAGAACTGCTCAGCTGATTCCATGGAATATTTATTGGAACTTTACTCCATATCTGAAAAATAGTGTAGATGGCAACTTGTCTATTTTCAGAGCCGCCGAACAAGAAATTGCCGCGCTTTCTCAAATGGCAGAGCAACTCAAACAGAGCCGTAGCGATTCAGCTGTAGAATCGGTGGACTTGGATAATCTATTCGCCTTCCTGTCGGATGTACAACCACAAAATCGCAATCAGATCATCGATGAGATTGGTGAAAAGATGAACGAATTAGTGGAAGATCTGGATGTTGAATTGGAGAGTGTAATTCAGCAAGAACTGGAAGGTAATTATATATGTTTAACAAAATTTTCGTTAATTTTAAAACATTTATTTATCAGTGATTTCTTTCCAAGTAAAACTAAACTGCGTCAACAATTCTATAAAAAAAAAATTCAGATTACCAACCGAGATAGACAAACGAAGAACATGCCGTAGAAAAATAGTCAGATTTTTAACCAGCGTGTAGAGGATATACAGTAATGAACAAAAGTATATATAGACAAATTAATATTGTGCTGTATTTCTTTTTTAACTTGTTTTATTAATACACCAACTTGTATACATAATTCGTTATAGCATAATACTCACTTATACATAAATAAATTCATTAGACTCCCTTCAATAATAAATTAATCTTATCTTTGGACGAAATTACTTTAATTAATCTAACTGATCTAGCATTTAGTTTTCTAGGCCGACCACTTCTCTTAGAGGCTTCCAAGATACCTTTTTGTTTATATTTGTTCAATATTGCCCAAACTGCTTTACGCTTCAGCTTCAAATTTTTAGCAATGTCGACTTGACGTTGACCATCTTTGTATAACTCAATGATCTTAGTTTTCACATCGAAAGAAATTTCTGGACCACGCGGCATGGTCTTAAAGTCACTCAATTTATTCCACAATACTTGATGAACACAAACTAATCCTCTTCTGACGCGAAACTGTACTAAACTAATGTTGAAAAGAATTTGTCTACATATTTTTGTCCCTCATAAAAAAGTGCTTATATTCAGACTTTCATTGTGTTCATTGCAGATAATGTAAAAGCAAGGAATTTAGTTTTTCTACTAATAACGCATTTGTTTATGGAGTAATGAAGTATGAATTCGCTTTATAAAGGTATTTAGGTAAATATTCATATTTGTCTATATACTTTTGTCCATTACTGTAAATATCACGATATTTTCGAACCCTGTTTTTAACCACCAACCAAACAAATCGTGAAGTAAAACCAACGGAGGTATTTAGGAAATAACTCTAAACATTAATAGAAAAGCATGGACAGAAAAATTGAAGTGACAGTTACCCGTCGCCGGAATTATAGGTTCTGATATTGGATACCGACGGCGTAAATTGAAATTCAGGAGGTCTGTGAACTTAGCCCAGAAAATTCATGGCTGTTAAAAAAGGATGTGCCATACGATTTATCGTATTTCCACCAATTTTTTATCGTTTCTCCAGCACTGGCTTAAAAAAAATCTGGGCTAAGTTTACGTAGCTAACTTGACAGACCTAAATTTAGGTAGTTCATCCGAATGAATCCATTTTTTCTTAGGCCTAGCTCAAGACCAACTGACTACCCACCCGCTCCACCGACCGGTGACACCCAAACTCGCCGCCCCCACGCTTCCGGAACCTACCGGGCCTCCTCCACCACCCCCATCTGCCTTCCAAAATACCCCCGCAGAGTCTCCGGTGGCGGAAACTGCGAAGGAAGTGAAGAAGTCTGATAGGGATGAACCCATCTATGAAGCGGTGTTGCCTAGGGAGGACTCAGGCGTTGTGGCCGTTTCGCCGCCTCCATTGCCTACGCCGCCCAAGTTGGATGATGAGAAAGTCACTAGGAGGATCGTGAGGTCCGGCAGCAATGTTTCGGTAAGTGGAATAAATTATTTAATCCTCGTTTTCAGATTTGTAATCCGTATTTGTCATAATTTAAAACTGAATGTCCAATATCACACACATCCACATTCGGCTAGACCCTTCCAAAGAAGATTGGTACATACCATAACATCTTGATGAATGGTTAGTTATAAGATATCCATTGTGCAAAAACGCTGAACTCTTGTCAGTCTGCCAGTCCCCCATTTTGAAAGATAGTAGTTTATATTCTAAGGTTATAAGTACTAATGCATGAACCTTTTCTCCATGGTAAAAAAATGATCCGATTTTCAATTGTCACCTATACACTTGAATATAGTACCCCCTGGGTAACACATACCACGGTGTTGTGGAGGTTAGGTTTCGGTCAGAACCCGCTGTGGCAGCAGAAACTCTAACAGGCCGCAAAACTTGGCATTACGAACATGACGACTGGGAGGGGCTCAGAGACTTCTTCTCTAGCTTTCCTTGGAGAGGTCTGTTTCACTGACGCGGATGCGTTGGCTGTCTTTTCTTCGATAACCGAAATTATCCACGTGTGAAAGTGTTTAAACCAGGGTCCCACGGCTGGTTTAACAAATCGTGTGACACTGCTCGCCAGCAGAAGATCAAGGAAAGCAGAACCTTCCTACAAAACCCCACTGTAGAGAACAGACAAGCCGACGTCGAGTCCAGAAACAAATATAACGAAGCGGTTCGCAATGCCAAAAACCAGCACGAAACAAGAGTTAGGCACAGGGTAAATGTCGCAGCGCAATGGCAATCGGTCTTTCTGGACGGTGGCCAAGCAGATTGAAAAGAACTTCTCATACAGTAGTCTTCCACCACTTACGTGTCAGGATGGAACTATTGTATTCGACTCAAAGGCCAATGCGAAAGTGCTAGCCAAAAGCTTTGCTGCCAACTCCACCATGGACGTCCCCCTCAACGCCCAAGTGCCGTCAATTCAAAGGGTTCCCTATACTATGCGCGAGGTAACATACATCCTAACCGTGTCGAACTTCGTACATCCAGACTGGCCGATACAACCGCTCCTTTGTCCCGAGGGTGTCGAGATTGTGGAACAATCTACAAGAGGAAGCTTTTCCCAGTTCTACTAACCTTAGGCAGTTCAAAAATCGTATTAACAAAATTTCTTTGGGATCATCATAGCAGCCGCGGTGTTCCGGCATTTAGGCTTCTGCCTGCGCGGCTGCTTCGATATAAAAAAAAACTGGGAAAAACGCATTCTTGTTCAAGTTCGATAAAATGAACCATTCTTGGAAGTGAGTCTTGTTTCAACACCCACTCTATGTCGATTTATACTACAACTGTTCCCCAAAAAGTTCGACAGATGTCCACAGTCTCTCGGATTCATAAAGAACACAAATAAGTGCAACCAGAGATATTATAAAACCCGCTTCCATGAAGAGATGCAGGACACCGTACGCCACTGGGAATCGATTTTCGATTTATTTAACTATTTTTCTAAAAGCGTAGTAACTAATGAGGACCTTACATAGGGGTGACCATAAAAGACAAATGACGTGTTTAATTTTTCAAAGACAAACTACGCCTAACGAAAATATGAAAAATGTACGCTTGTCCGGCATCGATATAAAATAGCCGTTCTAGAGGAAATCGTTCTTATTTCTGTTTATGCTGATGCAGAAAATACTAAACCACAAGGTACTACTAAAACTTAATTCCCAAACAGAGCTGCGTTTATGTTACTTGAGGGTTATAGGAACAGTACGCAACCAAAATCGTTTTTTTCAGCTTCAGTCACAGACATTTCAACACAGGTTGTAAAATAGCAGTATATGTTATTGGATGTTATTCCTTACTACATAATTGTTTTATATTAGCACCACTATGCAAGGTCGTTACGCCCTAAATGATCACTATGCTGTAAAAATTGTTGATTTAAAGAAAAACTGGGATATTACCCGCAAAATTTTAAAAATATTTCTTAGTCTAACAAAATATTTCATTTATTTCCTGTATGTCAACAGAATCCATCTTGGCGTTACTCCTACGAACAATCACAACAACAACCTATACAAAAACAGCAATCACAAAGTCAACAGGTACAGCCACAAGTAACGAATCAAAAACAACCTCAGCAGACGCCACAAATGAATGGACATGGACTTCAAGAAATAGCAAACAACTCAGAAAGAGAACAGAGGTATGATCATGCACGACTAATAAATTATTATTATTATAAGCTGGGGCTGGAAAAAAATTCGAACGTATCTTTGAACTATATGAAACAACTAATATATGTTGGACTAAATCATTGGAATATTTATGTTATGTCTTTTGATTTATTTATTTTTATCTTATTTCAGGCGTAAATTCAGGGTTGAAAAGAAACTTCAAGAACTAAACGAAACCAACGAAAAGGAAGCAAATAATATAGACGAATCTCATCATGACTTGATCGAATTTGCCAACAAGTATTTCAATTCCCATGAAAGAAGCCCCGAAGGGACTATTATGGCAACGTTAACGAGAAAACGCCAGAGCTCAGAAATGATTCCGAAATACGAAATGGTCATTTACTATAAGGGCAATACGATACCAAACTCTCATATACACATGTACGATCCTGATAACGTGAATGTGGCTTGCAGCATATTTAGGGTAACATTAGTATTCACCGCATTTAAGATCGCATTTTCTCTATGTGGCAAACTAACATTTCCTATAAAATTACTATTTTCAGGACCTGAACAAGTATACTCGCGGCGAACTAAACGGGGACAGAGAATTGCAAGTAATCCAATCGATCGTAGGGTTTGCACTAGAGAGAGAAGAACTTAGGGATGAAGTTTTTGTGCAGTGTATGAGGCAAGCTACAAATAACCCCAGCACTGAGGCAACTGAAAGAGTTTGGTTGTTACTTTGCCTCTGCATCGTTTCATTTCAGCCGTCAAAGCTCCTTTATAAGTAAGTCTTACAGCATACAAATATTTCATCATCATAATTACACTCTCCAAATCTCCAGAACGTTACTGATATTGTGTATTTAGTAACGTTATTTTTTTTCGATAGGTATTTCTTATCGTTTCTTAAGAAAAACCTGAGTCATTCAGGAAGGATAAGTCAATATGTGCAATGGTGTCTTGATAATTGCAACAATACCAAGGTGACGGTGAGAGAACATCCACCATCATCAGTTGAAGTGGCTGTAAGTGGTTTCCAATTAGAAAGCTAGTTTTCACTTCCCCAACCACGATATCTAAAAAACACCACACAATTCCTGACACTGTTCAAATCTCCCTTCTCCTGATGTGTCACCTGTAATGATGTAGTATACTCCATCCCATTTGTAGCATATAATGATGATATACTAAGTGACATAAAAATCCGAACACCCAGTTTAAATGGTTTTATTTTAATAAAATTTTGTATAAGTACTTAATGAAGCATAATAAGTAAATGATAAAAATTTCAAAATGATTGCACTGCTTTAAAGCCTTTTGACCTTTAATAATGTGTGGATGCACCCTGATGTGCTACGCATTCTCCAACGCGCCTAGGCATGCTTCTGATCAGGTGGTCAATGTCCTCCTGTGGTATCTCATTCCAGGCAACCACCAACTCCTCTCGAAGTGCTTCTAGAGTCTGAGAAGGACGTTGCAAATTGAGCAATCTCCTACCCATCATATCCCACACGTGCTCAATTGGGGATAAGTCGGGAGATCTTGGTGGCCATGGTAACAATATGACATCATTATGTTGAAAGAAGTATATTGTGACTCTTGCAACATGTGGTCGGGCATTATCTTGTTGGAAAGTTGGACCTGCCAGGGTGTCAAGATAGGGTAAAAGATGGGGTTCTAGAATTTCGTGGATATAACGCTGCGCATTCATGTTAGCTCTGATGAAGATTAAAGGTGACCTGGAACCATAAGCTATAGCACCCCAAACCATAACTCCAACAGTGTGATGAACATGTCTTTCAACAAAAAACTGTGGATTCCTCCTTTCACCACGTCGCCTTCTAACCCTGGCACGACCATCGTGCATGCCTAAACAAAATCGAGACTCGTCACTAAAGACAATACTGTTCCATTCCTGATCCCACAGTGACCGTTGTCTGCACCACTCAAGGCGATTACGTCGGTGTTCTCGAGTTAAAGGGAGGACCCAGCGTGGCCGGTATGAAAACAAGCCAAAACTTCTCATTCGTCGGTAAACACTTTGCATGCCAATAGGTCTTCCGTGTTCTGCAAACCATTCATTTGCAATGGACCTGGTAGTGGAGAAACGGTCCCTTAAGGCCAATAATCTTAGGCGGCGATCTTCACGGTCTGTTGTTCTACGGCGGCGTCCAGTGCCCCTTGCTCTTTGCGTACGGCCTTCTCGAAGCCATGCCTAACAACACTCTAACTGCAATTGCCCGAAAAGAAAGTCCAGCTTCCCGAAGTCCCACTATACGGCCCCTATCAAACTCACTAAGTTGACGAAATCGTACAGGTCTCTGTACTCTAGGCATTGTAACCGATCGTAAAGGATGTCAAGAACCAAAATCCGCCAACGTTGATTGTTTACTGCGGCTGAAATATTCATTTTTAGAGCGTTAGTGAATTAAAAAAAAACAGTATAAAAACCGGAATGTCCAACTGATAAGGCTGAAAATTTTTTCACTTGTTATTTACAGTAAGATAAATACATTCACCAACTTTTATTAAAATAAAACCATTTAAACTGGGTGTTCGGATTTATATGTCACTTAGTATATTTTACCATTTAGCATTGTCGTTGTGTGTAGTACAAAACTCAAAAAATCCTCTTTCAGCCCTGCCTTAATTTTTCCATTCCCTATACACTCTTACAAATTTATAATGAGGCGACAATGCTTTATCTTTATGTTTGTATGTTTTTAGGCGATGAAACGGTTAGGTACAATTGTCTGTCGGTTCTTCTTTCTGGATGGTAGAACAAAAGCTATTGACGTTCACCCTACTGACACTGCAGGTGACGCTGCTAGGAAGTTAGCAGAACGCTTGGGTCTTAGAAATATCGAAGGCTGGGCAATATATCAGAGCAGACCTGATGGAGAAGAGCATGTTAGAGCCCATCACTATTTGTATGATGTCATCGCACAATGGGAGCTGTAAGTTTGGTTTTATTTCAATTTTAATATGTTACTGTGATGTTCATGTATGTTTATGTGTACGGTGAGGTTCACATTTGGCTGACGTCGTAATCTGTACGAGAAGTGTGCAGTGTGTATGTTGGAAAGGGTGCGCCGATGATATCCGTGACCTCGTACTCGGATTGCTAGGCAACGAGGTGCTTCTATCTCTTTCTAACACACGTATCTCGCGCTTCTCTCTCGTACACATTACGACGTTAGTGGTATTTAGTTTTTAGTATGTTATTATCAATAAAGTTACTTTCTCACACTAATAATCCTAGCTTCCTAGCTGAAGATGTGAGAAGTAGCATACAGATTCTTCAGGAGATCAAATGACCTTTTGTTTTTAATATAACCTTATCCATGCCATATAGTAAACGCATTTTATATTATTATTTTAATTGTCTTTTAGAGATCAACTTTCAGCAGGTCAACGCCTCTTACGTTTAGCAGACACAAAAATTTTATCAGTGAGCTATTTTGCTCGTTATAAATGGTTACATATTTTTGAACAAGAAATGTCTTGACCATTATTTATAAATTTGTAAATTTGACTTCATACTAATACGTTTTTCAGAAGTCAAAATAAATCAACCCCCCCTACAGGCCTAGCAACATTAGGTAGAAAAAGTGGGCAACCAAATTGTGCTGGCGAAAATAGGTTTATATTCAAACGAAGGTTGTTTAAATCTAGTCGAGAACTAAGTCAAGATCCGGTTGAAGTCAACTTAATGTATGCTCAAGCTGTCCACGGTGTCGTAAAGGTATGCTTAAAAATAATAATTTTGAGTTATTAGGAGTCCAATATTCCCTTTTCATTTGTTTTATTTTTTTGTGTGAGGCTTACTTAAAACTATCTTGTTTTAGTCTGATGATTTCCCTGTGACAGAAAAAGTGGCGTTACAGTTAGCTGGACTTCAGGCACAAGTAGCTTTAGGCAATCCCAAAGATAATAGCAAACTGGAATATTATACTGACATTGACACATATCTTCCATATAGAATAAGTCGAACGAGAACCGATGAGCAGTGGGTGAGTTACCGACATTTTGTAAATTTTTGTAAAAAAGTACATTCATATGGTTTTGTATCTTCAAATGTATACATACATTTTACACTTAATATGCGTCATTGTAACGGATAATTTTTTAAGAGGTATAGGATTTGATTTTCAAAAAAAAAAACACAAAAAAATTGAAAAAACGATTAAATCTTTATTTGAGTCGATAGAACGGTCGATATAATTTAATGTTTAAAGATTATTTCATGTAAATGTTGGCCGCGGCTCCGCTTTAGATGGCCCATGAGCAAGGTCCAATTTTGGCACACTCTCTCCAACATATCAGGCCGGTATCTCACGAATAGATGCTTCAATACTGGCATCCAGTGCGTCAATCGTTGCTGGTTTATCCCTGTAGACATTAGCCTTAACACGGCCCCACAAGAAATAGTCCAACGGCGTTAAATCACACGATCTAGGCGGCCAATTGACGGGCCCCAAACGTGAGATAAACTGTTCACCGAACTCGCCTCTCAATAGGGCCATTGTTTCGTGTGCGGTGTGGCATGTGGCACCGTCTTGTTGAAACCACAAGTCAGAAAAGTCCAGCTCTTCCATTTTGGGCAAAAAAAGTTTGTCATCATCGCACGGTAGCGCTCGCCATTCACAGTTACGTTCCGGCCATTGATGTCTTTGAAGAAGTACCGCCCGATGATGCTACCGGCCCATAATCCACACCAAACAGTGATTTTTTCGGGTTGCATTGGTAGCTCTTGCAATGCTTCTGGCTGGTCTTCACTCCAGATACGGCAATTTTGCATGTTAACGTACCCATTCAACCAGAAATGAGCTTCGTCGCTGAACACAATTTTTCGATAAAAATGTGGATCTTCCTCCAACTTTGCCAGCGCCCATTCACCAAATTGGAAACGTTGTGGGGGGGTCGTGTGGCTTCATTTCTTGCACCAGCTGTATCTTATAAGGTTTTACACCCAAATCCTGTCGCAAAATTTTCCACGTAGTGGAGTAACAGAGGCCCAATTGCTGCGAACGGTGGCGAATCGACATTTCACGGTCATCACTAACACTGGCGGATACAGCCGCAATATTTTCTTCAGTCCTCACTCTACGTCTGCGTGTTGGTGGTTTAATGTCCAATAATGTAAACTGGGTTCGAAATTTATCCACAAGCTCCCAAATTGCCCATAAATTGGAAGCAGTGCTCGATGCACTCTCTTAACCGAGCATGAATTTTGATAGTAAAATTCAATAATTTGCAAGCGTTGTTCGTTCGTAAGTCGATTCATGGTTAAATTATAGACCAAACTGAACAAGTTTGACAATGACAAAAGTCACGATTCACGCGTCATCTGTCAAAAACAGTGTTGCCAAAAAGATACTAGCAAAAAAATCATCCATTATATGCTTATAATCCTTCCTCTTTAGGGTGTTTTTTTAGTTGTTTGAACTTGTCCTGTTGAAGAACAGCATTAGGTTCTAAGTCGAAAATGTATACTCTCCAAATATCTATTAGAGACTATCGTACGATCCTAACCATCTAGTACAATCATAAAATTTCAACGTTCTCAAAAATAAGTAGTTGCTTGCTATAGCCATGATAGTCGTACGAATGAACGTCTTCTGATTTCAGGTGCCTATAATAGCCCAAGCTCACCGCCAATATGGTGCAAATCGAACAGAATTGACAGCAAAAGCACTTTATCTCTCCTGTGTAATGCAGTACCCGTTATATGGAACCACTATGTATCCAGTGATGTACAGAGGATATTGGTCATATGGAAATGCTTTAACCTTAGGCATAAACTGTGATGGCATCATGCTTATAAAGAATGATGATAAATTTGTTCTAAATGAATTTAGATACCATGAGGTGAGTGCACTTACCCCCCCCCCCTGTTTACTAATCATCAAAAAGCAATATTTTGAATAACCCGACACTTTTCGTTTGCTATAAATTTTCATATATTTTTTTTTCAGATTGAAAGTATTTTATTAGATCCGAGTGACAGTTTCATCACTATAACGTTACAGCGTCATCTGACGGACAATGGTCACAAATGTTACGTGTTTGAGACGACTCAGAAAAATGAAATTGGGTCACTGATAGCTAGTTATTGTCCGTCGTTGGCGGCTTGGATGACAGAAAGTGAACCAATTCCTAAGAGATCAAAAGGTGAGTTAGATGTAGAACACAAATATTGCGAAAAGTATTCCTCTGTATTGATTGTTAGGAAAATGCTAGCTCATTACTCTCCACGAGGACAGGCTATAGTACGAACCCACAAACGAACGCGAAACATTTTATCTGAGTCTTATTTCGTATCGGTTAACTAATTTAATAATAAGAAACAACTATTGGTTTTGGTATTGTTTTTACCTATCTTGGGGATAAACATTGTTTTTTTTTAACAACTCACATTATACCATATGTTCCCACGGATTTTAACACAGTGATGGCTGACAGGAATGAACTAATCTTGAAGCATGAATGCTAAATTGTACACCATCTGTAGTAATTGCTGTATCCCCGATATTTTTAACCCGTTTGATGAAAGGGGATATTTAAGATTAAAATTTTGGGAGTTTGAATTTTTATACCCCATACCCTTTTGCAACTAAGTGACTCTCCACACAAGTAAAGAATGTGATTATTCTCAAATGTCAAAGGAACGGTCAAGTGAGAATCCCATCTCACAAGCTTGGAACATGTATCTATAAGTCGGATTTCAGTGTACTATGATATTTTTTATTACGATTGGTGCATTTATAAAAAGCTGCAACTAAGTGTTTGTAAAATCTTGATCCAAAACTCTCCAATTCCCAGAAAACATATAAACATTACCAACAAATAATCCCCTCCAGTCATCAAATCGAGTGAGTCAAAAATCACTCTACAGAATTACCGTGAAGCACATGCTCCAGGAGCGAGGGGAGGAGTGAGAAATCACACTTCACTTTGACAAATTGAACGCTCTGAAATGTGAGGCGGCTTGCAGTATGACGAGATTAGCTGAGAAAGTGCCCCAATGGGAAGCTACTTATATGTTAACATTGAAATATTGTTTTTTTTTGTACTGTTGGACCTTTTTGGGAGTTAAGTGGCAGAAGATCAGACTTCGCCCCTAATAAAGATGATTATTTTTATTATTATATTATGTACTTGATTCGAATGCTCAAAATTGTATTAAAAAACCCAAGGACGATTCACATTCCTTACGAGGAATGGGTTTTGGCAGGTTTTCTCGGAAGTTAATGGAAAGTCTTCCCTTTGCAATCCAAAGCATCAATGGGCACAAACCACGAAAAACTAATCTTCAAGAGTTTCAATGCCTCTGAGGTGTATGTACATTTTTAGGGGGAAACAGAAAATTGAGGTATGGTAGATTAGATGTGTAGAGTATGCAAAGTGGATTCAGTTGCTCGCGAGTATTAAACTAGCCCGGTTTTAACCTCTTTGACATAGTCATTATTTGCTTGTCTTATACGTCAGGAAAGGGTAGTAGATAGGTAAGACATGACTGCATATTTGACTGGTACATATCTATTAAAAATGCGCGACTTATATACTAACCTTTTTTAACATATAATCATGATAAAACTGTTAAAGCCGAGCTCGTATCACGTTAAGAATTGCATCTACCATTCAATTCAATTTTTTATTTCTCTGCGGCAAAAATGTACACCTTTAAGGATTGATGACTCTTGAAGATTAATCTTTCGATGTTTGTGACCTTTGATCAACATGATAATCATTTTCCAATTTCCTCGAGAAATGATTTACATTGTGTATCAAATCCCGTTATTTTTTAGCCATCACAAACGAAGACCGAATCCGCCTGTATCACAACCTAGTAAACTGCCGCCGGACTCTAATCGACAACGACATCCTACGCAAACCAACCGACTCATCCAGCGGTTTCTTGCGCAACACCTTGAGAAGACTGAGCAAGCACAAGTTGGACAAACTGAGACAAGAGCATGGAGGTGACAGCGGGGAAACCTACAAAGGCTTCCATTACGCCTTTTGGGCGTTTAGTAGAAACCCGTTGCCGCAGAGTATCAGCAAATTGCCGGAGCAGGACGAACAAGTCATGTTGCAGGTGTTCCAGATCGTACTGACATATGCTGGACTTGGACAAAATGGTGAGAGATTTATATGCGACTTTTATTTCAGAGAGAGAATATCAAAATAAGTGGAGGATATCATTCAAATGGAGGCAGATAGACTCTACGCTTATCACAATTATCACGCATATCTACATACGAATTATAAATACTTGACACACAAATGCTATTTGAGATTTATCTTAGTCAAAAAAGAAGCTTTGCCATATTTCAAAATAGCTACCCACAATTTTTTTGACACCCTCATGCGACCAAAAAATTAGAAACCCTGAAAAACAAATATCAGAAAATGTTCAATCACGACTTTCCAAATTTTCAAAAATTAATCATCTAGTGAGAAGGTTTATTTACTTGAGTGGTATATAGATTTATTCGCAGATTATAATTAGTTTGGACTAATATTATTATGATGATTATTATTATCATTATTATTATTATTACTGTTATTATTATTATTATATCGTAAACCTGTACATAACAAACAATAGAATCATATACTAAGTGACATATAAATCCGAACACCCAGTTTAAATGGTTTTATTTTAATAAAAGTTGGTGAATGTATTTATCTTACTGTAAATAACAAGTGAAAAAATTTTCAGCCTTATCAGTTGGACATTCCGGTTTTTATACTGCTTTTTTTTTAATTCACTAACGCTCTAAAAATGAATATTTCAGCCGCAGTAAAGACTCAACGTTGGCGGATTTTGGTTCTTGACATCCTTTACAATCGGTTACGATGCCTAGAGTACGGAGACCTGTACGATTTCGTCAACTTAGTGAGTTTGATTGGGGCCGTATAGTGGGACTTCGGGAAGCTGGACTTTCTTTTCGGGCAATTGCAGTTAGAGTGCAAAGAAGTGTACACTGTGGTTAGGTGTTGTCAGGCATGGCTTCGAGAAGGCCGTACGCAAGGAGCAAGGGGCACTGGACGCCGCCGTAGAACAACAGACCGTGAAGATCGATTTTGTTTAGGCATGCACGATGGTCGTGCCAGGGTTAGAAGGCGACGTGGTGAAAGGAGGAGTCCACAGTTTTTTGTTGAAAGACATGTTCATCACACTGTTGGAGTCATGGTTTGGGGTGCTACAGCTTATGGTTCCAGGTCACCTTTAATCTTCATCAGAGGTAACATGTACGCGCTGCATTATATCCACGAAGTTCTAGAACCCCATCTTTTACCCTATCTTGACACCCTGGCAGATCCAACTTTCCAACAAGATAATGCCCGACCACATGTTGCAAGAGTCACAGTAGACTTCTTTCAACATAATGATGTCACATTGTTACCATGGCCACCAAGATCTCCCGACTTATCCCCAATTGAGCACGTGTGGGATATGATGGGTAGGAGATTGCTCAATTTGTAACGTCCTCCTCAGACTCTAGAAGCACTTCGAGAGGAGTTGGGGGTTGCCTGGAATGAGATACCACAGGAGGACATTGACCACCTGATCAGAAGCATGCCTAGGCGCGTTGGAGAATGCGTAGCACATCAGGGTGCATCCACACATTATTAAAGGTCAAAGGGCTTTAAAGCAGTGCAATCATTTTGAAATTTTTATCATTTACTTATTATGCTTCATTAAGTACTTATACAAAATTTTATTAAAATAAAACCATTTAAACTGGGTGTTCGGATTTATATGTCACTTAGTATATATCTGTTTCAACGACAAATGTATGAAAATGTCTATTATGCCTAACAAGTACGTCGGATTACCAGGTTCAGAAGAATAATTTTATTAATAGAAAATAAGAATTTCTGAAAATGCAAAGGAGTCTCAAACGTTGAAAAAACAAAACTTGAATTACTTTTACTTTTTGTTTTTTCTTTGCCCGTAGCTCCACTACCAGTAATTTACAAACCCAACACAAAGTGTATTGTGTCAAAATATCATCAAAATACGAGCCATACTTCCAGAATTCTAGAGTTGTTTCGCGTATGGACCGACGGAAATGAGTGACATGGTTTTTCATGTTGTGCATGTCATGTAGTATCTAGAAAAACAATATCTCATTTTCGAAATTTTTAGGCATTACCTTACAATTAACCGTATATCCGATTTGGACCTAGCACAGCAAGATTTTTTAAAAATCACCAATATTCAACTACAAAATAAAATCAGATAGTGTAAATAAGCAAATTGAAAAGCGCTGTCGATTGCAATTGTTCGCGGCGAATAACATCTTTAAAACTACTACTTATACTTATATTTTAAAATCAGATTCATGAAATGACAAAGATTTTACGGACGCACCTATATGCTGACAGAGTGAGGAGAAGTCTAAATCTTCGGTTCTAATTCTAAATTGCCTTTATATTTCAGGTGAAACAGTGAGACGGGTAGAAGACGAACACGTAACACTCCTCCAAACAATCCTGGAACGATCAATGCGTAAGGACTCCTACCTGTGTGAACTGTACCTGATGCTGATCAAGCAGACCACTGACCACCCTGATCCTAACTCTAGAGTAAATCTGAGGCACTGGGCGCTATTATCACTAGCTTGTTCAGTAGTATTACCACCTAACAAGGCTATAAGAAGATATTTGATCGCACATTTGAGAAGGTGTAGTTCGGATTTCGTTAGTGAAGAAGGTACATAACATGATTGACCCTTATCTATTCTATATATCGAATATATGTTAGTTACAGATGGAAGTATCAAAACTTAGACTAGCATTTAATATCTGAGGTAACCGGTAAGGTTATTATGGTGAAATCAATCCGCCATATTGACCATAATATATTTACAAACATTCACTGGGAAACAGTACACTTTAATCTTTGTAAGCTGTATGTGTAAATCACATAAAATTGCGTAAACGTATCAGAAGTAATGTCCAATGTTAGTTGTCGTTTGAGTTAAATATGCTGTTCAAAAGATATTTTATTTAATTATGTAAGATTTATATTCAGGTTATTTCAACAACAAGCAGATATTTGTTAGAATACATTGTCTGTTGATGACTAATTCGTTTTTTATTTGTTGAAATTTGCATCATAATTCGTAATATACATATTTTTAGATTCTTACGTTTCTCGAATAAATTTAACTAAATAAATGGTAGATCCCTATTGCAGATACTTATGAATAAATCAACCCCGCTCATGATCAATGAACAACTTAATAAGCCCAATCTAAGCTGTTGAGCGGATGTCACAACACAACACCTTTTTCAGGCAAGTACGCCAGGTTTGCCGAAAAATGCCTATCAAAAACACAAGGCACTCGAAGGAGACAGTGGCCACCATCCAGAGAAGAAATCCTCTGCACCATTAACAGGCGACCAGTCTATGCTAGATTCCACTTCATGGATGGTCAGTACCATTCCGTGGAGTTCCATCCGTCTTCCACGGCAAAAGATGTGCTCGAAATCGTCAGGGATAAAATAGGACTCAGTCAGGATGCTAAAGGATATGCCATCTACGAAGTTCTAGGAAATTCCGAACGATCCCTTGCTGCTGAAGAGAAAGTCACGGACGTTATGGCTAAATGGGAACGTTACAGGTAATAATGTACTTAACTCTCTATAGAATCTCAAAAGTTTGTGTTGGAGGATGACATGTTACGCTTACTGTCTATAATGTTTTAAAAATGATTTCGATAAAATCAAGATGGAAACAACAAAAACGTTCACTCTACTGGCAGCTACCCCTGCCTATTCGTACTAGCATAAAATTGGAAAAATCCCCAGACCACGAACACAAAATGACCATTCAACATTTTGGGCACAAATGCCGGAATATCGAAATCTTTTATTATACAGATATTTTAAACCTACTTATTGTGCTGGAGTGTTTTGCTCTCCAAGTCTGATATTTCAAATGTAATATTACACCGCATTTGTAAGTCTTCGAAACCTCAATCACCATACTTATCAAATATTTGCAGGGCCGCCTCAGCAGCAAATGCCACAAATACTACAGGCACTGCAAAAAGGGCAAGACCTCAGCATCACTTCTTCCTTTTCAAGAAACATCTTTTCATGGACAACTTCATCAATTTATCTGATCCAGTAGAGAAGGAACTGTTGTACCATCAAGTTTTATACGATCTCAGGACGGACAGGTTCCCAGTTACTGACAAAGAAGCGGTAAGTGTTTGATCTATCGTTCAATACATCTTTAAAACTTTGGAGTAAATCTTTTACATTATGAACAATTAACCATGTTTAAAGTTGAAGAAATCAATGAAGTCCCTAAGATATCGTATACGCGTAAAAAATACTTTCAAAAAACCTGAAGGTAAACTAATCACGAATATCGTAATGCTATTCTGGAATGACTATTGACAGTGACTTATCATAAGATACGCTTGCTTTATTGCAAAACTAGTCATGTCTATTTTTTACGAACAACAAAATGAGATATTGCTCAAGCAAACAAATTATCATCTCGCAGAAATATTCTGTAAATACGAATGTTCCTCAGCAGAACCTATTAACAGGACTCCATTGTCTGGCCGAGTCAAACCACGTGGAATCCTATGAACATGAAAACCACATAATAAGTTCTCAAACTTATTAACTCTGCTCGAGGCGCAGTCGTTCTGTCAGGCTCAACTATCGCTAGATAATTTACGTTCCGCACTCTCCCTTGGTATTGTTGTAATATAAATGGGTTCCCAATCCTATCTCTTTATTGATTCCTTTTTATTCAAAGGATAGATTTTGCAGACAGTTTTTCACACTGAGCCCCTCAGGCACTTCGCGCCCAGCTGAGGGAGTATTTGAGACATGTTCAAGCGACGTAAGCCTCTGTTTTACAACTTGACATTTTTTTTCTGAAAAGGGTTAGGCAGGATAGTTCTGACGTAATGTTCCGACACAAACAATGTCGAAAGTACATCATAGTTCTCTTCTACGGATTTAGAGCTTGGGACTTTTTGTTTAAAATGTTTGGCTATAACTATGGCAACTATAATATCCCAGCCACCATGAACATACAGGTATTGCAGCATACGGCACAGCTATATATCTCGGCTATATCTTGGCAATATTGCATGCAATTAATAGAGACATACACTTTGCAGAATTTCCCATTAGAAGAGCTAGAAAATCAGGCAAGAATTACTGACGAAATGGTACGCGTCTTAACACCAATCTTAAAGTATGAGCCCCTACTCCAAGATGTAATCCAATTGACCATTTAATAAACATTGTTGACATGATAAGCAACCAAAACGAATACCCCCTATGATTCTGGGATTTTGTTAATGCATGTTTGAAGGATATTTAGAAACATTGGGAACATTATAATTTTCATACTGTTTTCATAGGGTTTTCCGCACCTTTTGACTTTTCCAAACATGAAATGGCTTATTTTTCAAAAATAAACTTTAGAGGAAAGCTCTAATACACTATTTTTCATAATAGTCCAAAAAATCTAAAATAACCGACAGAAGCAGAAAAAAAAATATTTTTAGTGTGTTTAAAAAAAATGTTTGGGCAATTTTTGATGCAATTTTGGGAATGGCTACGTGCAGATTCGTTAAAAGCTTCTGTATCGCAGTTGAATAATGCGGTGAAATATTGTCCGTTTATAGGTTCTATTTGAACATAAAATAGGTACCACATTTAAAATCCTTGAGATAATATTTTGCTTTTTAGACATGTAAAATAGATATCCTATAAAATTGCATTTATATACCAAAGCTACTTCTGCCTCAATATACATAGTGATCAATTTTAGTGATTGTTCGACCATCACCTTAAGCAGATTTAATACTACTTTTGATCTGTTTATCTATGTATTTACATTTTACTTGTTATGTAGTATTACTGATGAGAATGAATATCCTTAACTGTATTTTTATATAGATGATGTTGACTGCCCTCCAAGCCCAACTAGAAGTGGGCGATTTTGATGGAAACCTATTGGACTATCGACCTATAGCCGCACATTGTCTATCAGCGAGAATGGTGCCGGCAGTTTCTTTCGAAGGGGTTCAGATGCACCACCAGTCCATCAAGGGCATGACAGCTTCCGAGGCAAAACAAGCCTTCTTGAATCTCATACAGAGCTGGCCACTCCACAAGGCAACCATATTTGACGTTATGGTATGATATTTGTTGTTTGCTTAGTTGTTGTTTATTGTCATTATCTACCACGACCCTTCGACACATTCTGATGTTTATTTGAGTGCCACATCGAATCTGTTTACATTCAGTAGTTTATAAGAAGTATTTTCACTAAATGTTAAATAGTATTTATTGAATTTTTGAGATGACTTGAAATGCAGTGATCATTAAATCTACATGGATCTATGTCACGTTGAAACATCATGGAATATAGGATATTAAGCTAGTAATACATTATGTAACTGCAAAGTTATGGACTCGTGATGAGTACAATTGTTCAAAAAATCTGTAAAGTAGATTTGGTTAGTACTTTGCACACTTCAAACACTAATCCAGGTTTTTGAGTATGGCTCTATTCATGCCAAATGGGTAATTTTCATTATAAAGATTTTTTGAAAAAATCGAATTTATAAAAGAATTCTCAAATTAAAACTGTCAAGTATAATCTTTATCAAAAGTTGCCACTAGTGAGAAGAAATGTTCCAAATTCAAGTGTTATTCATTTATCGATTACAATTTTGAAAAAAAATAATTCACACTTAAAATCAAATGGTAATACATTAGAAAGAGTGCAAGATTGGCTTTAATTATCATTTTTGATTAGATAAAAATTAATACTGAAATATTTATAACAATTTATTCTTTTTCAGCAATCTTTCACATCTGGCTGGCCGAGAGTTTTGTGGTTAGCTGTGGACCAGAAAGGACTACACCTCTTGGAACACAGATCTCGTAATACCTTATGTACATACGAATATCAAAACATCTTAAGCTACTCACCTGCGCTTAATTGCCTAATGATTATAACAGGTATGTTTTTATGTTTACACAATGATTCTTTTGATTTTTAGTAAAAATCTTGTAAAATCGCTCAAACTTCGTTTTTCGGCATTTCCGAAACTACTAGGCATTTTTGAACTTTCATTTGCGAGGGGAAAATGTGCCCTTAAGACTTAATATGATATATCGTACATAAAGTATATTCAATACCGGAATTGAGCGCAACGAAGATAGAAGGATTGCGATTCCGTAATAAATGAATCGAATGTAAAGGCGTATAGCTGTCATCCAGAGGTGTTATGCCTGATAATGATAATTAGTGAACATTGGTTAGCTAACAACGTTCGCGGCGAAATTGAACATGGTTCGATGTAACGATGTAAAAATTGGAATATAGGAAAACAAAGCTCCGCACATGTCAATCTGTTTACTTATGTCGTATGACTTATTGTAATGTAACCGCCATAAACTGTGAAAGGAACTATCAATTTTGTAAATTCCTAATCAACACATTTCGGAATAAAACGGATCTACTGGACGACTGGCCTCAATTCCGTAAAGCCGCGTACAGACCGAAAATCCAACGCAGAGCAAACGAATGCAAGCACATGTGAGGGCGTTTGTTGTAGGAAGGTATTGAAATGCGCTCGTCTACACGTCGTCTACAAGGAAATTTAGGTTTGAGAAGGACTGCGCCGGATTAAATTCGGTGCTAATGTCGAACACCGAGTCGCATCTCATCGAATGCAGACAAACGACTAAATACTAGAAGCGCAACAAATCCTGTCCAGACCAAATCAAACCTCCCTTTGATGTACCGATCAAGGAGCGAACGCAATCGAACGCCAACGCCGACCCTGGAAACCGTTGGTTTATGTTGGCTCGCGCCATACGCACCGATTCGAACACCTCCAAATCTGTAACCACACGTGCCTTGGCTTACGTTGGAATCTCGGTCTGTAAGCGGCTTAATGCTCATCTATCCCAATAAACTCATAGCATTTACATCTCAATTTAATAAAAGAGAAAGGGGTTACGTTTACAAATACGTAAATTCCAATTCAGATGTAAGATGTTTTATATTAAGTTGCCTAGGCTTCAATCAACCTGTTTAAAATGATACTGTCTTGTTGCTAACAATACGTTATCCTAAAAACGCGTTAGAAGTCAGAACCTGTCTCGCTGATCAACAATACTACTTTCCATTTTTAAGCTTTCCGAAATCCAGCTTAACGTGCTTCCTTATTAGTGAACTTATATCATTAACTGCATGTCAATTAAGGCTTTACTGTAGTAATTAAGTATTAGGTTTAGTTGTTTCCATAAGAACTTCAATCAGCGAAGTTTCAGGAGAACCTGTACTAAATCCCTTATATGGTATTCTTTGATATTTATCTAATAGACAAATAATAAGTGTAATTGTTCTATTTAATTTTCAGGAAATGACCACGGAAAGCAGAGCAAAGTGATTCTGACAACATCCCAAGCATTCCAAATCGCGTCATTGATCCGGGAATATGCTGAAGTCCTTCATGCACAGGCTGTAGAGGCCCAACGCCCTCCAGTACCTGCGCATAGACTGCAGCAGTCGCAAACCTTACAGGGTGGTATGTTGGTGCCTCCACAGCCTAGCTAGAAGAGAGTTACTTTCGCAGATCAGGTCCAAAAGGCCTGTTATTAGCTCAGAAACACTATCTTATGATGAGTGTACGGTGTTTGGCTGGAAAGGATAATAAATTTTATATAGCACACTGTTGGAATATTGGTTTTGTACATTGCAGGTAGTAAGTAACAATAAGTTTAAACTTTATGCTCGATAGAAATTGCATAGTTCCAAAAAGTATCTACCACTCATTAGGAATTCTACTAGGAAAATGATCCAATGTTGCTGTGTGTAGTCGTGCAGAACACTAAAACTTGATGTCTGCATAAGTTAGTAACTGCTTTTTTTATATAATTTGATAACCATATCTTAGGGCCATATTGCGTACCCGCTTCTTCACTTCTCTGAGTACAACTCATCTGCTCTAACATTCTTGGCAACGTACGTAATTGCCGCATCAAGAATCAAATTAGGTACCCAAATACTCACAAGGAAAATGAGCCTCAGAATAAAGAGGCCTCAATTGAAGGAGCGACTATGCATTCAGCCCTAAACAAAAGCAAAATGAAACAAAACCATAACGTTCAACTAGCATTAAATCCAAGTCGTTCATTGAAGTTGACTGAATGAAGAAAAAAATAATAAAACTCGATGACATTTATTGCAAGTTCCTATAAAGCGACCATTTATCTCAAAATCTCCATTTTTTCAATTCCATAAATTAATCAATAATCCCATGATACTTTAGGGAACTATTTGAATCAAAATGGTTTGTTGTTAAACCATTTATTGATGGGTAAGTTATATAAATAGTAAAACCATGATAATATCAATGTAGAAGTCCTTTATTTTCTACATTTTGATATAGCTCTAGAATGCACAGGAAATGGGAACAATATTATTAAATGTTAAGGATCGCGAATTTCTCAGTTGTAATTTATAGATACGAATCTAATAATAGTCTAATCATATTAGACGAAAATACCGCTGGTTTTCTAAATAATTGTAAAGTCTGGTTTTATTTGCAGCAAGTTGTTCAAAGGGTATTCAAAACATGGACGCATTAAATGGGTACACCAATTTGTGCGGGAAAACTTTTGATTCAACAACAAAGAAACAGAAAACGTGTTTTTTGGGATTCAATCGAAAGTGTTGGCAGGTACGAAAAAACTCTTCATATAAGATTTTTAGGTATTTATGAGACCTAGAAAATGACACCACACGTAAAAAGATCCGACTAGTCAAAAAGGTGATGGTCGAAAACCAAGGCAAACTGCAGGTTTTAGCACTTGTTTCTAATGCGATGATGGTTTCTCGCAGATATTTGAAATTCGTAGGATTCGTACTTCTAAATAACCGCAACAAAATTGAGTAGATTGGTCAAGTAGTTTTTGAGAATTTCTAATTGTTTATCCCAAAACACCTGTTTTCCGGCCATCAATACTAGCTTATTGAGCAATATTCAGGGTTAGTTCAAAGGGCATTTTAAAGCAAAATACACTATTTTACCTTGCCGATATGAATCGCAAACCATTCCGGAAGATAAATGTTATTTTTATGCAAAAAAGGATGGGTACGTTTTTTCTTCTAAACAAATTCAGTCATGTATTTGTGAGTAATTCGCAACTAAAGTTGTTGTTTTAAAATTTGTATAGTAACGAATGTTTTCAATTACTCTCAAATATGGAATGTTTGAATTTGTTTAGAAGAATAAAACGTAACCTTTGGTTTTCGCATAAAAATAACATTTATCTTTTCGAATGGTTTGTGATTCATATCAGCACGGTAAACACATGTATTTTGCTATTAAATGCTCTTTGAACGAACTGTGTATATTGTTCAATAAACTAGTAGTGATGACCGGAAAACAGGTGTTTTGGGATAAACAATTAGAAATTCTCAAAAAACTACTTGACCAATATACATACTCCAATTTTGTTGTTGTCATTTAGAAGTAAGAATCCTAGGGATTTGAAGAATTTCAAGTAGTTGCGTGAAATTATCGTCGCATTACCAACAAATGCCAAAACCTGCATTTTGCCTGGTTTTCCGGCCATAACATTTTTGCTATTAGTCGAATCTTTTTACGTGTGGTCTCATAAATACCTAAAAATCTTATATGAAAAGTTTTTTCGTTCCTGTCAACACTTTAGATTGAATCCCAAAAAATACGTTTTCTCATTCTTTGTTCTCAAATAAAAAGTTTTCCCACAAAATAAAACAACTTGCACCAATAAAAACAGACTTTACAATTATTTCGGGGAAGTTTACTAATATGCTTAGACTAAGTACCGTTGGACATAATCAAAAGACAGCCCGCGCACTGGACGACGCAAAGAGAAGTAACAGGTACCTCTTAACGCGTGCAAATGACAAATGTCGTCGCGGTTCACTTCGTGTCGTTTCGCCTCAGTATGTGTGTACCTTTAAATGAAATTAAGCTCGCATTGTCAAAAATATAGTGTATTCTAGAGGAAAATTACATTAAATAAACAAAAAGGTTCTCCAAAATAAACAGTCTTCTATTGTATATGTACACTTACTGTATAATCTAGTGCATGACATCCGTATGGCGATTAAGATACCTTTAAGCATACTTTAATGTTATTTTGAACTTATCCGAATCAAGTGATAGATCTAACTGATTAGTTAAGTAAGTATAATCAAAACAACAATAAGTAAATAAGTGACTGTTATAGGTTGTGCTACGCTGAGAAAGTTTACATTGAGTGAGAAAACTAGTTCGAAATTTATAAAAAAGTGTTGTATTTCAGATAAGAAGATTCCTACCAGCCAAACATTTTTTGAGCTAAGAATATTACATTTACCTAGTTAATGAATTGAATGTACCATTTCGATTTTGTATGTTGGTAAATGTATTGGTCTGCGAAAATTTTGACAACTGCTGTAAACCAAACCAAATGACAATTTGAAAGTATTATAATTTTTCTGTTTGTACGGATTTTTAGATATTTTTCATAAAAGACTGAATAGTCCAAATATAAGTATAACTGCATTTTACGCATATATACATACATAATATATGCTGTTTGATGTCCTACATGATCAGTTGTTATTCATTCCAATGAAGCAGATATTTTTGCAAAATATATTCAGATTCACCCAAAGATGGTACCCATCATGCTTCGTGTAAGAATACACATTCATAATAACAAAAATTTTTCTTGAGTTATTAGTGAGCAAATTTTTAAGCATTAGCAAGGTAGAATCTGTAAGAAGCATGGGCCGATTGGTCTAACAGTCTACCCTTTACTTATTGGCATCAACTTTAGGTGGCTTCAGGTATTCTTAAACATATTTGTATGAACTAAAGAATATGATTGAAAAATATGGGCACAGATTCCAAAAGATGCAACAATATTGGTGATGACTGAAGGAAAGATAAATAGAAGCATAATGATTTATCAAGCTGTAAAGAGGTTGAAATGAAATATATGATTGGTCTTGTTAGGACTAAGCTTCAATACATATATAGTTATTACATTTTAAATGATAGATTTAAACTTGTTTGACCATTTACAAATGTTACACCAGCTAGTCAAATTGTATATAATCCAACAAAACTATATTATTGTACAGCTGTTATACTGTGGTGCGCACATTGTTTTCTTTTTCATGATATATCAAGCTTTTGCTTCCCGTTTTTGTACATTTTTTTACAATACTTTTTTTTAAAATTGTGATATCCCTCATTTTATTTCTATGATTTTATCCTATTGCTATTTTGTAAAGTCTAGGTTTACGTTTTGTAAATTATAACTATTTATATGACAGTATAAATAAAATTATTGCAGACTAGTTTTGCATTTTTATTATCTATGGATGTATCAAACATAGAACGTCATTGGGCATTACAACTTATAGTGGGTTAATTCTTGAAATGAAGGAGTAGAAAAACTGATATAAGGGTGGTTATCTGAAATTTGGTTAACTTCTGATGTAATTTTGAAGGTGGTGTTTTTAGTTAAAAATCAGAACAGCTTATATTCTATGCTGTAGGTATAACATCTACTTTGCTGCATCTAAAAGGGCCAGTCACTTTACTTCATATTTTCAGAGAAATTTATGATTTTTTAAAATCAGTGTTCTAGCGACTGACGACAAGTGATAGGGACTGACACCAAACACGGTTATTATGTCAAATCACATTTTTTATTGCAAAATCAACCGTAACAACAAAGTAATCTCGTAAGTTCACAAATTCTATGATTTATAATCTCAGTACAGGATTTATTTTTTTAATTATACACTTGAAAATAATCTATCAATATTTCTCAACAATCAAATTATACTTTGAGTTTAATACTTACAAACTAATAGTCCTTTAAAAATTAACAATTATTTTAAATAATCAGCTTTCTAAAGTTTTGAGTTACCAAATTATAATTTGAACACAACATTCAGACTTTCATTAATTATTATGAGATCACTCTCTTCTAATTGCATAACTAAATCACGAGGTTTTGAATTGCATATCTCTTTCTTATACTTTGTGGCGTATCTATCCTGTTTAGTTTTAATGTCCTTAATCAATTCCTTGCTATGCTTCCATTGTTTGACTGCCATGTCCTTACTATTATCAAACTCCTTATATGGTAAAATCTTCAATGAGCAGTCCTGGCAAGTTCTCGCTAAGCATTTTTCCGAGTAACGATCACAGCAAATTGTTTCCAGTGCAGTTTGATATGTGGCAAAGTCAAGAACGTTTGCATTTTTTAAGGCACCACTTCAAATTGATGTTTTCATGAATAACACAATCACAGGTATCACGGTCTGTAAGCTTAGGCACAACAACCCAAAATGGACGCAATTTGCAAAAATAATTATACCCAATTTCCATCAAACTCGTATTGTGAAATTTTTGATGCAAGTTCTTCAAGGAATCCAGCAAATATCTTTTTTGTTTTTTAATTTTTTTGCGAGTGATGCATTCTTTTTTTCCTGCCGCACAACGACTATTATTGTCATCTTCATAAAACTTGTGTATGATTTCTTCAACTCTCTTTTTTTTTCGCATAGCTTCATATTTTGTACGATTAAATCCCATCTTTTTATATGTAATGGCTGTGTTTCCAAGTCTCCATATTTTATATTTATGTGTCAGTGGACTTGACAAAATCGTTTTTAAGCAGGTTTTTGTTTTGGGTGTCTGAATCTCTTTATCTAAAATTTGCCTTTGAATAATATCGCCAAATAACGCTTTTTTTATCAATTCTGCCAAGTTTGATTAGGGTCGTTGGCCATTTCTACAATTTTACTTTCTGGTGTCCGTGCTTGCTTCTTTTGTATCATTCTATGTTTCAGTCTTCTGTTTCTTTGTTGTTCGCTGGCAAGTTTCTTCTTTAAATTTTCAATGAGTAAGTCCTTCCTCCTCAACATACTACTTCTTTTTCTCCGTTGAACTATACTCCTCCTTCAAGCTTCAGCTTCTCTTTCATTATTTAATAAAGGAGCCTCAGGAATAATTTCATCTTCCGATGATGGCGGCGTATTTTGGTCCACGTATTTATCTGTATTGTCACGAATCTTTTGTTTTTTCTATAATCAGATGAATAGGCTACCCAATTTTTTCTTGCCTTTCTGTGCTCACGGGGAGTCATGTCTTTTACACACTTCCGTTGTCCTTTTTCCTTTTTCTTTAGATATTTTAGTCGTTCCTTTTCTTTGTACGCCGCCAGCAAAACAGGATCATTTTTAATTTTTTCCAATCGCCTCTTTGCCTGTTCAGACTTTTTTTTGCAATGTCTTCTTTAGACAATGTTTTTTTCTTTATAGGCGCCATATTCTACAACAAATACATTGGTATTATGATTAAAACTATGCATCACACAGTATGATCATCAGTCCCTAGATGTGGCATCAGGCCCTAGTCACTATTACGACTAGGGCCTGACGGTCTAGGGACTGACGAAACGAAGCAAAATCAAATGAAAGCTATTATTTTAAATCACTATAAAATCAAAAGGCGGTCAAAATAACAAAGCAGACCTAGCTCATACATTCAATAAGTAATGAGATCAATGAGTAATTATATATGTTTAAAACGACTTACCTAGGGCCTGAGAGTTTGACTGGCACAGCACGTGTTTCCGCAGCAAAGTCGGTTACCACACTAATAGCAAAATTGCTGCCGCGGCTTGGCTCGTGTTTGCAACCAACTACAGACCGATGCTACCGTATTGAGTGAGTTATGAATAAGTCATATGTTTGGATGCCGCGTATTTTTGAATTTCGTAAATGACTAGGGCCTGATATTTTTTATCGCTTACACTTTTTGACTTGAAATAATGTGATCAAACAAAATTATTTTATACATTAAATCGTAATGACAATGTAAGCAATGTAATAGTAAACAAATTTAAATAGAGTTTCATCAAATTATTATTTAATACAATAAGATTACAGTGACGCGAATACTAAATTTGGGAGATCTTACATGGCTAGGGCCTGATATTTGGAGTAAAAAATGTCAATTTATTGAAATAAAGAATATTATGACATTTATCAAAATTGGTGACCGAACTAAATAGACTATAAAATATCGCTTAGTAGTTTCAGATATAGGATATATATTTTTTAATATTGTAAAAATTCATGCTAACACCAAGTTAACCAAATTTCAGATAACCACCCATAAAGTGAGCATAGCTTACAGGGAACTGTATTTCGGAATACTGATAGAAGAGTTTGCTTGATGTCTCATTCTCGGGAGAAAACGATCGGAAGTAAGGCCAGCATCCATCAATCTCATATCGAAATACGAAGGTAATATATTATTTTACAAAAAAATTAATGCGTTCACAAGTACCAGGCACAAAACATATGTTAATTGACCATCGGTTCGTATAGTTATAGTTCATATTGTTCAAATGTTCCAATGGGCGCAAAACCCAAAAATGCAGGAGATAGAAGATGTTAAATTCTGGTGCCTTAGCCACTGTCCGTAAGCCTGCCTGTAGAATTTTACGAAAACTAACTCGTCTTTATTGTAGACTTAACAATATAATGAAAATCACGTGAACACATCACAGTGTCCCAACGAAAATGGAAAGAACTTTTTAATAGAAAAACTGTAAAAGATAAAAGCGATTTTCAGAGCAAGATTAACATTGTATAGATATTTTTGAATTACTTGGTGATAACTAAGACACAATTGACGGGTGTTGTGAGTATCCTATACCTCAGAGCGTCCACAGACTGCATCCCTCGGTATTTTGGTAGGAAAATGCGCGGTAATGTTATACACCCCAAAATAATGAGAGTAATACGCATTTTAAGAAACAAATTAGTGAAACTGGGTGTCAAATAATGAATAAAATGTGTTGGTGGACACCCTGCGGTCCCGGCAAGGGGCGGTTTTGTGGTGCTCCAGATAGATGGAGGCACCACATTGTTCACGGGTTTTGAGGCGTTCTGACGAAGATCAATAACTCTCGATCGATGACTGAACTAGAGACGTTGAGTTATCTGCCCTTGTAAATCCGACAGCAAACTATGTGGGGGGCCCCTGGGCAT
This sequence comes from Acanthoscelides obtectus, assembly GCA_963669975.1. Taxonomy (NCBI): domain Eukaryota; kingdom Metazoa; phylum Arthropoda; class Insecta; order Coleoptera; family Chrysomelidae; genus Acanthoscelides; species Acanthoscelides obtectus. Next base: position 25,990,040 of record CAVLJG010000010.1, on the reverse strand, counting down.
AGAGGAAGCTCAGCCTGCGGATGAAGGGGCCAGAGCAAAATACGGGGCTCTATTTTACCGCTGAGGAAAATTGAAACGCGGAAAGGGGTATTCAGACATTTTGATTTTTGGGTATTCGGGCCCTCCCAACAAACCAGGGCACTGGGCCCGAGCGCCGTGGGCCCATATGAATAGGCTAACAGTGTTAGCTTGGCAATGTCATATGTGGATTGGCTACCAAGCTGACTCAGCAAACCTGTTCATGCACTGTTGATGCTGTTGATCATGCTCACAAAATCATGGTACAATGTATTGTGTACTCAAGCGGGCTGTAGTATAAAGGGAGACCTCCTAATCTACCTTTTGTAAGGAATTGTGGAGATTCACAATGGAGATCAACAAAGGGAAACTTAATGAATATCACAAAATGAATGCCGTGAACATATGAATGTGGATACTATTATATTCTCAAAATATTAAATATATGCACTATTGTATTTGCTCAGGCGCGGATTCAGAATCACGTCTTGGAGGGGGCAAGTAGTGGACATTGCCTACTGTCAGAGAGTACTTTGCGCTTATTATGAAGTAATTAAGGAGAGAAGTATTTGTATGAACAGAATGCACATTTATTTTAAGTTATCCCTTCAAACCAAAAACAATAATGTGGTCTCTCCTTCTTCCTCATTTTTCCTACAAATCTGAGGCCTTGGGAGGGGGCTAATGGCACTGTCGCCCCCCCTTAATCCGCGCCTGTATTTGCTTGTCAAGTGTGACACCATTTTTGTGGATCCAATCACCGAATCACCCGTAACAGAGTGGTCATAATGCATGTGTATTTGACAAAGTGAAATTTCTGTATGAAACTAACTCAAGTCAAATGACAGTGAGGATATATATGTGCAAAAACTCTTGTTTATCTGTTTGACACGCTTCACTGCACGTAGAGGTTATGTTTATAAGTTGCTTATCCAAGTGTCAAAGTTTAATTTGCCTAAACAGGAAATTAGATCTATAAATAATTCAAGCATACAATTCCAATTATAATACAATACCTATAGTATGTAATGTCCAGATTCATATTTAGGTCAGCTCTTGGAAAAACCAAATATCCAAGCATAATACTGAATCAAATACCACAATCCACACCATCTAGCCTACACACATCAGGTAAAAATAGCTTTTCAATCCAAATTTAGTCACATGTGGTCTTAAAAGTATTTATAGCTTCGCAATCTTGACACACTTTCCTCAGTTCTTTAATACAATTGCAGCTGTAAACATGGCTAAAGAAATCAGTAAGGAGGAAATACGGAAAAGGCTGACACCTCTACAGTATCAAGTAACACAGGAAAAAGGGACTGAAAGACCATTCTCTGGTAATTTTGACAGTTCAAACTTTAACTACTTATTCTCAAAAAAATATGTTAATAGGTTGCTATAACAAAACATATGATGCTGGAACATATGCTTGTATAGTATGTGAACAACCCCTCTTTAGCTCAGAAACGAAGTATGATAGTGGTTGCGGATGGCCAGCTTTCAATGATGTGTTGGACCAAGGAAGGATCAAGCTGACACCTGACTTGAGCGGAGGTACGTTTTTGAAAATTTAATTTTGCATTATAAGCCACTGCTGAGGCTCAGAACAATTGAAAAACAAGTTGTGGTAATTAGTCAATTTGTAAAGCTGAGACATAATGGAGGAATATCTTTTGTCAATCTAGGCAAGTCACTGTATCTTTTACTTCCTGCCTTAAGTAAAAATATACCAAGTTTTGTTTGTCCCATTTATGATACTGGTTAGTTTGCATCTGTCTTTTCTTAATTACTCTGCTGTCTGTAGTGAATACCAGTACCCTCGTAGCAGTAATATTAACGACAAAATCATCCTAGGCTGAATGTGTCAGTAACTGGACACTACTGGTAGCCAGACAAATCTTATATTATGAGTAAAAACTTGAATATTTGAAATTTTGTACTTGCTGATAATTGGTACCAGAAAATTACACATCTACAGTTGTTGTATTAATAACAGTATTAGCACATAAAAAACAGCATTCATTCAATTCCTCAGTTTTTATCAGTTGTGTAGTGAATGACAAACTTTTAAAGGCAAATGGAATCGTCAGCTGACAGTATATCAATGCTGTTCTTGTTCTGCAAGACATTCAAAAATTACGAAAAAAAAATAATCTCAATATGTTCTTTCAATATTTTGAGGTCAAAATACAATAGTCAGCTGCTTGTTGCTTGCATGGTTGTTATCAATATTTATTTTTCTATCTAACCATATATACTAACAGACTTCTCTCCTGGCATTAAACAAACTAAATTACAACTAAAGCCCCAGCCAGCTAAAGATAAAAAATAATGTAGATTATGGCCAGTGATATTGTATCCAACTACTGAAGTGAAAAAAATTTCATAGCATCCCAATAACCAGTCACTTCCATTTACCCGCCATTTTTTCATGATGCTATGAAATAAAGTTCTGTAAATACAGTGAAGCTGTGAGAAATATTGGGAAATTGCCTAAAATGTGTAAACGGTGTGGTAGTAGTAGTCGACAGTGCAGGACCAGGCTAAAGGAAAAAATTAGTTTCTTGTTCATTTTTGTGTAGTTTGTATGTATTTTTGATACAAATAGGTATTTTTCTCAAAGTCTTAATGACATGACTGATTTGAAAACTCTATTCTGTTATAACAAATTTTTAAATACAGTTCTGTCTAAACTGAGCCAATCAAATGCTGTCTGAAAATTGGCAACTAGCTGGCCGACTAGTAGAACCTTCTGTCCAACTACTGGTGAAACAGCACCTTTTTGATCAATATCGTTTTATAAAATTACAGGACTATCTATAAGCAATGTATTTGTTGTCTGCAAAAGTTAAGCATATACGAGGGATGTCTTTTAAGTTTTGCATATTGAAATAAAACAACACGGTAGGTAGTTTTAAATGACTTTGTTTTTCGAAGTATTCTCCACAAAGATTATTATTCCGATCGTTTGCTGGCAGATCCAAAACGGCATTTTTGAATGCGTCAACTGCTTCTTTTGATGACTGGCACCTTTGACCATTCAGTCTGTTTTTAATTTTCGGGAAAGTAAATAAATCGGACTTAGATCGGGACTATATGGAGGATGGTCCAATAATTCCACGTTTTCTTCCGTTAAATACTGCCTTGTTTTCTGAGCTGTGTGCGAGCTTGCATTGTCTTGGTGGAGGATGATTCCTCTTTCGGGGTTGATTTTTTGAAGCTCGGTGATGACTTTTGGCAAACAAATGGTAGTATACCAATCCGCAGTAACAGTTCTTTGCTCATTAAGAGGAATTGTTGCAATATGACACCCAAACAGCCGACTGTCGATTATTTTCTGTTTCATAACAGTAAATCCACGATTCATCACCACTAACAATGCTGTAAACATTTTTTTAATTTCCGGAATTGAAACGGTCAAGCGTTTTTTGACACCAATTAACCCTGGCTGCTTTCTGCTCTTCAGTCAACAGGTGGGGTATCCAACGAGAAACTAATTTTCTTACTCCTAATTCTTCATGTAAATTTTTTTGAATTGAGGTCTTTGAGATCTTCAAGGACGTCTCATTCTCGCGATATGTCACATGTCTTTCTTCAATGATGAGTTTGCGCACAGCATCGACGTTTTCCTGGGTGACTGCCGTTTTTGGTGCACCCACCCTGGGATCGTCGCTAAGACTAACCCGTCCACGTTTGAATTCTCCATACCAACGGAAAATTGTCGACTGATGAGGCGCTTCGTTGCCGAAAACAGACAACAGACAGTAACTCAGCAAGGCATTCTTGTTGCGATAATTGTCTCTGAAAGTTGTAATAAATTATGGCGCGAAAATGTTCTCGGTTGAGTTCCATTTTTCTAATGACTTGGTGACACTTAAAAATTCACTGCTGTAGTGAGAACACTGCACGTATTGTTGTGAAATTTTGAATTTAAGTTTGCTAAAGAGTGAGGTTAGGATTCAGTACTGACGTTCGATCCGCGCGGCCTACTAGGTTTCTATATGTAAAACTTAAAAGACATCCCTCGTATGTTGTTACCTCCAAAAAGATTTTAGTTTAGTTATGTTGAACACAAAATTCATAATTACACTTTGAATTCCATTTTTCTCTAACCTGTCCTGTCTGTCCATCGGTACATTCACCCTACCAAGGTGTCAGAATCTAATGTTGGACAATGGAGTATTGGCAAAGTCATAGTTTATTTTCATACAAGTATGGTAGTGAAATAACTTTATACAGTATTGATGTTAATGCACAGTTTTCACTGCATTTTAGAAATTGAATAGTTCATTCTCAGCATGTTGTGGGAATGTTTCTTTCAAACATCACATTTCTATTTGTTTATGATTAAACTGGAGATAAAGAATATAATTCATTGTGGAATAAACATTTAATCTCCATTTAAAGATTACTACAACTGGAATCTTTATATCATCATTTTGTCGAGTCTAGTCTAGTACTTCAATTAGATCAATTCGTGAGGAATGAACAATGAATTGTGTTCTTTGTTGTTTTGAGGATTTTAATCCTCTTCAAAGTTTGGGCAGATCAAAGTCAACAAAAATACCCTATACTTTGAATAATGTAATATATATGGATATGATACAAACAGTAGGGTATTGTCGGGAACAGTGGCTCAGTCGGGTACAGTGGCTCCATTCAATATCTCCAAAACGAGAGAGACTATCTATCTGTCGCAGTCATCTACATCAAGTGTTTACGACACAAATGCGCATGAACCAGTCGGTCAGCAACTAAAGCACTGATAGCACGCGTCTCGCCTTTGTGTTGGTTTTCAGGTACCCAAAATTACATTTCCAGGTAAGTTTGACTTTAAAATTCTAGCTTAATTGCTGTAGTTTATTATTTATTTATATTTTGTAGTAAAGTAAGTAGAAGCAAGATAATTTTAACTTTGCTTAGAACAGCCAGTGCAACGTGAATATGGCACAGAAGACATATATTTCAAAATGGCGTCACGGTCGACAGTGGCTCAGCACGTGGAAGTAGACAGTGGTTCACGAGCCACTGTGTACTATTAGTGAACCATTGTGTACCGCTTACTTGAATATTTGTTTCAGAATGCCTCGCAAGAAACGGGCAATGAGAAAAATTGGCAACAGCTCCGCTGCAGACGTTAAAGCTGGGGTACTATTAATAAGGCAGGGTATGTCTATCAGAAAAGCAGCTACAAGTTGTGGTGTGCCATTTATTACCCTGAAGAGGTATTATTGGAAAACTGCTGGTTCCGAAAATCTCGATGAGGAGCGATTCGAGCCGAATTATTCTGTGAACCAGATCTTTACCGCATCCCAAGAAGAGAAGTTGAAGGAATATTTTTCGCATTGCGCTCTTCTGTTTTACAGATTAACTGCAAGAGAATGTCGTCAAGTGGCGTATCAATGTGCTAAGCTAAATAATATAAAGATGCCTAAATCTTGGACAGACAATGAAATGGCGGGTAAGGACTGGTTAACTTTGTTCAAACGTAGGAACAGGTTTTCTTCCAGGAGACCAGAACCTTGTAGCCTAGCAAGACCTACAGCCTTCAACCGAAACAACGTCAATAATTTTTACAATAATTTAGAAGATCTGATCAAGAGAAACTCGGCTTTTGCAAATGGTACCCGTATATTTAATCTGGATGAAACATCAACGACAACAGTGCAAAAGCCTCAAAAAGTAATAGCACCATTAGGCAGAAAATGCATTGGAAAAGTCACAAGTGGTGAGAGAGGAACTTTGGTAACCACATGCTGCATTGTAAGTGCCAGCGGCAACGCTTTGCCACCAGTTATGATATTTCCTAGGAAAAAATTCAAAGATCATATGATCAAAAACACACCTGCAGGAACACTCGGCTTAGCAACGCCTAGTGGATGGATGAACGCGGATAGTTTCACAGAAGTAATGAAACATTTTATCAAGCATACGAACTCTTGCAAAGAAAATCCTAGTATGTTGGTAATGGATAACCACGAGTCACATTTGAGCATTGAAGCCATACAGTTGGCAAAAGATTGTGGAGTCAATCTCCTCACTATTCATCCCCACACTTCGGGGAAATTACAACCACTTGACGTGGGAGTATTTAGCGCGTTCAAAGTATATTATAATGCTGGCATCGATTCCTGGCTTATGACACATCCTGGAAAGCCTGTTACCATATATGACTTAGGTGAAATCATTGGGGCAGCCTTTCTTGAAGCAATGACCCCAACAAACATTACCAGGGCTTTTGCAAAATGTGGTATTTACCCATTCGACAGAAACCTTTTTACAGACGAGGACTTTCTGCCAAGTACAGTAACAGATCGTCCAGGTCCCTGTTCAGACTGTTTGCCACGTGAAGAAGGGCTCATAAACGTAAACATCAATTCAATGAATGTCATCGAGTTGGGAGCACCGGAAGAGACCACTACTGCGCACTCATCGGAGCATTCTATTTCACAGACTTGTGCAACATCAGAAAAACCATGCTCACCAACGTTGGGTACTTCGACGACACAACCAAGTCAAATTGAAACCACTGTTGTGTCTATCAACCATCAATCCATTTCTAAAGAAGTGGAAACGAAGAACCTGTCCGATGAAGATTCAATTTTGACAAAAACAAAAGTATCCAATACCGTTTCAGTTCCATCAGGACTCCAGTCATTAAAAATATTAGCTCCTGAAGTGCTCATATCAGCAATTTCTTCGAACAAACTTCCACCCAAGCCATATATAATTACCCCGACACAAGACGTTGCTTTGACACCATCCATTTCTCAATCAGCTGAGAATACTTTTACATCTCCGTTTGAGTTTAGAGACCCAATAAAGGCTGGACCTAGAACAACTACCCGCAAGCGAAGGAAACCAGGCCGTAGCATGATTCTTACTGACACACCGGAAAAAGTTCGTCTAGAACAAGAAAAAATAGCTGCTAAAAGTAAAAACACTAATAAGAAGGGAAAAGTCACTCGAAAAGTATTACAAAGTGATGAAGAAGATAATGATCAAGAGAAGGAAACAGTGGAATATGCTGAATCTGATGATGATACAGACTGGGCAGCAGAAGATGAAGACGAAAACTTTGACGAAGAATCAGTGATTATAACTGAAAGGCACCTAACCAAATCTCTAACTCGTGCGCCACTAGAGGGCGAATATGTGATTGTACAATTTACAACAAAAAAACTTACATCGCTTTACGTTGGAAAGGTGATAGAAGGTAGAAATGAGAATAATGAATTCTACATATCATTTCTGAGGCGTACGCCTGGTACTAGCAAATTTCACATGCCTGATAAGCCTGACCTTTCTGTTATAAAAGAAAGTGATTTGAAATTACTTCTGCCAAAGCCTTCAATTGTTGGCACTTCTTCTAGGCCGTACTATAATTTTGGACTAGATTTATCCCAACTTCGGATATGCTAAGAGGTATAAGGGTTATGGAGTTATTAATTTTTATTTTTGACTTGTTCTACAAACTTTCATCATTCGATGAGCTTAAGGAGTAAGATTGGTTTTTGTCTCTGATTGTAATAAAAGTTTTTTTTAACATTATAAGTACAAAAGAATACTTACAAAGTAATGTGTACATTTGTAAGTTAAGTAGAAGACTTAATTTTATTTGCTTGCTGATTATTATTATTGTTATTATTTATGCTTACGATGAGACTTATTAAAGTAGAAGTTCTTCAGTGTTTTGTAAGGCAAATAGGAGTCTGATGTATGTGTGATTTTGATTATTTCAATGTTAACAGCTACGATGCGCTCATTTTGTTTTTTAATATAGTAATGGGAATAAGTTTATTTTGATCAGTGTTTTTTCCGAGATATTCAAATGTGACTCAGAAATAAAGATTTCAACAGCATTCCCGTACTTTTGATTAACTCGGTTTGTCTTGAGTCTCTGTGTACTGTTAGAACCACTGTGGACCACTGGGGTGTGTCACTGTAGCACCCTACCTGTGCACAGTGGCTCATTTCTAATTTTTTACAAAATCATTATTGGTTGTTTTTTGGCACCCTTTGTGGACATTTCGATGGCACAGGATAAAAATTTCATAACCTCTGCCCACATTGGCCGAGTTTCAAGCCATTTGGTGAAGACTCGATGAATATTAGAGTCAACTGAAAAAAAGTGAGCCACTGTTCCCGACAATACCCTACACACTTTTTATCCCACTCTTATTATCGATTTGTATGTATTGCCTTTATCTGCACAAGTTTTGTGATATTATTAGTGTATTTTATTGGCATTATAATGTGTGGAGTCAAACTGTCTTATACGATAAAACCTTCTATCAGGAGAATATGGTGCAAAAATAATCAGAGCTAGCCTATCCCTCTGGAATGGGATGCACCAAATGATTTTATGAAGACCCTTCTGGAAGATCCTAAATACTTCTTAAAAAAATCATGCAGAACTAGTGTCATTCAAAAAACTCACCCCAGCAAACTCTTTGTGGTCCTGAAACAAAACAATTTATAGTCATTATATTTGTCATTTGCTACTTGAAAATGTAAATAATCCACACTGAATTTTGCTCTTATGTAGAGCATGACTTAATTCCTTATTTTTTTGTCCACTATTTAGAAGCTTATAAAACAAAGTAATGATATAAAATATGTAAAATCGCGTCGGACGTATTTATGTATGTAAATAATTAGATATCCTTCAAAGCATAGAGAACCCAGTCAAAGCTTCTTAGTAATATTAGTCTACTTCCTTTTTCAACTGATGCTGCCATAATAATTATAAACTTACCAAAGAGTATCATCACCTCCAAAGTACCATAAAGTTTAGAGTTCCCACAAATTCACTGAACGCCCGACCAAACGCACTATGGCACGAAAACTCCCGCATAACACTTTGAAAAATCAGTTTCATTACCCGTTTTCCTGAAGAAAGCCTCCAAACGTCCAAACTGAAAATCGAAGAAATACGTACAACCGTACAACTACCGATAACCGGATTCAGGGCGCCAATTTACTCATTTGTTTTTTGTGGTTTTTATGTAGAATCAACTAGAACTAGACGTAAATATTGATGTACAGTAGCTTAAAAAATTTATGCTTTCTAGTAGAATACTAGCATTTTCCGAAGACTCGTGACTGTATTTTTCAAATAGACTAGGGCATTAAGTAAAAATCTCCAACCACAGTTATTTAAAAGTCTGAGAATGATTTGTAAATGCTCTGGGACAGCGATATTTACAAAATTTTGAACCGGATGACAAGCGATGGGTAATGAGCACTGTTGCCAGATTTATAAATTATCCAGAAACAGGCCTACTTTATTAAGTTCAAATACGTTTAGTCTTTTGTCATTGAGTTGCCTCCACTTTGGCTCATGCAAATGTGGTTGCTTAGGATCAGGGTGTTTAGAGTTTTATCTGGTTTTCTGGAATCATGGGAAAATTATGGGAGCGAGCTAGAACTACGACGGGGCGTAACTCCCGCATGGGTATCATGTAAAAAACCTATAAAATGTCAAAAAAACCTATAAGATGTCATCTTGCAAACTAAATAGTTTTTAGGGCGCAAACAGTCATTCCATGTTTGCTCACTAGGATCGTTGTGAACGTCCATCTAAGGAGGAATCACTCAACTAAAGTAAACGCATTATTGGTTGCATATGTTTTGTGAGACCAAATGGTCCTTGTCTGTAGTTTTTATCTCTGAGAAGAAAGTTGGTTGAATAGCAAGTTCGCATGGATGATTATGTGTATTGGTCTGCATGTGTATAAAATCAGTGATATTTGCTGTGTGAGAAAATCATTACTGAATATGCTACCAATGAAGTATGCCTATTGGCTGTGCCCGACGGGTTATTTTTATGTTGTGCTTTCTGAGGAGAGGTTATGTTCAAGGTTATAAATTACGAAAAACCGAGGAGAATTACGGGAAATCATCACCGCGCCCGCGTTGTGTGCAATTACTGTTAGCATGTATATGGCTTATAATTCGACAGTGTACAGTGAATATAATTATTTCTTATCTCAATCATTTTTGAAATTCAGCAAATTTGTATATGTAATTTCCAGAATGGATAAGAAAAAGTGGATGCGCAACTAATTTCTAGCTTTGAATCTCAATTAAGTGTATTTGAGACAAGAACCCAATGTAATTATCATCAACACATACAACTTACAGCTTAAACCTCCAGTAATGCCATCTCAGAAGCAGATTTTACATCACATCAGAGCCAAAGATTGATAACAAGCCTCATGACGTTTAGGCAACATGTACAACTAAGTGCTAAGTTAATATCTTGTAGAAAAACCTACATAATGTCAAAAACAACAGTATAAAGTCAAAAAAATCAGCATAATGTCACTTTTCAAGATACGTGATACCCGTGCCACTGACTAAAATCATATTTCTAGCCCATGAAGACTAGATATAGAAGGAAAAACATAGACTGAAGCCAAATGTGTCGTGAATGAAGGCTTCTACATCTCTCATATCTCTCTTTTACGTCCATGTTTATACATGCGCAGAAGCCCTACGCACACGTTTCCGAGAGCCACGCGCTCCTTACCGCCATCAGTATTGGCTTCCTACGAAAGTGTCTTTTCTTACGCGGCTCATATATCGACTGTTCATGTCGGCTAGGAAGTTATACCACTGCAGAGATTTCCTCCGCTCTAGTCTCGAAGGGCTTTAGCGCGCCTCTAGATCATATTCGATTATTTATGGCTGCTGTTCAGAATCTTATCTGATTTTGAAAAAATCTGGCAGAAAATTGCTTGCAAATAGCCTCCAACTCATGTCCAACTACATTTGTTCAAACTACGTATCTTTTTAACAAATTGCACAAATTGGCAACGCCAACAGATATCTGGTATATCTGTCAAAATGAAAGTTGACAGATGTCGTAATTAAAAATTAGGAATTATTTGTACACATTACACAACTTTAATTTTTCTCATATAAATGCACAACAGAAATGAATATTTGCAAGTAAATAATCAAAAAAAAATGAATCGGCATCCAAGACAAAAGCTATGATTTACAGTTTACAGTGTGTCTTATTAACTGTGGTTTTCTAACTTGATAAACTGCTATTTTTTAAACCTTTTTGTTAAAAATAAATGATACCTTTAATGTGCTACTTCTACTGTATGTTTTCCTTAAAAAAATGTCCATTTGTAACGGGTTTTCCAATTCAAACAATCATGATATTATGCGCTAAGAATATGCTTACTTTTAAACTTACTACTAAAAACTGTACGCTTCAAATTTCCATACAGTTTGAAATTTCCCGCAGTTGTTACATTCGAAACACACGCTAGCACGAAAACGCCCGAGACATAGTTTCAACCGACACATATCCAACGTATTTTCACAGAAAAAAATATATCAAAAACTTCTTAAGTTAAGCGTCCGCAAACGAACGTGTAAACATAACAAAGAATTGACAATCACGATACAATACCATACCACTGATAAAGGCCAATCAGCTCTGTCTCACATCTACTGTCTCTATTCATTTCTTTTTTCTGAAGTTTTTTCGCCACAAGCGCGCGAAAGTGAATATTGAGGTACAATAATGCCCATCATTTATGCGTACAACGTACAACTAAAATATAATCGGTTTTTCTGGAACACTCGCGTTTTTTTATGTTTAAGTGAACTAAGAATTTCGTAGTTCCAAATTTTATGTGAGATCTTGCAGGGTTTGTACAACTACCTAATAAGATTATCGAATGCATATTTTGCCCACTATTATTGCGATGAGTTTAAATTCTACCCATTAAGCTCAATGAAACGTAACACAAGTAGCTACTGCACAAGGCGCGAATCCAGGAGGGGCAACAGAACCGTTGCCCTCCCGACCTCAAACTTGCAAGAAAAAATTAGAAAATGGGAAAGGAGAGGCCACATTGTTTCTTGTTAGTAAACTTAAAATAAATGTGCGTTCTGTTCTTACACTGCTGTTTATTATTTCTCTTCTTAATTACATTATAGTAAGCGCAAACCACTTGACAATAAACCCTGAAACTATGCAACCCACACTTCTTGCCCCCTCAAGATCCGGGTTCCGCGCCTGGCTTTACTCCCAGTGTAATTAATACACATTTTTGATAATGTGTGAGTGAATAAAAAAAATCGTGCAACAAAAAGTTCCACATGAACGAAAATAAGCATTATCTTGGTAAGAGTATGTTGATCCTAAAAAATTCGTTGGAACGAAAAATGTGGAGGATATCGTCTGAGGTCTTCCCTTAAAAATATTCAAAGAGGTCCAGGCAAATTTTCGTAAAATTTTTGCACATACTCATGTGTCATTAATAAATATTTTAAAATAAACTTATCAAAGTTAAAGTTGTCACAGCATCCGCTGAACGCCCGAAACACATACTCTCTCGAAAATTCCCGAGATTGAAATTACCATAAATGAAAGAACAGTACTGTTTTTCCACGAAAAAGCCACAAAAATCTCCAACAAAGCGCCCAAAGTATCACCGAGTCAGTTGGAACTACCCGTAGCGACTATCGAAATGCATAGCTACTGTCAATCCATTTGTTTCTTTTGAGAAGCTTTTTCCACATTTTTGTAGATCTTGATGTACGTCTAACGCACGTCACTTGCGAATACTCTTGATTTTCTGGAATACTCGTTTCTGCGCTTTTTTTTCGTAATTCTCGGAGAGATAATAGTTTTTTCCTGTTACGATCATAAAAATGCATTGTTAGTCTCCTTTTTGTTATCGCGTAATCTCACCACTGCTGCATGGGTTTATATGATCAAAATACTTACAGTCATATATACAGGGTGACTTTGAAGTTGAGTCATTAATTTTCAGATAATGATTGTAGAAGGAAGATAAACCAAAATATGTGTGTAAAAATAAAAAAAAATGTTACCTTGTTTTATAAAGTATCCTCCCGACAAGTATTTCAGTGCGGACCTGTATTTGATCGTGAGGTCTTGGAGCACCGGCATGCCCACCCTGTGAGGTCTTAGATCACCTGATTCACGAGCCCATTGTACTACATTAACAAAGGCACGAGGGGTTGGTTGGACTCGATTGGGAAACCGATCCGCATAAACATGTGCCATTTTTTATTTCGTTTGAGCCACGCAGCAAACACCACTATTCACTCACGCGTTACCGGCTGACACATTGACTGAATAAAAACATCGTGATCAGCGTTTCAGATTCTTTCGCTTTTTTTCTTTCCGATGCGATGAACCGATAAGGCGGATTATATCCGTTGTTGCGAAACACGAGCACATAATATTATTATTGAGACAGGGCAGTACTCAAACTTCTAAAGGGCTATAACTTTGTTACTTTAATTTACCACAAAAATGTTAAAGGAAAAAAAACATTTCTTTTGATCAGATCTACTCACTGTTAAAATAAATGACTCAACTTCGAAGTCACCCTGTATAATATATAATGAATATTGGTTATTTTTAAATTTATATTTTTATAAGAAAAACAAAGTAGAATAACTGGTCACTTGTACCAGGGGCTTGATTCTAAATGAGTTTCTGCCGTTGAAATTGATTTCGAAGGCGCCTTGTGACGATATACTTGATTATCTATGATGATTTTGACATCTGATTATATTGATCTTCTATATTCAAATTTAGAATCAAGCCTCAGTAGAACTGATAGGCGGCAGCGTCACCTCTTCGCGCACTACAATACAGAGTTTTTCAGTAGACCCACATTGCTGGTTTGATTTCCGTTGTGTCTCCAATGTCTATACCTATACCATACTATTATTGTTAAAAAGTATGAAATAAGGTTCTTTGTTAAAACATGGTCGAGTATAGTGCAAAGGAATATATTACGTTTCAAAAAATAAAAAAAACGTATGTTGAACTGCTGCCTGGTGGGCAATCAGCTGATTCAGTTCTCGAGTTATTGAATAGTATCTTTCATAGTGGATTCTTATTCGTCTTGTCAATTATTACACCAGTATTATTTATCTTACTGCTGATACAGAATTGAAGCATATTGAAAGTATTTTCATACAATTTTTCATGACGCCACACTTGATAATGACAATTGCCAAGCACTGCACTCCCAAAGCTCTCCTAACATCCCGTAACCTGAGTGACGTTTTGTGCGTGTGAGTGTACTGTTACATCGCAACTAACACACTGCGCTTCCACATTGTGTGTTGGTGTACATCAACATTTCGGGTTAGCTAATATGTGACTGTTTTCTTCTCCTTCCTCTTCCCTGTTTATCCTCTATCGTTCCCCGGGTGCACACATCAATCCATAATGTTTTACGTTTCGTTTATTTTTATTTTATTCCGTTTCACACCATCACATACACACGCTATCGGTCTCCACATGTATGGGTTCACACCTACCTCCTGTTCCTTCCCTCCTCCAAATAGTGGGTGCAAACCTTTTACTCCTAATATCCCAACCAGGTAGGGTACGGACCGAGGTGACCTGCGCCCAGTGTGGCGCCCATCTTGGACATGTGTTCGACGATGGACCACCGCCAACGAGGAAGAGGTTTTGCATCAACTCTGCTTCAATGAATTTCATACCGAAAAAGGATGGGAAAGCAGGAGATAGCTAGGATATTTTTGTATTTTCTTTTCATGTCAGTTTTTGTGTTCTCGAATGTAATGGTCGTTTCATTAGAGAGGATTACGTCACACATTAGATAACATGTATGAGTGAACAACATAAAGGCTCTAAAAGCTATGGTATGAGCATAGATAAATTACTGCATTTGTCTTAAGTTAGTTCCCCATCAATTTGTGTTGTCGAAATGACTTGCTAGTGAAACGACTTATTGTTTCATTGATCAATTTGGTTAGAAAGTTAAGCATATGCCACTTAAACGATTTCAGATTTTTGCTATAAAAAATACAGCAAAATGTTCAGTTATGCCTAAATAATTGAAATTATAATTCTTGTTTTTATTGTGCTCGAAAATTATAAAACCGCCTAAAGCGCAGATGATATTATCATTTATTATTGATTCTGGTAAAATAATGGGCCTACTATAAATACTACATTACTAAAAATATGCATTGGGAGCGTTTAGCAAACCTGAAGAGGTCCAACAGTGCAGCACTTTTATGCTTAATAGCAGTAGCCGTGACGATTTGCATTATGAATCTTTTTTTATATATACACCAGTTACCACGAAGGTCCAAGGCCTAACACCCATGGGGTATCGTGGGGCTATAGGGGGACGCCACACGGACTCTAGCGAGGGAACATGCACACATTCTGGCCCCGCCTTAGAGATCCGCCGGGTGGTACCTCCGCGTAAGACAGTCTGACA
Organism: Acanthoscelides obtectus; assembly: GCA_963669975.1. Classification (NCBI taxonomy): domain Eukaryota; kingdom Metazoa; phylum Arthropoda; class Insecta; order Coleoptera; family Chrysomelidae; genus Acanthoscelides; species Acanthoscelides obtectus. Next base: position 25,974,750 of record CAVLJG010000010.1, on the reverse strand, counting down.
TAGGCTACCACCTCCGGACAATCACAACATCCAGAGCCAAGAGAAAAAGTTCTCTTGGGCGGGATTCGAACCCGTGCAGCGCACGGCGACTGATTAGGAGACCGTAACGTCTACCACTATGCCACCGCTGCTGCCTGAGCCGCCATCTGACAGTCAAGTGAAAACTGCTCTCAAACTGATAAAGCTATATGCCATTGCTGCACTGCTGGACCGCTTTACATTGGCTGAATGTTCTCATTGATTTGGTAACTACTCTACAAAGTGATCAGATGAAGGGATATACAGTTCATATTGACGATAAGATATAAATGTCGCAATTTCGTTGAGGATAGAAGCACTTGTGTTAGTTTTGAACCCTGAATTGTTTGCTTACCTGGTGATATAATTGTCTACTTCTAATTGAACTGTGAATTGTAAATCTCACATCAGGCCTAGTAGTTGCTTTATATCAAAAGCAGTTTTCATTAGTTATTCCATGGGTAGTTTGCTTCGATTTACACGGAAGCACAATTTAGTCTTTATGGGGCAATCGTGTAGGATCGCCATGACCTACCTGTTGATACTGGTTATTCTTCTAACAATGACATCATGTACTGTCATGAAGATCAGAAAAATAATGTTCTCATGTTTTGAAAACGGGATAGAACAAACAAGAACTTTACATTTAGGTTAATACTTAAAATCATATAAAGTCTCCGTTCATGACAGCCAAAGTTATAAGATTACAGAGGAACTTATATTCCTCGTACTTACGCGCTTATTTGTTCCCTGAACAATCATAGGAATCTTAACGTACAAAATAATAGAATAATACAAAAATATGCAGTAACCTTTGTTTCTTGCTTGTGTTAATCTGAAATACTGATGAAATAGGGCTCAAACCACAGTTTTCTGTTTGTTAATAGCCACCCAATAGTTTAATATCGCAAAGGCAGCTTGATAATGTAGTTTAAGAGAAACGTTTATAGTGGAAATAATTTATTTTTGCTAAGAAAGTGTGAACTGGTTTGTAAAAATATTACCGGATTTACGCATATTGTAAACAACTGAATAATATGTTGATGCTGCTTTAAAATTATAGAATTGTACTGCAGATTAATTTCAGGTGTATACTAATATAAAATATGTAATTTATCTTTTTATGGCGTAAAAAATGCTATTTGTGAATAAAATTGCACTATCACCATGTCTGAAGTTTATAATATTTGAATGAAATGAAACATGTGATAAAATACTATTCTGTATATAGTAATTTTTATTAATAAAGCTGGTTTAAATAAAAGTATGCTGTTTACTTTATAAAAGGATTTATTTAATATTTTCACTCGCTATCATCTTTCATTGGCAACAATATATCTACGCAATCACAATATATTTTTCCATAAATACTAGTGCAAAAATACTATTACTAAATGTACAATCACACTATCCCCATTCACTCTATAAATTCTGCTCTTTTACTTCATTTAATAATATACTATCGTCTAGATTTATTAAAAAATATAATAAAAACGAACATACATATATGATATGGCTAATAATTATAAAAATAAATATACACAACACGTCCATTATTTTAATAAAGCTGAATGAAATAATCATATATACATAAAAATCAAATAAATTCAGTACGAATATTTATACTACCATGATTGATAAAATACAAAGATGGACAATTTTGTCTTCCATTGAGACTTTATCAAGAAATCGACAATGTGATTCACCGATTGGTGGAAGTACAGGGTGTGTCCGGAAAGTAATGAGCGTCATTTAGAAAGAAAAGATACATCGGATTTGCTTCAAACAGAGTTTGGGGATGCCTACCTGTCATATTCACAAGTAAAAAAGTGGCACAAGTCGTTCCGGAAAGGGCGGGCGGAGGTCGATGACGAAACGCGTTGTCTTCTTCGTTGCTAAGGGAATTGTGAACCACGAGTTTGTACCCCCTGGCCAGACCGTCAATGCTCAATTTTACAAAGATGTTCTTCAAAGACTAAACCACAAGGTCGTTCGCCCGAAGAGAAATTCGGTCGTCATGGAAACTGCACCAGGACAACGCACCGTCCCATACCGCTTTGTTATCGTCGCCTACTTGACCCGGATCGGTGTCACTACGGTGCCCCAGCCACCGTACAGTCCCGATCTGGCCCCAGCGGACTTCTTTTTGTTTCCTCGACTAAAAAGGGACCTCAAGGGACAGCATCTGGACACCCCAGACAAGATTCAAGCTACGGCGTCCCTAAACAGTATCCCAGTCGGCTTGGAAATCACGCTGATAACAGTGTGTTGACGCAGGACGGTGCTACTTCGAAGAATATTGAGTTTATTTACTTAAATGATCAATAAATTTTGAAAAGATAAAGCTCATTACTTTCCGGACAATATGTCGTAAAATGCCAATTCTCTTGTCTAGGTACAGGGTATTGAAGTTACATATTTAAGAAATCTGGAAAAAGTTATATACCTACCAAGCAGAAAAAGTTATGTACCCACAATAAATTATTTCGGCATGAAATTGCTGAAAATATCTTCCACACTATAATTTTTGAATAGACTGTAGCTGAGGAAAACAGTTGTAAAAAAATGGTTCCAGTTTGTTCATGTTTGTTTTCCATCTCCTGTAACCATGACCAACTGCAGACAGCACTGTTTCGTGCTCACTAACCAACTCATCAGTGTGGTATATGTCTAACGTCTAGTCTTGAAGACAGATGAAACAGAAAGCAAAAGCTCATCAAATTTTTCGCCTACTTGCGCACAATCAATATTACTTTTTAATGATATCGGTGCAAAAAACATTCAACAAAAGATTTGTTTTTTATTTTGAAAATGGCCATGTTTGTGTTAAAACTTTATATTGTTTTGCTCATTAGTCGAGACTCCAATCTTCGAAATTACGATTGCTTACCTCTCATCTACAGAACCTCCAGAAAAAAAAAATAGTTCAGATGCTCTCAATGAAGTAACTTTTAATATCATTTAATGTCGATTGTCCACCAGTGCATATTCATTGAAACATAGTCTAGAAATACATTTTTTTAAAAACCGAAAGTTGGCACACTGGGAGCGTTTTATAAACTAATTGTATAAATAAAATGACAAAAAAATGGATAAAAAAGCGAAAGCAGGGTATTTAAAAGAAAAATTAATTCAATGGTGACTCTCGAAAAGTAAGCTAATAAATCTGTAAAAATCCAGCCACAGTTACAACAATTCTATCCAGCTTGAATTGATAAATACAATAGGTAACACACACGAGAAGGGCAACTTCCCACAGAAAAATTTGTTGTTTTTTCGCACTTAGCTAAGATTATGATTAATTATGAATATCTAGCTGGCAGATTATAGTGATGTATTTCTGTGGCTGCAATCTTTTTAAGAAATACAATGTATATAAGTAATATATGCATTTTAGCCTACACTGTTATAAAAACATATCTACAAGATTTTTATATGCTAAATAAGTGTAACGTGTCAATGTATTAGTCGATCAATATTGAATATTTTCAGATATCACAAGTTACATTCATTTATATTTACGAAAATACACTTTACATTAGAAATTTCTCCCAAAAGTCACCATCTAAGACACGGCTAGACAAAAAAAAATGATTCGTCACGAACAACTTGAAAATGCGATTATTGTGAAATTAGGCACCATCTCCTGTCACTTCAAATAAGTATTCGGTTAAGCAAAAGTCCACATTATATACCTTGAGATCGGATGCTGCTTAAACAGTTTAATGCATGAAGCCTATGCCTTTGTATCACTTAGGACAAATAAATCTTAGTGGATATATTAAATTGTTGAAATGAACACAAAACAAAAAATTGAGACCACATGATGCATTTTTGTACCAACACCTGGCGGTACTGTGTCGTATATCCTATAACTGAAGTTCATGGCTGTACAACAGCTACTAGAGGTCCGACGGGATGCAAATACATCAAACTTCCAAAGAGAAACGACAGGGCTCTGTATACGACTGAAGTATATCAAACAGATATGTTGGTACAGATTACAGCAGTTGTAGGTTCAAATCCCGCAAGTTGATTTAGTTACCTTCTCCAAAATGTGAGTTAGATGTGCAGAAAATGGCAATCTCAATGTGATCTCAATTTCCTACTGGTCCATATAAAATATATGAGTTGCATGTCGCCACTTCACAGTCTGTGCACGTGGCAACAAAACCAAATAAAAGCTTTGCCACTAGGGTAAGATTTAATGGTAAGCTTTAGACAATAACAATTTCGCAGAATATGACAGCAGCATTTTAAAATAATTTATATCTTACTTACTTACTTTCACTTATCCGAACGACTTCACAACTAAATGCATACGTCCCTAAGATATTACAACCTATATTACTAGAACTGCAAAGCGGTTACACAACTGGAAAAAGTCTTCAATAAAAACTTACTAATCACTATTTATATGTAAGAATTATATTTAGAGACCTTTGTTATCCACGCATAGTTGAAAGTTATAGAATCTCATTTATAAAGGGACTAGAATAACAAAAATATTATCGTAGCCTAATGTACGATTTAAAACTTGTACTGTGGTTATCTTTCGGATTCGTCCTAGTTGAAATTAACTAATAATTAAAAACTAAAAGCACAGGTGCTCAAGGAAGAGGTCGACTTTCGTTTCGGCAGCCACAACAGCATGATATTCTAAATTAATTGTCACGATGTCTCCGCCTCTACACATCTCATTTCAACGGGATATAAAGCTGGAGTTTGACGTAACAGTAATACAAGTATAAAAGTTTTGCAATATGACTTAACAAACGGAGGCAGGACGCTGCATGTTGAGACATGTCCATGAGTGCATAGTAGCCGCCAGGAGTACGTCTGTTGATTCAGTTGTTCATTCGTATTGACAGCGTAAAGTGCGGACTATGGGTATTGACAGTGTAAAGTGCTGACAATGAGCCGTTTTACACAAAAGAGAATTACTCCGAAAATGATGGTCATAATTCGGTGGTGTCGGAGAAAAAGGGGATAAGTCGTTTTTGGGTCAAAATGAGATATGTCCATGCCTAGACTTTAAAATATCATATCTTCTTTCGGATGAAATGAGATAAGTCATATCAACGCAAACAACGGAGCCAAATTGATGTTCTTTTGGAGTCAAGTCCAAAACTGGTCTTAAAATTGTTCAATACGAGATAAGTCAACTTATTTCCTTACGTACAAGACGATCGCGCATTTCACTGTGGGCTAAGGGAGATAAGTTGACATATCCCATTTCGCCCAAATACCTTTTCATTGTTTACAATAGACATATTCCTTTTTGTTCTCAGTTACTGTTGCATTGTCGTAGCATGATTGGTTCTAGTCGTGAAAGTTTCGCTTTAATCGATTAAAAAAATGAGCTTAGGTGAGCAAAAATGTGTCTCAAGGGGATTGCGAATTGTGTCTATGTGTAAACCTCATCAGGCAGTTGCAGTTGGTAAGTAAAATCCGGAGTATTGAGTTTCTGAAAGAAACCTAACCTCAAATTTTTAATATCAAACAGATTAGATCTTACTGTATTTATTTGTTACGTATTAGTTGTTTATCAACAGGTGATATACTTACGGTATAAAATGAGGAGTAAAATTAATAAATTTAATTTTTTGTAGAATGAGTTTGTTCGGCAAAGCTACTAAAAGAACAATAATCCTAATATGTTTCTGTTTTCATTTCATACGAGAATTAGCGGGGAAGTAATATAATCACGAAAAATTCGGAAATTGAAATATATTTTTTCAATGTTACATGACATGTAGATCACGGATTTTTTGTTTTTTAGATTCCGATGATTCAAGTGTTCCTCCATCTTTACCAGACGAATACAAGCAAATTTTTGATGGAATGAGCGAAGATGATTATGTGCCTTCCAGTCCAGATTCCAGCGATAGTGATGCACCTCTTATTCAGTATATCCGAAGATCAGGAGTTGAAGAAGCTAACAAACAGACAAGGTCAAATGAAAAGCATAAGACGAGAAAATCTATTAAAGGAAAAACAAGATTTGCCAAACTAGAGAGGAGATCTAGAAGAAACTTTGGTGTGGCATATATTACCGAGTCAGGAAAAGCGAAACAAGCAAGAGTATGCCAACCATTACTTGATTGCCGAATGAAATGCAGAGAACGATTCACAGATGCTGATAGGCAGATCATCTTCAATGAATATTGGGGTGCCGGTTCCCATTTAAAACGTGTCACTTATGTCACAAGTATGATAAAAAAACTGAAAAAAGCATCTGCCAAAGAAAAGAAATTAACTGGGAACAACAAAAATCGTCAATATTCCCTAAAATATTTTTTAAGATTGAACGGAATTGAAAATCAAATTTGCAAAGTCTGCTTTCGGAAAACTTTGGGAGAAACGAATAAGTTTTTGGAGTTATCCAGTCTAAAATTAAACACAAATCATAGTGGGATATACGAAAGCGATCGCCGAGGCAGACAGCCACCAAAAAATAAATACATGGAAGCCGACATAAAAAACGTCACATCTTTTTTTTTTAAAATTCCACTCTACCGCAGCAATTATAGTAGACGAGATAGCAATAAAAAATATCTGCCACCGCACTACACACTTGCTATGGTATACAGTCAATACTTAAGTGAACCTGATCATGTTGTTATTAGCCGTACAAAGTTCGAAGAGATTTTCCACACGTTGAATATCGGAATTAAGAAACCAAGCAAAGACACTTGTGGGAAATGCGACTGTCTGAGAATGAAGATAACGTTGACTAGTAACGTTGAAGAAAAGTTGAAGTATCAGCACGAATTAGACACCCATCAGAAACAAGCTGACGACTATTATAAATTGAAGGCAGAAGATAAACGATTATCAAAAATTGATCCAACGACAAAAACAGTCACGTTTGATTTACAACAATGCCTGCCAACTCCAAAGGTTTCTACAGGCATTTCTTTCTACTTAAGACAGCTATGGACCTTTAACCTAACTGTCCATGACTGTGACAATGATCAGGCTTATTGTTTCATGTGGCATGAAGCTATAGCGGGCAGGAGCGCTAACCAAGTCGGATCAGTTTTTAAATAGCATTCCATCAGATATTGAAAAAATTACGCTTTACTCAGATTCTTGCACTGGGCAAAACAAAAATGCACACATTGTAGCGATGTATTTTGCCTGCTTGAAATATCACCCAACTTTGAAAATAATACAACACAAATTTTTAGTGCCCGGCCATACACACATGGAGTCTGACTCCGATCACGCTCTTATTGAAAAGAAACAGAAAAAAACAGAGACACAAATCGATCACCCTCGCGATTGGCATCAGTTGGTTCGATGCACTGGAAAAAAACATCCTTTCAAAGTTGTGGAGATGGACCAGTCAAAATTTTTTAATTATGCAAAACTGCTAAAAACAGAGCTTCAAGTGAAGAAAAAAGACGAAACGGGAAACCTCTTTTACTGGCGTGATATTCGAGAAATAATGATCGACAAAAATAATCTTGGGGTAATGTATTTTAAAACGGGCATCAATGAAAGTTATAGGTGCCTTTCATTCAGGAAGCGGGGCTCATTAGCAAAGTTAATTCCAGAATTGCAGTACAAAGGATTAGTGCCTATTACCGCGAAGAAGAAAGACAATCTAATGAAGTTGCTGCCGTATATTTCTGACGTATTCTGGGATTTTTATACAAATCTTCCAACGAACCAGGCAGATGACATACATCCAGATTTGGAGTCTTCTGACGAAGATGAATAATAATGGGTTTACCTATCCTACTATGTGTTTTTTTTAAGTTTTGAAACCTTTAACTTTGTTTTTTTTTTGCTGGAATATATTAGTCATGGCTTATTTTGTAAAAATCGAATAGAAAATTAATAAAGGGCATTATTTCTGCGTTAGTTTTTATTTTCTTTGTTTAGTAAAACGTGACATATGAGATAAGTAGATTTTCAGGTAGTTCGAAAAGGGATAAGTCGATTTTTTTTTAAAACGTCAAATATATACATATATTCTATGGTACCATCAAAATGACTTGATTTTTTATATATTTCCATGTGAAAAAAATATCACTCAGTAAAACGCCTGATTTGTTGTAAGATTTTGAACTATAGACCAATCTACTGAAAATTTTATATATGCGACTTATCCCGTTTTTCTCCGACACCACCGAATTATGCCGAAAATTTTTGCTGTCGTATTACACGTAAAAGAATTCTTGTAAAAATTTTCATGGTAAAAATATAAAACCCGTTCTATAGAATATGCGCGAGAATTGGCGCAGAGGGTTATTTCCTCACTTAACATTTGTGGGTGTGGTCCTGTTCAAGTCGTACGAAGAAGCGTTTGTTGTTATTGTTTATTGATAATGTCGTGGAATCGGGAAGAAGTTACACTGTTGTTGGAGGAGTACCAAAAATGGCCAAACCTGTACAAGGTGAAGTCACCAAAAACAGAAATTTGCGGCGTCAATGCTGGAAGCATTGAGAAGTTTGAAACCTAACGTGACAGCACAGGATATAAAGGGTGTCCGCAAAGTTGGGGTTTTCCTTTACACGACGTGTAGATCTTGAAAACATAAGCAATTTTTCTTAGTACCATATACACCAATGTCTTGAGGGAACCGAGATGAAGGGCTCTGCAACACTGCAACATCAAAAATATCTGAATACCGTCCTGTAGCCGCGACCCGCGATATCTCACACTGGTACCGGCTACTAGCTGAACCCGACGACAGAACTGGGTCGGGGGTCGGGGTCAGTGTGTCAGGTCAGTATGCAACCTTCAACCGACGGTAAAGGGTCACGCGTATAGAGGTAACGAACCCGTATAATCGATTGCGTTTCAAAAAAAAAAAAAATAATAATGGCACACTCATACACCAATAATGAACTCGTTGATATGTTGTTAATTTATGGCGAATATCTTCAAAATGATACAGAATCGTCGCGAGTGTATGCAGATCGTTTCCCTAGACGACATCATCCAAGGCCCGTAGATTTGTGTACCTGGTCCAGAGAGTCAGGGATACGGGCCATTTGGAGGAATTTCGAGGTGGGCACAGTGGGAGGCCTAGACAACCACGAATGGTGCAAGTTGAGGAAGAACTACTGAATCGCGTAGACGAGAATCCCTCAACAAGCACAAGAGACGTGGCTAGAGACGTGCAAGTATCAAAAACTAAAATGTGGCAAACGTCCAACGTGTACAAGCCCTTCAACCTGACGATTTTTCAGCATGAGTGCGGTTTTGTGAGTGGTTGTTGCATCAACATGACAATAATCCGGACTTTTTGAAGTGCATATTGGTGACAGACGAATCTACGTTCACGCGTAATGGGGTGAATAACTTTAGATTTCAGGCAGAGACGTACTTAGCCCTTCTCGTCAACTGGAGAGTGAGTACTTTTTCCTTTATTTTTTTTACTTGGTCGCCCTCGATTCACTACACATTACCTTTGTTATTTCAAGGGTAGTTGTTTCTGAAAAGGAAAACCCCAACTTTGCGGATACCCTGTACAAGCAAAGTTTCAAGCTTTGAAACAAAATGCCAGCAAGGAGAGGTGAAAATGTTTGGAATCGCAAAGAAGTGGCGCTGGTTCAGATGATGTAAGTTTTTTCTATGTGATTGCATATTTCATTACAGTATTTGATTGAGTGTTAGAAATAATATTTTTCACAGATCACGGAGCCATCACTGTGGTATCATAATTTGATTGGGTAAGTGTTCGACAATAGCAAACAAAGAGGAGCATTTGATTCTATGGAAAGCGAAGATGTTCAAGAACAAGATATAACATTGGCAAGTGCCGATGTTGTGTTGCGTATTTCGCTATGGCTAAAGCCCAAATTTCACTTAAATCTGAATTCAACAGTGATTTTGTCTAAACCTAAGTACACTTGACCTTTGATGGACAGTCATCGATACTTTTGCATTTATGATAACAGAATGGACCTATGACCATGTGCTCCATATTATTTATGTAACAAATAACATTCCAATCACAAGCTGGTGTTACATTGTCATGGAACAAGCATTAATTTAATGTAAATATTTATTTATACCACTTTCGCTAAGACCAGAAAACTTTATTCTATCAGATGGAACAAGCAGATGATGCGGATGCCTTCGCAGAGGAGGTGCTCTCGGCGGCAGTATCACCGTCAGGGGTTTTGGAGGATATCACCTCGACAAGCCACTCTAGAAGCTCTTCAAGGTGAGCATAAGAAATACTCCCCAAAAAAGAAAAAGGAAATAATATGATACGGATCTTATGGGGGAGGTCAAAAGTACCTTGCAAAATATTTCCCAAAGACTGGGACAAACCAGGGAGGAATCCTCTAACCTGATCTTTGGGGAATGTGTCGCCTCAAAGCTTGACCGAATAACGGACAGTGAGATACGAGATGAGGTTGAAGCTCAAATTGTAGAAGTATTAAATACTGCCCTGCGAAGGTGCAGGAAATGATGTTTTTTAAATAAAGAGCATTAAATGGATACTTCATTATTTTATTTCTGTATACAATACGGTACAATAATAGAAATAATTATTTGACTCAATATTTCATTAAATGTTTTTTTGTACAGCTGTGTCTTGCCATGGCACAGAACCAGATGTAGAATTCTAATAATCCCAGGCGTATCATATGAATTACTCGGAAATTTTGTTTGCTTGTGTCATACAGGTTGTAGAGAATATCTTCAATATTTTTTTCATACAAATTTTCGGCATAATTATGACCATAATTTTCGGAGTAATTCTCTTGTGTGTAAAACGACTCTATGGCATCATGGTCACGTAGTGAGATAAGGGCAGTTTTACGGTATAACTTTACGCGTGGTTTGAGCATAGACCAGAGCTTATAAGAAATGACGCTTACATTATAGAGTGAGTGTCCTGATCGTACGATTATATTTAGATGGTACAGATAATTCAAAAGGGGGAATTTAACTCTGGAGGACGCTGAGAGGGAAGGAAGGCCGCGAACGTCAGTAACAGAGGAAAACATTACTGCTGTGAGGAAAATGCTTGACGAAGACCAGAGAGAGACACACCAACAGACAGAGGAGACCTTACACCTTCATCCACCAGCAATTCATTCAATTCTGCATGAGCATTTACACGTAAGGAAACTTTGTTCTCTCTGGGAACAGCATAGTCCGACTGAAGAGCAGAATACTCGTCGTACGACTTGGTGCCGAAAGATGCTGAAAATGTATGATAAGGGGCAATCTCGGTATGTGAACAGCATTTCTCTATAATTACGATGTGCCGAGCAAGGCTCAAAACAAAGTTTGGGTCTTTGATGATGAGGACACACCCGTAGCTGTCAGAAAATCACTATCTTTGAATAAAAAAAATATAGCTGTATCTTTCAAATCGAGCGGGATTGTGGACATACATAAGACAGTCACAGCTAAGTAGTGTATTGAATGTGTTGGAAATTATTTTGAACGAAGTCAATAAATAAAGCTGTATTGCAAAACTTTTATAGTACCCTTTGTACATGTTAGCTTCTTTTATTTAATAGCACCACAGTAAATGATAGTTTCCAAAATACAAGGGGAGAGCCTAAGCTTGAATTGATTGTACCATTTCAGCATACCGCATAATATGTTTGTCTATCTCCTCACCTTACGCTATATGTCGGTAAAACTAGTACCCTTTATAGATCAATGCACTTCTAGTAACATGGCATATAGTCTGTCACAATGTACGAAAGTTTCATATTCCATACTGTTGACACCATACGCGAGTTACATTAGTCTGCAATATTGTGTGATTGTTTAACCGAGACAGTTTTAACATGTGATTGCAATAAAAAAGCGTGTCTCACTCAAATACATGCTTGAAATTGTGGAACTTCCTCTTCCCTCTTAGTAATTGCAAATTAATATATAACTTCACTGACTTTTTCAGTGAAAAAAATATTATTAAACATGTCTGAATTAGACGATCGAACGGCCATATATTGACGCTAAGCATACTGCTACTAAAGGAACTCTCGTATGGTGTCTTTAGGGGTAATAGGGGTAATATACCGACCCTACCGCTAGTGTTGCTTAGCGGCATCTTTCGCGGCCAAAATCAGAGGTGTAAGACTGGCCAATGGACGAGCTAGCTTCAAGAAAGGATGCTGAAAATTATTGGTACTTTGAAAATAGGTATTACAATACGAGGTCTACAATAAATAACTTTTCTAAAACCCTCTGTACACAGCGTAGTGCAAGTACATTTTATCAGTGAAAAGATAACATGAGCAATGGAACAATTTTATTAATCTGATGAAAATAATATGCTCAATTTCTGAAAAACTACAATGACTTTTTTTGTAATAGGCAAAGCGTGCAATGATTGTACCCACTGACTACTAAAAAATATAGACCTATCTATTTACATTCGGATTTTTTCAGACATTTCCCTCAATCTCCGAGAATGCTTCTATCACGTGATGAGAAATTATTTGTTGTTACGTTATTTTTAGCGAAAATGCAATACGACAACTAGTCGAATGATTCTGAAGCCACAACAAATGACAACGTCGCATACGTAGTTATGGCATAAGATCCGTAAACGCTTCATTCATCATTCGAATGTGTCATTGTGAGTTTTCGTGTTGACGGAGCAATTTGTCATTCAAATTTTTTTTGTTTCAATTCGCAGTGATTTTTTTTTTGCGTGTTTGTGAGATTAATGATACGGCACTGCTACATATGTAAAATAATAGCCCAAAAGGCAAAACAAAATGTTTTGTCACATGGGTAAGTATAGGTTATCTTTATGTTTTATTTTCGGTTCCCAGTGGTGTGGTTGTTCTTCTCTAACCCCAAATAGAAGTTTTAATGTAATGTGTGTGACGTTAAATTTTTGTTGTGTTATTCCAAGTGATGATTCGTTAACTTTTTGATATATGCATGTATGTATATGTATTTATTTGTGTGAGCAATATACCTTTTTCATTTAATAGTGTTATTTTATAATCGTATTAATACTTGTAGTATCAGTGGCAGAATAGACATTGCCGCTCACATTTGATCACATAGTACAAATGGGTTTTTTTTTTGGTGACGACAGAATTTTCAACTAAGTTTTCAGTTTTTTTTTTTTTTTGATGACAGGATTGAAGAAATTCAAAAGATGGTGAATTGAAAATCAGTGCGACACTGGTGATCACTTTGATGAAGAAACATTCAAAATTTTTGACGACAGATCTGAAATATGAAGTAGCCAGTTTCACAGGCAAGCATTTTTCGGAAAACCGTGATTTCACAAATGTTGGTCTGTTATATTATTTAGAGTTTATTATTGCAAACAATATTTCGGAGAGTTTTCCCGAGAGCTGCAGTTTATTTAGATTGTTTCTGACTGCCAATTCGCTCACTCAGTACTGATCGAGTTATGGAGCTCTTTGAAATTGTTAAAATATATCGTCGAGCTTCTTTGGATGAAGAAACTAAACAAGTTTTGTATCATCTACTCGTACGTCACAAGATCGGTTGCGAATTCACTCAATGTAGTTTCTGCGATTGATGTTTTTGGAGAACGAAAAACAAGATGAGGAAGTTTTACTGTATAAAATAAAACAAATTAACCTAACATTTTATCACTTGATTTATATAATGTACCGTACAAGCAGGCCCTCTTGAAAAATTGCCGACTGGGCTCTTTTTCTTAAATCCGTCACTGAACAGTATTCCTGTCGAATCCGACCACTAGAATAACAATCCTATGCGTCGCCACTGGATCGCGCTTTGAACATGTGACCTTCAAAACATATGTTCACCAAAGTCGGCAATTTTCATGCTTTGTTTACATCCGCACTCCCCTCTGGAGTTGGTGATTGTGACCGATTCATTTTATTCTGCAGAATACAGTACTGTACGAAAAACATCCAGAAACTATTTTGCTGTGTGCAAACTTTTTTCCTTATGAATATCAAGTTTTTTCACATGTACTCATACTCAGTCTTAGGAATTTTATTAACTCACTACATATAAAAAATGACATACCTTGAGTAGTTCCCGAGCAGACAATCGTTTGTCAACTTCGACCGCTAAACAGTTGTCGAGAAAATCTTGGAAAGTTAGTGACAGCTTCTCCTTTTCTTTGATATCCGGCTTTCCGTTCGTAGCTATAAGGTACAGAGCTCTGAGAGGATTTTCATTCAAGTAGGGTGGTTCACCTTCAATCATCTCTATAGCCATTATTCCTAAAGACCAAACATCAACCTGAAAAAGATGCACAAGTTTTTAACACTGCCTGCAGAACAAGCCAGCTTTACGTCTTATTTCACGCACTGCTACCACATAAAACTAGTGATCAAATTTTTTTACGGCAAACTGGCTACCTGTTTCTTTAGCAGACTTTGAAAAGTACGTTGTTCATGTCAGAGTAAAGTATTGTGAATTATATTTATAATCGTTGACGTTGGACCACAAAATAGATGCGTAGTAGCAATCCTGTTCTTACTTGTGTCCTGTATATAATTGCATGTTGCAGAAAGATACTCGTACGTATTTCCTTGTGTTTTTTTTTTGTAACTTATGGATTCGTACTTTATAGGAACACTTTTCAGAATAGTTTTGATGCACCAAAAAACGGTACAACCAACATGGCTGATAACGAGCATGAAAATATAGACAATAGTCTAAATAGTTCTGAAATTGAGTTTCACCAGATTCATTATTGTTGCCAGTACAGACTTTAATACAAAGATGTATCATCGCTTCAAGAAACGTCAAAACGTGAAATTACCATGACTAGTTGAGCTATATAGCATTTGGAAAACCTGCATACTGACATGTTAGATGTAAACAGCTGTGGGGTACGACTGTCAACACATTGTCACTTTTGACAGTTGTAAAGGGTTTTTCAACAAGTGTGTCTGAAATTTAAAATTGAATAAAACGAGTTGTGTGTGGCATATGGTGGAAACTTTTGCGTATTAAAGTAGGTTCATTCAATACCATTACGTTGTAAAAATTACATCATTCAAATGGCCTCCGTGGCCTCGTTTACAGGACTGGTGCGAGAGGTCAATATTTGTAAAACTCTGCTGCATAAGTCGTGCTAGATCTCACAAATGGTTTGATGCTGTTCTCCTATTAGTGAATTGTTGTTGATTTGTTGCCAGAAGCCAGCGATTTAACGTAACCCCAGAGAAAAAAGTCTAAGGGCCTTAAGTCGCACGATCTTGGCGGCCATTCCACATCGCCTTTTCTGGAAATAACGTGTCCTGGAAACTTTTTTGCAACAACTGAAGTGTAATGGCCGTTGCGCCGTCTTGTTGGAACCATAAGTCGTTCAGATCCATATCATCCGATTTAGGCCATAAAAAGTCGGTTATTATACCGAGCGCCGTTGATAGTCACCGTCTCGCCATTTTCGTTTCAGAAGATATACAGTGCAATGACGCCGTCTGGCAAAAACCTACACCAAGCAGAGTTTTTCCGGATGCAATGGAGACTCTTGATACTGTTGTGGATTACTGTCTCTCCTAAATACGACAATTTTGTTTATCCACGAAGCCGTTTAACCAAAAATGTGCTTCATCACTGAAAACGATTTTTTTGCCAAAATTTGGATCCGCTCTCAACTGTTCCAGAGCCCAATCAGCGAAAGTACGATGCGCTTGGTGGTCTTGAGGGTTCAGTTCTTGCGATAACTGGATCTTATATGTATACCTGCCCAAGTCTTTTCGTAAAATTCTCCAAGTCGAGGTCGCAGAAAGGCCAATTGCTTGTGCACGACGCGGAATCGAAAGGTTTGACCGCACGTTATTGCCTCTTACAGTAACTGCTCGATCAGCGACCGAACCGTCTTGCTTGAATTTGGCGATAATTCGTTGAATTATTCGCTCCGCTGGACGATTATTTCCATAGAGCCCTCAATAACGGTACCAATTATTTTTGTTTTCTTTTTGTATCAAGACCTTCAAATGCCATTTAGAGTACTAACCTTAGGCCCATATTGTTTCCTCGTAACGACTTCTGGTGCCATCCAGTATGGTGTACCCACCATCGTCGTTCGTTTTGACTGTTCCGGACTTATTTGAGCACAAAAACCAAAATCAGCTGTAAAACAAAAAAGATATTACAGAATGCACAAGTCATACCTACAATCTTGAAAAAAGCGCGTGAGTTAAGAAAGTGGGTGGGGCGAGTTGACTAGATTACCGTTGTATTCGCCGTTAAAAGCATTTCAGTGTTCATTTCCAAATTAATCTTAATCGGACCGTGCGTTCTCTTAACTCAATAAAGTTATAGGTAAAAAACTTTGAAAACTTCGGTGAACCGAGAGACAGAAGATGTGGCGGTACGAGATCAGTCAGAACTCCTGCGAGTATTGAACGTGTAAGAATAGTTATGACAAGAAGTCCTCGGACATCAGCGCGTCGACACCGTACTGGGCGAGACTCCGAAGGATCTTGAAGTTAGGTGACGGCCCGCAACGAAGTCAAATCGAAATAATCCCTCAACAGATGCTCCGTGATGTAATGAACAATTTTAGAGATCGCCTTCAAGAATGCAACCGTATTTTTTACAGTTATTTCAAAAATGCAGGTTTGACTGCCGCATCCTGTACATGCAAGAAAAACATCCAGTAAATTATATCCTATCCTTATACATTATACTAACATACTCATATAAGATGTGCTCAAGGATGTGTAATAAGCATCAGCGCCTAGTAATAGCGAAAAACGGCTGAACTGATCTATTATTTGAATATATGATTTAGCTCAGTTTAAATAGGATTTACATGTCACACAAGTAACGTATTAACAATAGTGTCAACTAGTCATCAGCTATTTGAAAATCCTACTTGCACATTTTGTGACTTAACCATACCAAAGTTTGTATTTAAACGACGCAACATTCATAAACAACTAATGAAATCACTTCATGAAATTGACATGTAAATCCTCAAAAACGGTACAAGATATTGAGAAAACGAGTAACTGAAACACTAATCAAAGAATCACATTATAGACATTTTCTTGGTCAAACGGGTATGTCATGAAAATCACACTTACTTAATTTAACTGAACCATCTAACCCCAACAAAATATTGTCCGATTTGATATCTCTGTGTATGACTTGATTCGAGTGCAAAAAGTCCAACGCCTGTAAGACTTCCCTACAGACGGCGGCTATCTGTCCCTCGTCCATACACGTTTCTGTAACTACATCAGTCAGGGAACCACCTGGTAAATATTCCATCACAACCCAGAGTTCCTACAAGCAAACGGTATTTTACAAAATATATTGATTTGCAAAAAAATCCGAACACCCAGAAGAAGACGCTCAATTGAAACGAAATTTGCTATATATGGTGTCCCACCTAAACATATAACGTTGCGCGTCCTAAAAAAAAAGTGTCAAACGAAAGTTTTATGGTTTCGAGAGCGCAAAATGTTGGTGACCTTGACTACGACCTTCAAGGACATTTCAAAATTTCAAGAATATCTCATTACCTTAAACACTGTGCGCAAAGCCATTTCAAGGTCAAATCAAGACATCGAGTAAGACGATTCTGCGGATAACACCGACAATTAGAATTTGCTGTAGTATGTGGTGCAATAACATAATGGTAGTAAGTCACCTTTAGTTTTTATTGAAAGAAATTTAGATGCAGATAATTACATACATGCCTATTTGACTACCTTCCTGATGATGGCTAATTCAACCGGTTTTCTAACAAGACAATTTGCATCCCGACACAGTAAGGATTACAACAAGTTTCATACCAGAAAATAACGTAAACCTGCTACCATGGCCTAAACGCTCTCCAGACTTATCACCAATCAAAGTTGTGTGAGATGTGGTCGGCACCTAGTTAAGTAATTTACCCCAACGACCAAACAACCTAGTTGATCTCCATCACCAAATTCAGGAAGCCTGGGATGACATCTCGCAAGTGACCATAACTCATTTCATTTTTTGGATGTAGAGAGAGAGTAAGTGAATTGCATAACACACCATTGGAGTAGACTCACTCATTACTAAATGACTACTATTTCCTAACATCCCACATTGAAAATGTAATTGTTTCTTGAGTTCCCATGAATAAAAATAAACAACTGGGTGTTCGTTTTTTTTTGCAAATCAGTACATAGATCGTTCAAGTCGAGATCAAAAATAATTGCAGATGTGCTTTCAAATCTTTCTCAAAGATGCTGAAAGATAGGCTGAACGCAGATCCTTTTTATCAGGCAAACTTTCTTCAGTTTTCTATAATATGGAAAGAACAATAACAATGTTTATTGCTCAAATAAAGCATTTCCTAAGTATAATTGAAAATCGGATTATTACGACCCCTTTAAGATTTTGAAAGGTGTTATTTGGTTTGATATTTTGTCGAATCTTAATGTATACGTTGTATAAACACTGTTTTTATGTTTGATAATGAAATCTAAGCCTACGAGTATAGACAGAAAACTACAACTTTAACACTTTAATCTGATGATTATTAGGTATTCAGTAACTGCAACTTCTATGAATTACATTTTTTTTAGTTTTTCACCTAATGATAAAGCTAAATGCGAACTTGATCAATAATCAGAAATTGGGGTGTTTTATATTTTTTTTTTAACAAAATGACAAACAATTACCTTCTAAGATTATAAATGAATAAACATGCCTTTTTATATTCGAATCGCCTGTTTATATGAAGAGTAAAGTGACCATGATTCATACACTAAATTCATTTTTTACAGTATTCTCCTGTAATATCTGCAACATATTTAAACCGCCAATCTAACGCCAAATAACTAAACAGGAAGGAAATATGAATAATGACTGACGTGTTCTCACCATAAAAGTAAGCTTCACGCATTCTTAAATATGAAATTACAAACACGTACTCACCTCATTAACTAAATAACTGTCTAAATAATTCACGACATTACTATGCTTATTTTCTCGCATGACTAGAATTTCATTAATAATCAGTTCTTTCTTAGGCTGCATTGATAAATTCATTTGCTTTATAGCTACTTCTACTCCAGTCGCTGTTTCTAATGCTGTGTACACTGTTCCAGATGCACTGAAAAAAATACACCAATTTAGTTTATATGTACATCCTTATAAGATCCAATCAGCACATGCTTTAAAGGAAAGTGATTACGTATTACGGAAATCTTGTGTCGAACGGATGTTGAAGCTTTTTCCTATACTATACTATACTTTCCGAGAATCGACATCAACAAGTTATATCGAAGTCTGGAGACATTCACTGGCCTCCTAGGTCACCCGACCTCACGCCATGCAATTGTTTTTTTCGGGGTTATCTAAAGTCAAAGTAAAAACATTGGAGGAGCTTCAAGACAACATTCGACGAGAAATAAACATGAGTCCGGAGCTCTGCAAGAGAGTGTTTCAAAAGTTGCGCGCGCGATTAGAAGAGTGTGTCCGAAGAGATGGCAAACATTTGGACACAATGATATTTAAGAAATAAAGCCCGCCGAATTTACGAATATGTTGATAGTTGATAGTAATACACATGTATTTTTTTATTGTATCAAAAAGTGAACTTTCCCACTGAACACCCTGTATAAGGCGATATCCAGTCATATGCTGTATATGGACGTTCCAATTTCCATCTCACAGCATGTTACCAAGTATGATTGCAGTAATTCCCTTGGGGGTTATAAAAACACTATTTTAATGTTCAAAGAAAATTGTTCATTATAAAACATAATATCAACCTTGCAAGGAAAGATCACCAATCAATATCTCGCATAACTATAAGGTTTCGTTTTCTCAGAATTTCTCAACAACAGAAAAGGAAATCCCATCACTACGGCAACAGTTGGAGAAGAGGCACCGCGAAGGCCTAAGGACTGAACTATATTTTTCATGAAAACTAATAGAAGTCATATTTATACAGTACTCAAAAAAATTAAGGGAGCAAGAAAAAAATCTAATTTTTCTGTGATTTATGACAAGGCTGTGTTTCGGTGAAAAATGGTCGTATTTAGACTATATAAAAGGCATTTTGAATCTTCAAGTTTCTAGATTTCAGGTTTTTTAGCCAAAAATTTTTACGCAAGGAACGTTTTTTGTACATGTACATAGATGCTATATTTTCTGATTCAGTCCAGGTAGTGTAGTTCAAAAAAATAATCTGATTCTTGTATTTTGCATAATCTTATTCGAAAAGGATGCCTTTCAACAAATTTGTATGTTGTCAGGCCCAAAATTACTTCCAAAATCCTATAAATGATTTTTTGTTAAAAAATTCCAAAAACAATTGTTTTTCCTCCCCGGTCAAAGTACTTTTGTTTTTTAGGACATTCTGAACAAAACAGGTGCTTTAGACCTCTTGTCTAGACAGTTAGTGCAAAATATGCGATTTTCGACCCCGAAAAATCGAATACTTTAATGTTGTCAATATACCTAAATATTCTTCAAACGTCTATTAAAAAAGTCTCGAAGCACTTTAGTGGCTATTGTTATTGTAAGTCTGTTTTTTAATTGCCAATCAAGAGAAAAGTTCTAAAGCATCCTTTTTGTTCAGAATGTTTTAAAAAAACTAACACTTTTTGGAATACGTTTAATAAACTCCGACACAATTTTGGGACTGACAACATGCAGATGAGTTAAAAGGGGCCCTTTTCGAATGCAATTATGGAAAAAAATCCTAATCAAAATATTTTTCCCAACAGATGCGAATACTACCTGGACTGATTGGGAAGTCACTACAAACTGGACAAAATCTAACCCATGACCATGACCCTTTTGTCACAGATCACGTCAATTACAATTCCTATGACGTTTTAAAGTATACTCACCCCTGTCCAATTTTCTCCAATTTCGTATACTTCCTGTTCGGATCTCCGACCGACACGATACTTCTCAACTTCTCCAGTATCTCCTCGTCGGTCATCTTCTTTTTGCGCTTTTCCGACGCCGCCCTGGACATCGGCTCCGAACCGGCCTGCGCCTGCTGGTTCTTGTTGCGATCCAAGGGGGCGGGCGCTTGCGACGTCCCGCCTCCTCCGCTGCCATTGGCTGCCGCGTGATGGGAGGGGCTTACGCTCGAAGGAGGGGTCAGTGTTGTTGTGGGCGGAGCGATTGCAGACGGGTGAGAAGCGGCCGCCGACGAAGCCGGATGAATGTCTTCCACGGGTTTAGTGTACTGTGGAACAAAAATAAAGGTTAAAAATTTAATTAAATATAAAAGCTGGAGCACTTGAAAGAAACTAGTGTACCCAGAACATCAGGTAAACAAGGTACAAAGCAGAATGAGAAATATTTCCAATAGTTTTGAATTTGAGAAAGGCTGATACGCAACAGGTACTCAGCATTTTTTTTTGCTGGAAATTCTGTATGTGTAAAGTAAAAAATACTCACGATACTCTTAGTGCGCTCTGGCCTACTAGCGATCGGAGGCGGTGGTGCTTCATCTTCAATTTCTGAGCTAGTCGCATGCGTAGGACTATGGTACGATTGAGGTCCACCTTCTGCATCAGTTGGGGTTGTACTGCTCGGACTTGAACTCGATACTCGACTAAGCGATGAACCTATACAGATACAAACCTCCAATGTAAAAGCTGATAACATACATAACACGAGTTTTCATGAACTAATAAATATTTGATAACAACTGGTGCGAGATTTTTACAAAAATACGCTAGATGTATAAGTGGTTTGACTTTGTAATATGGTATCTGTTCCAAATGGGTTGTCCTATCACCCCTGAAAGTTTATATCGACTTTCCAAACACCGTGCATACGATTTCCTTTCATTTGATGCATTAAAGGGACAAAATAGTCTATAGTATAGTGTATAGTCAGTGGCTTTTTCCACAACCTCAAGCCAAGACTGCTAATTGCATTAGTGGGAAGACAAAAGCAATGCAACCAAAGTCAAAACCAAGTTTTGTATTTTGTTTAGTGAGAACATCACTTTAGCTGAGAAAGGCGCCATACCATAAAAAAGGAAAGTCTCAAAGTTATTAATCTAACAAGAAAACTGAGCAGTCAGACCTATACACTATATGGATGTTGTTTTTAGTGGGTTTCAGCTGGATCATATTTTCGTCTTTCAAATTCAAGTTTTCCAGTAACTCACCTGAATGGGTGGTTGTAGTAGTTTTGGTCATATACTTGGTGTTTGGCGGTTCCTTGGAGCTGTTATCGAACCAGTTCAGAACATCCAATACAGCCTGTGGGTTTTTCTTTTGCTCCTGTTTGCTTATGTTAGAATTCTGTAGTAGACGCGACCATGCTTCTGGCATACCCTGAAAAGAAACAACCTCTTTTTATATTCTTTTATAAACAAATATTATAGACAATCTAAGATTTGTGTTAGCAACATGTCAGTGCGCAAAAAAGAAAAAATATAAATGTATAAATGGTTGAACATCTAGGTTTTTAAGGTTATTGGAGCATTCATCAGAAGTAGCTGTTATGGTCAGCAACCATTCATGTCATACATAATTCCCATCTATTTAATGAAAGATAGAAAAATCTTTTCAGACAGAGCGTAAAATTATAAATACTCATATGATCGTAAGATCATACTGCATTTTACTATTATTTCATGGTCACTGAGTTTATGAACAGTTGAAACATCTTTCAGAAGGTGTTAAAGGGTATTAGCATACATATGTGTATGACTGTGGTATTTGGTTTAGTCCATACCTCTTTGCTGGCATTAATTATGTACTTAGAATTATGTGTTAGCATGACAGATACTACTTGTAGCCATATTGTCAAATATAAAATGCTGTATGACAAACCAGTTTAATATGTGGTGTTGATTTGCTACTTTTTGGTCCTGATCTTGAATTATTGATTGTATTGAAACATGTTTCATAATAAGTTTATGCTGACTTACTGGTTTTTGTTTTGGCAAAAATTCACTTCATAATTATGCGTTGGAGTCGACTTTCGCTACCTTGTTTTTTAAACTGACTTTTACTGGGATGTTTGACGCGACAATTATTTTACATGTTAAATATGATCAAATTACAGCAGCAAATTGGGTCTCCAATGTAGCTCTGTGAATGTATAGCTAGTTTTTAATTTGAATGATGTAAACAATATCTATGAAGATATGATGATGATTTCACTTCCAGAATGACATGAGAGTACCATTTCAGAATTTTCTTTTCATTAGCGAAAATTATCTGAATTCTAAAACTTCCTGTCGTTGTTTGAAATACTTTAACTAATTCGGTATTTCTTACCAGTATATTGGATATCTAGAGTTTTATAATTTTACATAAATTATTTAGATTTAAGTATTCATACTATCAAATTATTTTCATTGTTTACCTAATTTTAACAAGTTTCGATCCACCACTACACATTATAACAGTAACATTATAACAAATGTGCATTATTTATGACAAAGCCAACCTTCGGCTGAAGGTTGTGTTAAAAGTTGGATATCAGCTTCGGCTAAATAACTGACCATTTGGAATCATAATATTATGGAGAAGTACTGAAACCCTCCTTCGTGATCATAGATTTTCAATTTGTACAGCATGGGTACCAAAAATGTGATAAGTACTTCAGATCCTCAGAGTTAGTTTAATATGTTTTTGTGCACCAAAACTTAATAGTTAAACAAGAATAGTGCAAAATAAATTTTTATGAAGATAGCTGACTCTGAGAATCTGAAGTACAATTTTAAAAGTTTTATTTTGTTTTTGAATGGAAATACAGGTCTTAAAGAATAAATATTAGATGTAGTAAATTTTAGTTACACCAAGCAGTTTAGCAGAATAACCAACTAGGAACAATACTGGATGATTGACATGTCTACAGAGCCATTAAAAAGTAGTGCAGTGCTGGCAGCTTTAGTTACTACTTTCTATATGAAAGATCAATTTTGGTAGTATTGACCAGAAGAATGTAATATGTACCATGATGGCTAAAACATAACTATTTCTACCATAGACAGTCATATGACCAGACTTTGTTTCCTGATCGAATGTATGAAATATGAATGTTAGGAAGGAAATGAATCAACTTTATTATAATTAACTGTAACAAGTTGGTTATATTTTTTTAAATAGTATTCTGCAAAATCCAGATGAGAACAAAGCCAGCAATTCGCTGAAATGATCAAATAATAAACAAAACATATTTTATCACTTTCACATATTTTGTAAAAACACATGGAATGTGGATAAGGAAAACCAAAAATATGCATTTTTAGATGGTAAACAGCAGCCAAAGCAAACGTTCAAATGAAAAGATAAGAATATTTAATCCTAATCCAGCTAATAAGGCAGAGTTGGAATTTGATATAATCAAGAAAAAATGTGTTTATCAGTACTAGCTATTTTGGGGTATCCTATAGACATTCAGAGAAAGATAGCTGAGAACTAGCACTTGTCTGAGTCATCTAAAACATAGATTCATGCTTATCAGCTAAAAGATTCAATTCATAGAATTTAGAGGCATGTCAAGATATTGCATAGTCCAGTTGAATTAGGTTTTGTTATAACAATAATAGCATATGTATTCATGGATAATGCTATTAACCATTTTTACTATAAAAACCAAGCATAAACATGTATTCACACTTGACAAAAGGCAATGAAAGCTAAAAAGTATTGCCTACTATATCTAATGCATAATATCAAACAGATTTGGTGATTTTTAAAACATATCTAAACAAGCTGAGATTTAGCATACTTAAGTTAAATATGTTTAATAAGCAACATAATGGTGTCAACAAACCAAATAAAACTGTACAAAAAGTTCTTTCCAACAATATAATTCTGACAGTTATGAATAGTGCCATTGAGGTGAATGCTAGATGGTGTACACTTACTGTGATCAATCAGTATTTATCATGAAGCATAAAATATTGCATATTGCAGCACAGTATATTTATATAATTCAATATTTATTGATCTATAAGGTTATATAGTAATCCACTGACACATCCATCAGTAATTACTGATGGCACAAAACACAGTAAACACTGAAGATGTAGCATCCACTATCACTATATCACAATATTTGATAGTCCCTAATAATCAAAAACTTACGTAATGAAACTTACTACATTAAAAAACTATGATACATTATACCAATCTTTGTGTAACAAATTGCAAGTATTTCACTAAATTAGGTTGGATAATATGGTTGTCATAACTTCTCATTTTGTGCCTTATTCTACTGGACTAATGGCAAATGGAAGGTGGGAAGATTTTATAGCAAGTTTTGTAAATAGAGAGGACTATTACTGAAAATAAATACATGTATCCTAACATCTAAATGCAACTAAACAAAAAACCCAGGGGAATCAACACTTTACTTACTTTCAATGGCAGCTTGTAACAGAACATTAATTATTAATATAAAGTAACACATAAATAAGCCCCTACTCTACAAAACATGGAATATACATGTAATTATATAACAAAATAGAGTGTCTGTTACAACAAAGCAAAATGTTTAGGAGGAGGATAAAAAATGGAAAGAATGCTGATGTTTCATGTCAGAATTATACACTACTTTCGCAATCTACTTTTGTATTGAAGATTTTAGTCACACAATGTCATTGCCATTTTTTGTAACAAATAAATAAATTTTCAAGAGACACAGAAAGAAGTTCTTTCAGGGCTGTCACTATTTTATCACATAGGTTTTTCCAGGAACCATTATATATAGGTATGTTAGTACTGGATGATTTTATGCACATATGATATTTTGCACCAAAAGTTTATATGTATAATAGTATGTGTTATGGGTTACATAGGTTTTGTTTTTACTGAATAAAATATTTAACCTAGATTAGCACCTATAAGGATTGGTCACATGGTACTGAACCTCTATAGATTGCTATCAGAGCCACTGTTGCAAAAGCTGACACAAAAGGGTTTTCTATGGTAGTTATGACATAATTTTAATAGTCATACACATGCTGCTCTTTTTACCAGTTAGATAATAGTAAATGAACTAGTTGTAGTTAAAACCTGTGAAGAATGATTAAGGCACAAAGGTAATTTAAAATGAAAATAGATCTGAATACAAGTGAAAAATTTACAAAAGTATTTGCTCTCAGAAGTGAACATCTTCCTCAACACAACTACTGTGACCTCCACTCTGCTCCCAATACAGGTTTCTAAACCTGCACTTGTCTGAATAAGATTAAAAAAATCTTTTGTTTATTGTACATTAATCACTCTGATAAGTAATATTCGGAACTTCTAATCATATTAAAAAATTTAACAGTTACTACATGGATGACATTAAATTACTCTCATCAATTCACTACTTAATGCTATAAGTGAGAATGAATAATTATTTCTGTGTAAGAATATAGCTGATTAACATACATTATTCAATTTCAATTCGATAATTATGATCTATGACTTCATATACAACTGGCCACCATAGTATAGAAACAATTGAAAATAAAAATCAATTAGCTTTTCTACTTCAAATATCATAATTATAACATTTGACCAATTACCCCTCTCTTAGTGGCTAAAAGATAAGACTACTTATACTAAATTTAAGTTTCTTATGAGATTTGTTTCATATCAAAAATATGTGAAACTTCTATCAAATATAAAAGTATTTTTGACTATTCTACTAATCTATATAGTTATCATGATGAAATCACTATTTTATAAATATCTGCCTAGAATTATTGGTAACTTAAAAATATATTGATTATAAAATTTGATAAATGGTTGGTTATTAGAATACTTAAAAGGTGAACAAGGGATGAAAACAAATCCAGAAAAATTATACCTGATCCCCAAAACATCTGTTTAACCTTTTATTTTGAATAGCTCCCTTACAATAATCATTTTGCACTTATCAGAATCACCCAATTATATACCAAAGGAAAAATATAAATGTTAAATACCATCATCAGCTCCTGAAATATTCCCCCTGATGTATCAAACACTCTGTAGACTTACCGTGAATTCCCCAGACACAGGATCAAATCCAACATGTACTGTATGTTCAAAATTAGTAGGATAGGATATATTTGGTTTGTCAGAGGCATACGTAGACAATTTGTTTGTTTTTTTCAACTTTAGATTTTTCTTTTTCCTATCAGCATCGTCTGGCTCTTTGGGAAGGGGTCTGTCCACAGCAATGGAACTGTTCACTAAATCCGTTCCTCTGTTCGACGTCAACCGCACAGGGGGTGCTGGGGGTTTTTCATCGTCAGAAGACATTCTTCCTGTAACGATCACGGTCTCAAATTATACACTGGAGCTTTTATACGGAAGAAAAAAATGTTTTTACATGGGCGCGCCGGCTATGCGTCAGACACAACAAATGCCAACACTTACTTTTGTATAACAGGCACTGGTTTATTAGAACGCGTTATTCGCGGTGGGTTGCTTTCGAAATGATAAAAATCGTCTAAAATGAATGCATATACTGGAAGATGTAAGGAAAATTCATTACTGAAAATCAACTACTTTTATGATGACCACCATTTTGAAGTTTCCATACACGACACGACATACGTCGACAAGCTGGTTCTGCCCTATAGCTATGCAATCGAACAGAAAGCCTTGAAACAGTTTGTCGGTGATTAGATCGCATGTGACATTTGACAAGCTTAAAGAAATTTCAAGGATGCAATCCAACAACTCCAAAGTAACTGATTTTTGTAACCAAATTAATTGAAAATATTCAGTCAGACAAAATGATTTCCATATATTTTATTCCTCGAATACTCGGACCTACTTTATTTTTTAGGTGCCAAATTAACAATCAAGTTCTACACACATTATTAAAGAGATGGGATTTATCATCGGTCATACAAAAATCACATACAGGGAAAACCAAATATGTCTGATAGCTCGAGTTCAATGTGTACGAGAG
The DNA here is from genome assembly GCA_963669975.1 of Acanthoscelides obtectus. Taxonomy (NCBI): domain Eukaryota; kingdom Metazoa; phylum Arthropoda; class Insecta; order Coleoptera; family Chrysomelidae; genus Acanthoscelides; species Acanthoscelides obtectus. The sequence continues at coordinate 25,946,939 of CAVLJG010000010.1, read as the reverse complement.
AGAAGCGCGAAAAGTGTGTATCAACACATGTTAGACAGAGATAGGAGCCGGCTGAAGAGCGAAGGTCATCACTACATCGCCTAGCAACGGTGACGCAAAAGGTCGTGCAATCTACCCCGTTGCCAATATGTTACACCAGAAAATCTCCGCACAAACCTCTACAATAGGTTAGGTTACTGTCGAACCCAAGAAGGAAGTCTATTCGAACATTTAAGTTAATATGTTGTTTTCATTTAGATCAGAAGTATTTATTTCAATTTTGATGAGACGACATGTTTTAATTTATTTTAGAATTATCTTTGATTTCCACCGATGGTGATAAAATCAACACATCATGAGTTATTACTGTATGCATGTGCGCAGGTGAAAACCATTTCGAAGCAGGACGACATTCCCCAATGAGCGCTAGATGGGTACTGTACTGACCAAAATTGCTCATCTACGATCATGGAGGTTTAAACCTTGCCTTGGAATGTACGAGATGAGGTGTTGCCAAGCGAACCAATGATGCAATATTCCATGACCTTTCATTCCGACCTAAAATGGAGCGCCGTTAGGACCGACTCGCAATCTATCCTAAACAGATTCGACACAATTCAAAAATGTGTACGCTCAAAATAAAACAATTATTTGCGCGTAGAGAATAATCTAACGCATATTTTCAGCATGGATCTTAATTCAAATAACTGATGTAACATATAGGCAACGCGTTAGCGTTGCTAGGTAACACGTTGATAAGCTTCGCTATCCAGCCGGCTTCTGCCTCTTTCTAACATAATGTGTCTACAGCGCAGGTCAAATTTGTCTGACGTCCTAATATGTACGAGAGAGAAGCGTGCAATATGTATGTTAGAAAGAGTGAGCCGATGGCGTCCGTGGCCTCGAACTAGGAGTGCTAGGCAACGAGGTGCTTCGGTCTCTTTCTATCGCACGTATTGCATGCTTCTCGCCCTTCTCTCTTCTACACATTACGACGTCAGCGGTATATGGCTTTTAGTGTATACACACTTTTCTCTCGTACACATCAGACAAGTTTGGTTCTCAGTGTATGTGATAAATGCAAACAGAATCATGTAGCAAAACTGATTAGAGAAGCTAGAAACCAAAACCTTGGAATATAGCTATAAAGGCGACTACTGAACACACGGAGTATTCATCTAGTATACCCAGCTCTACAAGTTGTTTGACAACTTGTCAATAATGGGCAAAAATCACTGATTGACGTTGACACAGGCTGGGGTTGACATTTGACATAACAGCTTTGTTTGTGATAATTGTGATTGTGATAGATGTCATACTCTGGTATTTGATTTCCCAAATTATTAAACATGAAGAAAAAGGTGATTAATTCACATTCCGAATTCTTGAATCCTAACTAAATTGATTTCAGGTGCTTTTAATGGGTAAAAGTGGATCTGGCAAGACCAGCATGAGATCCATAATTTTTGCAAACTACATCGCCAGAGACACAAGACGATTGGGGGCGACAAGTATTGCTTGAATAATAAAAATAATGTACTTTTACTTACTGCTTATTTTTCAGTTGATGTGGAGCATTCTCATGTTCGGTTTTTGGGTAATCTTGTCCTGAACTTGTGGGACTGTGGAGGGCAAGAGGCATTCATGGAGAACTATTTTGCTTCCCAAAGGGACAACATATTTCGCAATGTTGAGGTGCTGATCTACGTGTTCGATGTCGAAAGTAGAGAGTTAGAAAGAGATATGCATTATTATCAGTCTTGTTTAGAAGCACTCCTACAAAACTCACCAGAAGCGAGGATATTCTGTCTTGTTCACAAAATGGATCTTGTGGCTGAGGAACAGAGAGACATTATTTTCAAAGAAAGGGAAGCAGATCTGAAAAGGCTTTCTCTACCTTTAGAATGTACTTGTTTTAGGACTTCAATATGGGATGAAACCTTGTATCGTGCTTGGTCTAGCATAGTTTATATGTTAATTCCTAATGTTAAAGAATTAGAAAGTAGCTTACAGAAATTCGCTAACATTGTAGATGCTGATGAAGTACTATTATTTGAAAAAGCAACATTTTTAGTAATATCCCATTGTCAAAGAAAGCATCACAGGGATGTGCATAGGTTTGAAAAAGTATCAAACATCATCAAGCAATTTAAATTATCTTGTTCCAAATTAGCTGCACAGTTCCAAAGTATGGAAGTCAGAAATTCAGCATTTGCTGCTTATATTGATATGTTTACTAGTAATACCTATGTAATGGTGTGCATGTCAGACCCACTGATTCCTTCAGAGGTTACATTGATAAATATTAGAAATGCAAGAAAACATTTTGAGAAATTAGAAAAAGTATCAAGCTCATCCATGAGGCAATAGGTACCAAATTATTTTAAGCTACAGCTATTTTTATTTGTGCCAAATGTTTTTTCACTAAAAAATACGTATTAATATCAACATTTGATTTATATAATTAAGTTTAAAACATGAATTATTATTTATTATACCTCAACACACCTTGATGTGATAACAACTTTGATAGCAATTTGATAAAGTTGAATTTTTAGAGATGCTTCTATTTTTGCACAAGACAGGAGTTATATTTGTTTTTATCAGTTCATAGGAAAAAAACTCCAGAAATAAATATTAAAAATAGTTCTGGTGCTGGATCACCACAACTTTAAACGGATAGATTTTATCTACTCCGGGGCCCCATAAACCACCGCCTGGTGCCCTTTTGGTTCTGCATCACCTTATGGTGGCCACTACTGAAAGGTTATATTCAGATGAGGAGGCATCAGGTGTGTTCCTGAGTATGAATGAATCATACTTATTACATGGACATTTTCATAAGACTGGATATATAAATGGCACCATGTTCAAAATACAAACCTCTGCTGCTTTTTGGGTTACTTGATTGACATCTATTCCTGCTCCAATACCTGTCAGTTATTGTTGAAAACAAAAAACCACTTAAAAGATTAGATTGCTTCTATGCATTTGGATAACTTTTTTAAGGTTGCTGAAAAACAGCTGGCAGATCAGAATCAGAATTTTATGTGCTTTAGTATAACTAAACAAAATATAGTAAATAAAAACTTTTTGTACATTGAATTGGACTGTATTGTGGCTTGATAACAAAATTTACAGATATAGCAATATAATATTACTGGTATTTCAATCAGCTGTTCTCTGATTGAGCCAAAAATAATATCAGTTATATCGTGTTTCAAAGTTGTGTCTACCCCCTTTATTTCAAGATTTTTATGTATATTTGTGCCATTATTGTTTTTTGTATGTTACCCATGTTTAATAATTAAAACTACATTCATAAAAGACATCTCACAAGCTACCAATAAATTTGTTCAAGTTACAAAACCAACATCTTACAAATATTTCTAATACTAGGTTCACATCATCAGTTTCATATAAATTTTTTTTTCTACTTCCTCTACGGCCGTGGCTGAAACAGTAACATTTTGTTGAATAAATGTAACTTATTGGATATGGAAGACAGATCAGACAACTACAATTTATATTTTGGTTATTAATAACATCTGGGATTCCATGCTCATTGCAAAATTTGTAACAATTAAACTGCAAATCCTAATACTATTCCAAATAATCAACTTGTATTTTTCAGGATAACATTTTATTTTTCGCATTAAATTATTGTTTATACTTTCGTTGGCGTATTTTGTGATTATTAACCTGTTGCTGGCTAATACATAAGCCACATTTTGTTGAAAAAATGAACTTGCGGCAACCTTTTCATGGCTAGAATTTTGATGCAGCTACATCGAAACTCGCTTCCAGTCAGACGGTTTCACCACAGACATGCTAGTCTTTTCAAACATAACCGCACGGGTGTTACGTATCTTGAAAAGTCGGCTTTTTCTGACGTTTCTTAGGATTTTTTGACACTTCGTAGGTTTTTCTACAAGATGTTTGCTTAAACGTCAGCGAACATAGCAAGCAAATGTGGAATTAACTATTTGCACACTAAAAACTACATAGTCTGCAAAATGACATTTCATCGTTTTTTTTACGTTTGTTAGCTAATAGCCATGTCGAGGGAAGCCTAAAGAGATGGTTCTACCGGCGATTAGCATAACTTTGTATATTCCGTAGACTTACTGACCTTATGGCTATCTCTTCAAGTATTAACGTTCGTTCATTTAGAACATGTTTTAGGTCAGTCGCGCATATGCGATTTTCGGTCGCACGATCGTTTAGTCGCAAAACATACAGTTTTTTTAATACAAATGCGCGCATATGCGACTACATAATCGCCGCGGCTAAAAAGATGCAACCAGTTCTATTCAAGAGCGACGCGATTATCGCAAAACAAAATAAGTCACATAGACACGAATGAACGTGCACACATCTGCGACAATTTAATAGCAATCTTCCAGTGAACGGTATTTGAAGAGAAAACTGTAGGGCCAAGTTTCATGTATAGTCGTGCGACGGAAAACTGCATGTGCGCGCCTGGCCTTAGATTTACAAATCAGGTTGTAGTAGTTCACACCAAAATCGTATGCCTTTTGCGGGATGAAATACCCCTCGGGTGCTGTCCAGATATGATGCTTCAGGTATTCTACTTGTGGTAGCATACTGCATACATTATCATATTACGAGATTTGCAGCCAATTTGTGTGGTCAGTCTTACCCCTAACATTGAAAGAACCACATCATAGAAGAGGTTCGGACTAATGTCTATTGGTACTTGTCACCTTATCCTAATAAGTATTTATGAATTATATAATTTGCATCAGGTAAAAAATGAGAGATTCACATTGGAGAATGGAAACCCGACCATAAAAAATAAGATTCTCATATGGCAAATTGTTTACATTTATATCTTCTATAGGTTATCAAAGTGTTGCTATGCTATGAATATGTTACAGTTTATTTTGAAAATTATTATACATCTATGTGTAAATACCTTTTATGTATATATAGTAATTATACCCCAGATAATTATAACGTTTCTAATAAAAACTGAAATATTACAAGATACTCTTTGCATTACCCAATAGCTAGTCCAGCATTGTATGCATTACCAAAACTGCCAATGTAATTCACTTGCTTATTTATCGTGAACTCTCAGCCGACCTTTGTACTCGATAACGTTAGCTGATGAAGCCCGGTCATGGATAAAATATTGAAAGGTATATTGAGGTATAGGGCAGACAAGAAAGAATTGATGGTCAAACAATTCCTGGAGGTGAAAAATAATCCAAAGGTTAGTACCGATCCACCAATTAGCGACTGGTAATGATGTCAATAGCAAATCGGCGCTTTCACTTTCCAATAAAACACGTGTTGCGTGCGCACTGTTTTTAGTTGTTCACCGATCTACGTTATCTTTATTATTTTTTATCGCCGTTTTTATCGTTTATTTTTGTTTTTGCCTTGTACCACGTAAAGCATTTATCCGTTTTATGGTCGAAATCCCAGGTTTAATTAAATAATCGGGATAATTACAGCAATAATTTACGGTATCTGTTTGTGGATAGTCGAAGTAATTATTTAACAAAGTACGAGGGAGCTCCACAAATATCTGGTTTGCTTAAAGGTTCATTAAGAAGCACTATTTAAAGGTAAAATGTCGCGACAAAGTTGTGGAGTAATAATTTCTAGCATGTAATGTGGTTCCGCTCCCTTTTCTTAGAATCTGATGCTATGATATAGGGACTGGGTTTCCATCAAATTCGAGAAACATATATTTTATCATAAAAATAGAATTCTGTTAATTTATTCCTTCCGCGGAGATTACAGAAGACTGGAATGAGCTCTCTTTCGTTGGAGGAGCTTCAAAATAAGTTTTTTACAACACTTGAGCGATAAAAACAAAAAACATTATCTACAAAATATGAATGCAAATTTCGGATATTAAACATGCTATTTTGTTCAAATATAACATCCGAAAAAAAGTTTTTGGTATATATCTGTTGATTGCCAGAAAGTACTTTTAAGTATTTGTTATATGATGTACAAAAACCAATGATCTGCGTCTCTCTGGATCAAAAATGACCGGTACTTCTTTCAATCCTAGTGAGATCTACTAGGAAATTCCGGTCGGTTTTGTAAACCTTTAGCTCGTCTCGGTAAACGTGTAGCTTATCAACTCGAATCAACAAGCTCTCCTTAACCTTCTTTGTAACAATTTTGTTTTAGCCAAAAGCGGTTTTCTTCAGTTGCATTGACAGTAGAATGATACCGACTAGATTCACGCAAATGAATGTTGGAGATATGTTTATTGGTAAGGCCTTTATTAATATCCATATGCAGGATGAGTTGAAACACAGTACACCCTCAATTCTTGATCAAATTTTCGTTTCTGCAAATGTTTAGTTATATTGCACATATTCATTTCCAGTTAGAAATGCAGGGAACATCATTCCACACTCTCAACACTTTTTGGACGAAATCACCATGAACGAACCAGCGGCCTTGGAGTTAGGATGTGTAGTGAATGACATAAGGCACATTGTCGTTTGTGGACATAGTGACTGTAAGGCGATCAATCTATTGCATAAACTCCAAGACAGGGATTTTTCATCTCAGGTAAACAATGTCACACATAAATGATTAGCTAAATATTACCAGGAAACAACGAAAAAGAGTTCTCAAATCAAAAAAATACCAGCTTATTTGATAGTTAACAATTGTCTCGTCTCTCAGAACTGGTAAGGCAAATAAGCCTCCTCACAATAAGGAGGTATCAAGAAACGATTGCACTCAGCCTCTATACTCACGAAGTGGACAGCCTTCATCTTATACAGACGGCCTCCACGTGAAGCTGGTGAAAGATTTGGTGCGTTTCAACCATTTCTGACTGGGAAATGCTCCATTGTTAGTGATACGGATACTATGCGTGCAAATTTAGAATTAAATCGTTCTAGCTTTTCACTGACTTGAGATACGCTTATGATCAACTGCAAATAAACGCTATCATTAATATTATTATATTAGCCTTTTGGAACCCTTATTAAGGCACCCTTCCCATTTGCTGACCTGAATAACAGCACAATAGTTTTCCTTAGGGCAGCAACAGTGGCCGCAGTGGTAGTCTCCTGATCAGTCTCTGTGCACTGCGAAGGTTCGAATCCCGTCCCAAGAGAAATTTTTTTCTTAGCTATGGATGTTGTGATTGTCCGTATGTGGTAGACGGTCTCTGACTGTCGTACGCGGAGGTACCACCCGGCGGATCTCGTAAGCGGGGCCAGAATGTGTGCATACTGCATGCACCCCCCTTTCCCCTGTATGTATCCCCCTATAGCCCGACAGTACCCCTTGGGTGTTTAGGCCTTAGGCCTTCGTCGTAGCTGGAGTATAAAAAAATGACTCGTATATTGACAAGTAAGGAATACATTATGTTTCTTACTGTTTATCTCACCGCATCGGCAAATAGAAAACGTGTCCAATGCTTCTAGGACATGCAATCTAGGGATTTGATCCATAAACAGATTTTGAGTATTACATTCAGCCCGCTATTTTCGACTACCCGCGTCTACCGACTAGAACGAATTGTAACCGCGCAAAATTGCGAAAATGAGACATGTTTTTGGATGTGGTGTATGAGATGTACATCACGAAAAACCATGTCACTCCTTTCAATCGGTATGTTTGTCTGCTACTCCTTGGCCCGTCTATAACTTGTAGAGTACCGGTCGGATTTCGAGTAATTATTACGCCGAAGCGAGGTAGACTGAGTTGTAGAGAGCCTGATGAGTACAAGATTAACAAAGCTCGGAATTCATTGTGAGCTTGCAGACGTGTTGTCGGTGTGAGGTGGCGTTTAAATTCAAAGTGGTGCACTGGTTCTATACGACGATAGTACGTCCATCTCTTTTGTATGGTTCCCTGGATTGGTGGCCTTGCATTGGATCCGAGACACCTAAGGCCAAACTCAGTAAAATTCAGGCTAGTACCAGTATTTTAAGCGCAGTGCGGACGACGCCACTAAGTACAATGGAAGATAGTCTAGCAAGGAGGCATCCGGTATCGTTAGTGTGGGTACCGGGGCATGCTGGGATAAAGGGAAACGATATGGCCGCTCGTGCGAATGCAGGATCAGCGAGCAAGCTTGTTGGTCCTGAGCCAGCCCTAGCGGTACCCGCACAAAGCGCCAGGAGAAAAATGGAGTGGTGGATTGCTAGACAACACTTCTCAATGGAGAAGCATCACTAGATATATCCGTTAGGCACGGGAGCATCGTAGGACCAGTGTTAAGGATGGACGCTTCTGCTTACCCTAGGATAGAGCCAACCTCAGGTTGCATGTGATGGGGGTGGCTGAGGATCCCATATGTAAACGCTGCGGGGTAGAGGAAGAGTCCTCGGCGCATGTTCTATGTCGCTGTGAGGCTCTGAGCTACTACAGGGAGACTATAATGAAGTCCAACGCTTTGGATCCCCAGAATGTTGAGGAGCTGGGACTCAGCGTTATACTCAACTTTGCTGGAAAGGCGGAGCGGAGCTAATTTCGTTATTCATTCATTCCCTTTTACGCCAAGGATGAGAAAGCTTTGTAATGTTTGAAAGTACGTCCAGTGGCGGCGAAGAAAAAGGCAAGAAACTAAAAAAATATATCTTGCTCAACCTTCGTTTTTTTAATCTTATTTTTTTTATGTTAGTTTGTTTATACGCTCCCAACCTCGGTAGTTCTACGCACCTATTAGACATATTTCCACATCATAGATTTCCGCACATTTGCCCTTAAAACTTGGAATGACAGAAAAATGCTTCCAATACGCGTCAAAGCTTCTGCTGTCTCACCGGCCAGGGTGTCGGTATTGGTAAGTGTTCTAGCCTTACTGCCGCGTTTTCCCGTCAGATATCGAGGGAGGCGACGTTGCTAGTGTGACAACCGGAAGGGCAGGGAAAGAATGTCTATGGACTAATTGTGTGGGTCTGTTTATATGACTAATTTGATCCGTTTAATTTCTCTGTTATACATATTTGTAACTAACAGGGGATCTAACTTGTGCTGAGCATAATTCTTTATGAACTGATTACGGCCTTGCGTGGGAAGTGCAGGGTCGACCTACTTTACGCCATTTTTCATCTTACTAACATGATCTTAAAAAAACGATTTTATGCTGGAACTACCTCATCATTTCGTTTTTTCTTTTGCTGTGCTATTGTTTTAGTTTGATGATTGACATTACCAATTTCTTTTCAGGACAACAGACGAAAGTCGCCGTTGCGCGCTTGGTTATGCGCACACGCACTCTCGAGCTTAGAAAAATTCCAACAGCTGTCAGTGACAAACTACAGCATGCCGCTCCTGTTCCAAGCCGAAACGCCCATGAGAAAATTCGTAGCCTACATTGATCCAGACAATCAGTTTAACATTGAAGACAAGCTATCACAAATAAACACGTTACAGCAACTACAGAATATAGCGAGTTACGGATTTCTGAAGAGGCGGCTCGAACAGCATCAACTTCATATCCACGCCCTATGGTTTGACATTTATACTGGAGATATTTATTATTTTAGTAGGGCAGCTAAGCGATTTGTTATTATAGATGAAAATAATTTAGAAAGGTTGATGGAAGAGGTAATAAGATATTATTCTTAACTAGCTGCATACAAAAAAGACGGAATAAATCAAACTTGCATTGCTACGCTGTCGAACTGGTTTCTTAAGAGTTTTGACCAGTTGTTGAGGCATACAGTATGTTACTGTCAAAACACGGATAATTGCAAGTTTAAATTATGTCAATGGCAACACTGCAGAGTCATACTTATTAAAGCAGGAGAGCTTAGCCATTTTTGCCATTTGAACTTAATATGAAAGTATTTTGGTTATTATTTAAATTTTAACTTTTCCTCGAATTTATGTAGTCGGTTATTTGATGCTACTGTAAAAATGTTGATCCAACATATTAAGCATCTACTAATTAAATTAATGTTTTATGTACCTCAAATAACGCCAGAGTGACACGGGAGGTAGATTGGTTTCAGATCATTCAGATGAAATCAGCATAACCTTAGTAAAAGTTGTCTAGTTTTCGAGGTATTGCTACTTTTAGGTTTTTTTCAAAAAATCACTACTTTTTGCCCCTTTTTAAGGTTTTTTTTCCTGGGCTACCATTAATAGTTGGTTGAGATAACCAAGTATTCATTTCATTGAGAAATAGCACACTATGCTAAAAAAAATATTACATTTTGTTCAATGTGAAAACCTTTACCAAAGTTTGACTAATTACTGTGGAAAAAAAATTTACCAGACTAAATAAGCAAATTGTCTTAAAAACTAGCCTATTAAAAATAGGATAACATTTGTAGGTCCTTTTTACTGAAAAATGAATAACCCCCAGTTTTGCCATTGAAGTCGTAATACTTCCTAAATACTACAAATAAAAAATAATAAGTGCAGTCTTTTGTTTCCAGATCACTAAGGAATGAAACGATCTAAACAGCGAAAGAGCTAAATAACACGTGTGTAGCACTAAACACAAGGAGCAAAACTAAATTAACCCTGCGCGTGCGGGAAGCAGGTACCACCTCTGTTCCTCGATGTGACATAATGCTACGAACAATGAATGCGAGAGCGAGATAGTCAATGTTTAGTTCGTTACATTCCTCAGTGATTTGGATATAAAGACGGCTGCACTTATTTTTTATTTGCAGTATTTCGCAAGTATGACGACTTCAATGACAAAACTTGGAATTATTCAATTTTTAGTAGAAAGATCCTACAAATGTTATACTATTTTTAATAGGCTAGCTTTCAAGATAATTTGCTGATTCAGTCTGGTATTTTTTTCACAGTAATTAGTTAAACTTCAGTAAAGGTTTTCACATTGAAACAAAATGTAATAACTTTTTTTTTGCATACCGTGCAAGTTTTGAATGAAATGAATACTCAGCCAACTACATGTTAATGGTAGACCAAGGAAAAAAAGCATAAGTTAGATGTTCTTTATAGCTATAACAGGCAAAAAAGGAGCAAAAAAACTAGTGATTTTTTGAAAAAACTTAAAAGTGGCAATATCTCGAAAACTAGAAAACTTTTACTAAGGTCATGTTGACTTTATCTAATTGATCTGAAGCCAATCTATCTCCCAAGTCACTCTGGCGTGTTATTTCTGGGACACCCTGTATAGCTGATGAAAAACTTCATCAAATTCGTATTCAGAAATACGGACACTATATTTTAATTATACTCTTTAGGCATTCCATTAAAACAAGGTTGATAATATAATTTGATAAATACATTGTATTTTTGTAAAAAAGAACTGTGTTGTCATTTGATTTAGTCTCCCAAAAAATAATCAGAATCCATCTAGATTATTTTACTCAATGTTCTAGACACATGTGTAGGAGAAATAACCTTTTCAACGTACAAGCTGCACTGATGTATTGATAAGATTGTAGGGTAGTAGTTTCTAAAAAATTATAATAACTGCTGCAGTATTATGGAATACGATATAAGATAGCAAAGTTACAGTGAAACCAACCATTCTTTGATTTTCAAAAAAGTCACGGTTTACTGGAACTGAAATAAGAGATTTGACATTCAGAAAATGACATACATTGTACTTTGCTGGACACAACTTTTACTGATCCAGCGAAATTGTTAGATTGTTTCCAGTCAGTATCAGTCTTGTAATCACAATTATTATTAACGCATAATCTAGCATATCCTTTTCAGAGTCGACTACATTCGCAAAGCTAATTTGCGGCAAAACAATACCAAAAACGTCAAAAAAGAAATTGAAGAAAAATACTCATTATTAATTTGGTAACAAATTTCAAGTACTGCCCTGTCACGTGTTTTACGAGTTTACCCCTTCAGAAAATTTTAACATTTGGGGCTAGGTCTTCAACCAGACGGCTTTTGCACGACATAAACAAACATACGCAGCTCCGATGGAAATAAATATCGAGAACGAGGGCGACGTTCTGAGTACACCCGCGGAGTATCAATAGGATCTTGAAGATGCTCATATCGAATTGATAAATACGTTATTGCTCTAGGAATGTGCCAATTTCAGTTTTTCAAATCGGGTTTGTTTATAAACTAGGTCAACTTAAGACACCACGCGACGCCTGATTTGGATACTGACTCACAGTAGTCTTAGTACATCATACGTTTTGATGTAGGATGAGATTGGAGGGGTTGTAGTCAGTAAGTAAGTTTCATTAAATTAAATATTTAAAACACACATGACAACAGCGAGTCGGTCTTTCATCACTCTTATCGAACCGGCAATCGATCACAAACGGTAACAGTGGTTAGTTATCGTTTTCCATAGATAAATTACTTTATCGTTTTGTCGAGCAGAGCTTCGGGCGTGTTGTTTTGTTTTTGTTCGCGTACGTCGTCCTGTTTATTTACAATGTTCTCGAATCAAGAGTTCGCCGACATGTGGTTAGTTTACGGTGAAGCTCGTCAGAATTCAAATCTTGCAGTTCAAATTTATCGCGATAGATTTCGCCAACGGGTACACCCAGACAGAAGGAAATTTGTGCAAGTGTACCAAAGACTTCGAGATACAGGAAGTGTTCAGCCCACTAATATTCGCACTCGTGAAAGATAGGTTACTGTAGAGCAGGAAGAACAAATTTTCAATATCCTGGAAATCAATGCAGATATCAGCACTCGGAAACTGGGCCGCCGCGTAGGACTATCGCATACCATAGTCTATAGAATCTTACGGGAAAATTTGCGTTATCCCTACCATGTACAACGAGTGCAGGTCTTGTTACCAGAAGACTTTCCTCGCAGACTAACATTCTGTCAGTGGTTTTTTCACAAAAACATTGACAATCCGGATTTTTTTGAAAACATTCTAGCGACGGACGAATGTACTTTTACGCGAGATGGGATATTAAATTTCTATAATACTAACACGTGGGCCCAAGAAAATCCTCATACCATTCGTGAAAGTCATTTCCAACAACGTTTTAAAATAAATATTTGGGCGGGTTTTCTGGATATCAGGTAATTGGCCCTTTCGAGTTACTCCCAAAGTTGTCAGGAGAAGGATACCTTAGCTTTCTAGCCAATAACCTACCAGAACTTTTGGAACAGACCATAGACAACATGCCATTACAACTTAGACATAATTTGTGGTTTCTAATGACGGGGCACCACCACACATTTTTAGAGGCGTCATTCAGTATTTGAATAAACATTATCCAAATCGCTGGATCGGTCGAAATGCTCCTGATCCTCGAAAACGGCTGGCAAGATCTTCTGACCTCAATCCGATGGATTTCTGGTATTGGGGAGAACTTAAAGGGATCGTTTATGGGGCTGGTCCAATAACAACTGAACAACAACTTCGCGAAAAAAATTTAATGCGGCTGAAATAATAAATGGACAACTTCGAGGACCAAGAGAAAGAAGAAACTGGGTTCGTCGTAATGAAGCTTGTGTGGAAAGTGGAAGAGGACATTTTGAACACCTTCTTTAAATACAAAAAAGTGCAGTGTGGGTTTTAAAAACACAATCAATGTTTGTATAAAAATTGTGTTCCTTATGTATAAGTGGATTTTTTTAATACGTTCAATAAATTTTCACACATCAGGTGAGGCGCTGAGACAGTTAGTGGTAAGTCCGTTTTTTTAATTGTTTGCATTTTACGAGTACATTATCAAATAATGAAATAATACCTAAGAGCCAAAAATAACAAACTCCATCTTTATTTACACTGCGTTCCGTCGTAATTTGCGTCTGGCATCGCGGCGTTGTCAGATTTTATTTTACCTTAAAGTCGCTTTTCTTTAAAAAAATGCCGTTTTGCTTCTTTTAACTCCCTCTATCACCCATTTAAATAATGACTATCATATCGTTTACACCCTGTATGTATGTTGCTAGAAAAGTCCCAACTTTGAGCACACCGCCCGAAACTAGGTACAAACGATTGTCTTAAAAAAAACAGGATATTTTCTTAATTATTTATTGTTAACGACTGCATTATTAATGATTGCATAAACTTATCTACATCAACAATATTGTCGGTAACATTATGCTTTTTGAAAAAGCTGTTCAACGAAACACATGCATCTTTGAGATGATCCATGTATATTTTATTATTCGAACAAATAACAATTTCATTGAGATCCACGTCCAGCTTACATGTCAAAATTGTCTCAAAATGATCTTTCAGGTTTTTCAGAACTGATGGCCTTAAGGTGTGGTCTCTCAAGACTAGGTTCAATATAAATAGTCCTAAAAATAAATTATTTCACATTTACACCTAATAAAGGGTTTTCCATTAAGGACTTGACGACTTTCTTTTTAAATAAAACGGAAACCATTTGAGATATATAGAAAATTTTATTATTGGATTGAAGTATACTCAAAACATTTATGTATGGAATTTGACCTCGTTCATATGTGCACCACGGGCACTCGGCCATACATTTCGATAGAAACAGCCGCTATCTCTCGTTCAATATTGGCTCTGAGTTCCTCTAACGACGCCAGCTTGTTGGAATAGACCAATGATCTAATGTTGCCCCACAAAAAGAAGTGTAGAGGTGCTAAATCACACGATCTAGGCGGCCATTCGACAGGAGCACTTCTCGTTATGACACGTTCACCGAAGTTTGATTTTAATATGTCCATTGTTTCACCCGCTGTGTGGCTTGTAGCACCGTATTGTTGGAACCACATATCATTAATGTCTAGCGCATCCAATTGACGAAAAAAATAACGTTGCAACATGTCGCTGTAGCGATCTCCGTTGACTGTAACGTGACTGTCATTTTTATCGACTAAAAAAACGGCCCATTGTCACCAACGATGTCTCACTGGCACGGGAACATCCAGCAGCGAATATGTGGATTCAAATTATTTACTAAAATTGGCGTTAACGCTTTTGAAGTTGCAGTCACCGACTCGGAATTTCGGTAGTAAATTTTAATTATTTGTAAGCGTTGTTCGTTCGTGTACTTCACCATGATGAAAATTTTTTATTTACTGAATGTTTTGACATTGACAGTTCGGTGATTGATTTAAAGGAGCGTTCACAGTGAAAGGTCAAATTTGTCAAGTCCCTATTGGAAAACCCGTTATATAGCGTGCTGGAAATAAAATTTAGGTATAGCCAACTGTGTTTTTTGGTGAAGTTATGCCATTTTACCTGAATCCCCAATTAGCGCAGCAACATTTATTAAGACAGCTTTTTCTAAAAATTGTCTAGGTGGGCAACTCATCCCAACAGAGGAGTCTTTGCTATCTACGTCAAATAGTATGGCATTTAGTTCTCCACCTGAAAAAATAGACTGTAGATAAAATGGCTGGATATTAAGGGAAATATTTCTGCGCAGGATCAATGACATACAGGGTATGTCCGGAAAGTAAAAGGACCGAGTCGATTTAAAAAAACTTGTTAGCTAGGAACGCCCTCTACCGAATCCAGTCGGTGCGGACACGCTCCGAAGTACAGTCATGGCGGAAGAAAATGAGTCCTATTACTTTCCGGACAAACCCTGTAAAATAAATGGGTGAAAGAAAACTTACCATTTTGTGCAGCTTCCTTTATATACTCTAACCCATCTTGAATTTTTGCTTGCAATCTATCGTTTTGTTGGAAGCCAAACCATTCCGTAGCAATTTTTAACATTTCAGGGTCTATATCAACCCCTAGGATATTAGATTTGGGAATAAATTTGTGCAAGAAAGAGCAAAGCCCACCACCTCCTAGACCAATCACAGAAATGTTTATTTTTCGTTTTTCCCTGCATGCCACATAGGTCGCCAAGCTCATGTAAACATGATGTCTGTAAAAAGCAAGCGGTTTTCATCATTGACATAAATACGAGTATAATTGCTCGAAACGCAAGTCTTCGAATATTTGAGTTGGAGTTTAATCCATCAACTTGAATCCTCGGAAGTGATGAAAAATACTAAACAATCGTTAAACAAACCTAAAGCTTTCCACGTTTCAAATTACTTTTAATACAACATTTAAACCTCATTCACTGTTCAACAATTCGTGAAATTACTTTTTACGCCAATAGGCAAAGATGTTTTGATTCTGAAACATTGTTTTTTTGCACGGGTAGATAGATTTCATGTACGATTTTTAAGAATGACAGTGGAATCAGCACAAGAAAATGGTGATATCAGCAAAATAATATCTTTTACCGAACATATTTACCTGCAAGTCAAGTAAAGCAGATCTACAACTTCTTTAGGCGCTCCTTTTCTAGATTTGATCTGCCTCAATTTTCCCTCTGACTGGATAACGAGTTGCGAGCTGGTATAAAATAATCGTCGATACTTGTCACCACTTTCTGTGATCACATCTTCGATAACATAGTCTCCAGAAAATTGTGAGTTCCCTTCATATCTGATAGTACGGTGCCCTACATCAGAGCCTAGAGAAAGGAATGGAATCTGAAATTAGATTAGATACATGTCAATATTTGCACAATCTGAGGAGCACTAGTTCAAATAAAAATCGTAAAAGATTTATTATTATTTAATAATAATTTAGGCACAGAAAAGCAAGAGTCAATATTGGATGCCATGATATGGTATAAAATAATTTTTGAAAAATTATTACTTTGACAAAATTATTTAGTTTAGAATTGTTTACCCTTTTAAACTGGCCATTTCCAAACAACTTTGTAAGAAAAGAAGAATATATGGTGTTCGGAACGTCAATGCCATCCTTTTAAGTGGTGACGATACAGCCCACTTGTAAAAAGTCAAACCATTTTTGAGTTTTGTGCGATAAGCCATCGCTTGTTCGATAACGACGTGCAACTCCTTCCTTTTTTTATTTTATCATTTATCTTAATGTAAAGTCTCCCTATACAAACAGTTTCCAGGTTATCGAAATATCGCGTATATGTTATAAAAAATAAAGTTTTTGGTTTACTGAATGGGTAGACTTTCCAGTGCTTCCTGTCTCTTGTGGTCTTTCTTATGGTATGACATAGAAAGCGATATAACCAAATGATTTCCTAAATGACCCAAAATATTAGACCAGAATGTCATACAAAAAAAACCTTTTTTCGTGAAACAAGGCTCTTGAAATTGACACATTTTTTCATTAATTCAATAACAAAAATGCAAATTATGATTTCTTATGCAATACTTTCAAGTGCTTTATTAAAATGAAATACATGGTGTATCATGATTTTGTACTTCTGGGTTGTGTCGTTTGCTTCAGAAAAACTACACAGTAATCTGAAACCAAATCACTATTTGTAAACTACTCCTACAGGAATAGAAAACAAGGACAAGAAGATGAGCAAGAAATAACAATATAGCAATAACCTGTTATTGAATGAATTAATAATTGTGTCACTGTCAAGTACTTTGTTTCAACAAAATATATTTCGTGTTTTTTTGTAATTTGGATGGCATTCTGCTTGATCTAATATTTTGGGTTATCATGGTTGTATCTCTTTGCATGATATCATAAAAAACAGAAGTGGGGGAAGTTTTTTCATCGATTTTAAATTACACTGTTGCCAAAATTTCCGATAAATTCGTTTGAAAAGCCACAATGCACTGGGAAATCGAACCATTCAAAGGTTATTTTTTATAACGAGTACGCGATATTTCTGTAACTATGAAACCATTTGTATATTGAGACCATACATTAAGATACATGATGTAATTAAGAGAGCAAAGAAGTTGCTCTTCATCATAGATCTACGAGTAGCAATGGTTTCTCACATGATTTTTTTTCTAGGATTTCACAAAATTGCGCGTATCTCAATAACGATTCAACTTTGTACTAAGGAGTATGTGGCTGAATAAGCCCCAAATAAGTTATATTATCACCACTTAAAAAGTTGGTGTCGACCTGTATCGTTATTTGTGTTTGAAGGGATACAGATTACGTCAAGCAATTTAAATATGTTAGTCCACAATTTGATGGTTGAAACTTTTCAATTACCTTTTTTACATTCAGTGAAGACGGAGCCAAATTACAAATTGTATCTGAAAGTTCTTTTTGCACTGCATCCAGTGATTCATATTTTTGTCCTCTGTGTAATGTTATAATGGCGAGACGATTATGTTTGGTTACGCGTACCAAATTCTTCCTTCCAGCTTTTGTCGAGAATAACCATTCTGCCTCCCTAAAATGGGAATAAATGTATAAGATATTTTTGAATGATATTTTGAAATGATTGTATTTACCTGCCCTCGGGAACTATGAACCCTGCATATTGTAAATAGTTATGTTGTGGTGGTATATCTACAACATAAACTGTGAACCTGGGATTCCTACTGCCAGGTTCATAAAGATCTAAAACTACTTCATTTTCTTCCCCAATATTCGATCGTTTCAATCCTGAGCATACAAAAGATGCGTTTTGAACATTGGCTATGCTCAAAATAATTTCTTCCTCTTTCTCATATCTCTGCATTTTATCTAGTGATCCTAAATTCAACTCTAGCACCTAAAGTGTACAACTTATAATGTTATGCCAATAATTTTGTCTTCATCAAAATGTAACCATGTTCATCTTAAAATTGAGTAAATTACGAGGGATGGCTTTTAAGTTTTGCATATAGAAACATAGGCCGCGCGGATCGAACGTCAGTACTGAATCTTAACCTCACTCTTTAGCAAACTTAAATTCAAAGTTTCACAACAATACGTGCAGTGTTCTCACTACAGTGAAGTGTCACCAAGTCATTAGAAAAATGGAGCTGAACCGAGAACATTTTCGCGCCATAATTTATTACAACAAGAATGCCTTGCTGAGTTACTGTCTGTTTTCGGCAACGTCAGTCGACAATTTCCCGTTGGTATGGAGAATTCAAACGTGGACGGGTGAGTCTTAGCCACGATCCCAGAGTGGGTGCAGCAAAAACGGCAGTCACCCAGGAAAACGTCGATGCTGTGCGCAAACTCATCATTGAAGATAGACATGTGACATATCGCTAGATTGAGGCGTCCTTGAGAATCTCAAAGACCTCAATTCAAAAAAATTTACATGAAGAATTAGGAGTAAGAAAATTAGTTTCTCGTTGGATACCCCACCTGTTGACTGAAGAGCAGAAAGCAGCCAGGGTTAATTGGTGTCAAAAAACGCTTGACTTTTTCAATTCCGGAAACTCAAAAAATGTATACAGCATTGTTAGTGGTGATGAATCGTGGATTTACTGTTATGAACCAGAAAATAAACGACAGTCGGCTGTTTGGGTGTTCCAAGGTGAAGAAAAGCCAATAAAAGTCATCCGTTCTCAAAAGATGGTCGCGACATTTGTGTCAAAAGCGGGTCATATTGCAACAATTCCTCTTAATGAGCAAAGAACTGTTACTGCGGATTGGTATATCACCATTTGTTTGCCAAAAGTCATCACCGAGTTTCGAAAAATCAACCCCGAAAGAAGAATCATCCTCCACCAAGACAATGCAAGCTCGCACACAGCCCAAAAAACAAGGCAGTAATTAATGGAAGAAAACGTGGAATTATTGAACCATCCTCCATATAGTCCCGATTTCTTTACTTTCCCGAAAATTAAAAACAGACTGCGTGGTCAAAGGTTCCAGTCACCAGAAGAAGCAGTTGACGCATTCAAAAATGCCGTTTTGGACCTGCCAGCAAACGAGTGGAATAAGTGCTTCGAAAATTGGTTCGAGCGCATGCAGATGTGTATTAATCTTCGTGGACAATACTTCGAAAAACAATAAAGTCATTTAAAACTACCTACCGTGTTGTTTTATTTCCATATGCAAAACTTAATATATGCAACAAATTTCAACCGACTGATTTGTTACTCCACTATCTTTAAAATAAAAAGAAACAGATCCAATTTTTCATTGGATTTTTTATAAGTTATGCATGAAAAATGCTACGTATATAAATTCCTAACCCTGGAAGTTGACTGGCTCTGGATTATATTTTCAATCCTTTTTTGACAGGTTTTGGAAGGCTTATTTTTTAAACCTCCTGAAGCATCAGTTCCAAATTGCTTGATTTGTTTTTTAGAGATATCCGATAAAAATCAACGGATGTTAAATCTGGTGATCTCGGGGACCATATACGACATTGTCTAGTGGGAAGATAAGAAGCCCTAAAAACCTTTGAAAGATTTTGATCGTTTCGGTGACAGGTTAATCATTCCTGTTGGAAACACATTGCTCGCAGGTTAAATAGTTGAATTTTAGGAGATCCCTAAAGGCGGCGACTGACTGGCGCTATAATGTAATGCTCAGATCGAGCGTTCCATTACAAAGTTCGTGATTTGAGTCCAGCGAATGTTCGCTTGGAATGCTCGGCTTCTGCAGAGATTTTGCTCACCCACAAACTAGTCGCCATCTGTACTGACTTGTAATGTGTCCATCAAAGGGATTCGTCAAAAAAAAAACGACAGTTTGCTCTACGTGACCGGCTCTGTTCGACGCTCGCTTTAGCGATTCAGTAGCGAATTTTTGTGTTACATTAACATTTCAGCGCACGGCTTCAGTCAGTTGCCGCCTTGAAATTTTCAAATTTTAGGCACCTCTCAGTCCAACTTAAATTGCATGGTAAATGTGGTTATAGCAAGATGAAGTTACGCATCTGAAAGGCGCAGAAATGATGAATATTTTTGGGGCATTTGATCTTCCCATTAGAATCTGTTGAATGGCCCTCATGACCCCAGAGAAACCATCAAACCAAGCACCATAGAACAGCTGAAGAGCAATATTTAGGAAGCCATTCAAATATTTTTTCCGAGACTTACCAAAATGTGACTGAAAATGTAATTAGGAGGGCTCAGCTTTGTGCAGCTTCCAGAGGTGGGCATTTAGATGAAGATAATTCGTAACTTTTTGCAAAAAATTATATACAAAATAAAATATGTTTCACTTCATTTTAAAGATATTTATCTATAAATTCAGATCTATGAATTAGAAGTGCTTATTACTTACCTTTCTAGGCAGTGCAGAGAATTTTGTGCATATAACCATAAACACTGGCATACAGCTTTCACCATTTTCAATGGCCTTCTTTTCAGCTTCAAAGCACCTCACAGCTCTGAACATGTAGTTGTTTGATGGAAAATATTGTAACATGTATCTCAATATATGCTCTTGCAGCAAAGATACACATATGTACCTACCCCCATTTTTAAGAACTCTAGTTACTTCATCAAAATATTGCTTGATCTTAGCTACTGTTTCTTCTTTATCATCAGGCATAAGAGCATCTAATGTACCTTTATCTAACACAACACTGAATTGTTGACTTTCAAAGGACATGTTCAAAGCATCCATCTGGATGTACTTCAAGTTTGGTCTGTCTTTGCTATCATTTGATAACATCTGCCTTATGACTACTGGAGATATATCTATGTTAGTTATGTTTCTGTAATGTAAAACATTTCTAATAGCAGCAACATTCACAAATATTTATATTATTGTAAATATTGATTAATCATAATATCCGATAGTGTGGCTGTCAAGAGTTTTAGAAGTGTGAATACAGTAGACCTGTAAGGAGAAGGACATACTAGGAAGCGGAAAATTATAGGAGTACTTCTTATAATACTCTATACAGGATGACCCAATATTCTGTGGACAATCTTATTTATCCCTTATCCTTTCATCTTGGCAAGAAGTACGTACATTCATGCACAAATATATTATCTATTTTCTTAACTCACATCTGTAATTCACTGATAGTAGCAGATTACATTTATCTTCTCTAGTGATCGATTTATGTCGCGCCAAATGGCCTCAACGTGTCTTAAAAAATGTTGCTTATCTTCACCACAGTTTCATTGTTCCATTTCTTTACAGTGAGTGTGTTGCTTTAATAAGAATTTTGTAACAGAAAAAATATGGAAATACCTCAATGCCCCAGTGGTGCTGGATGAACGACAAACACTTACTATCCAAAATATTGCTGTTTATCACTGTATGAAGGATTTTTTAACAGGCAGTATTATTTACTTCTTACTAAATCTTGTGAGGTGTGATGTACAGGGTGTCCTAATATTCTGTGGACACAGAAGTACCACATATGTTTAGACTCAAAAAAGTCGATTGGACATGATTTACCACTACGCAAAAGTGCTTTGTTTGTCTGTTAGAGTGTGTTAAGGCATTCTTTTTAAAACACCTTTTTTCATATATTTTTGGAACTGATAGTCGGATTTGAAGGAAATTTGGAACATATGTGTTTTGTTGGACATCTTAATATTTGACTTTTGTAAACACCAGAAAGGGTTTGTGAACAAACAAAAAACACAACTCAGTTCTGATCTTTTTATTTAAAAGATCCTTTAATTTACTTTAATCTGTGCCTCATATAAAAACAGGCCATCTCACATGGTTTCCAAGAAAAAAACATGTATTTCGGAGCACATTTTTAAGTGGTTTAAATCTAGTCAGCATCTGGTGGAATTGTGAGGTGTTATTTCAGTGTCAGATTATTTTTGTCAACAAGCTTAATAAAGTTTAAATTATGTATGCATGTATATTAAGTGTGTTTGAGTTTATTTTTGATTGCTAATTTGTTGTTTGTTCTTCATAAATTTTAAATTAATTAACGTTTGAGATTATTTTTGGGTAAGTTGTTGTTAATTGTTTTTCTGGTGAATGTGGAATATTCTTTTGATGAACTGACTGATATGTTGTTAGTACTTGGTTTCTGCAAAGTTGAGTACCATGGATTATTGGGACACCCAGTATATCACACTTCACAAGATTTAGTAAGAAGTAAATAATACTGTTAAAAAATAGCAATATTTTGAATAGTAAGTGTTTCCTGTTCAACCTGTAATAATCATTCTTAAAACTGGGGTATTGTGGTATCTTCAAAATTTCTAAATGTTATAAAATTCCTCTTAAAGCAACATGCTCACTTTGAAGAAATGGCACAATGAAACTGAGGCAAAGAGAAGTAGCATTTTTCAACGCACATAACATATTCAGATAATATATTTGTGCATGAATGTATGATCTTCTTGCCAAGATGAAAGAATAAGGGATAAAAAAAACTCTGCCTGAGGAAACCCAGCATAGCAGTTTTGCTTTAGTTGTTACTTTTCTCACTGGCGTGCACCTCATA
Source organism: Acanthoscelides obtectus (assembly GCA_963669975.1). Lineage (NCBI taxonomy): Eukaryota > Metazoa > Arthropoda > Insecta > Coleoptera > Chrysomelidae > Acanthoscelides > Acanthoscelides obtectus. The sequence continues at coordinate 25,923,966 of CAVLJG010000010.1, read as the reverse complement.
GTTATTTCATTCCAGAATCACCTGGCAAGAATTCACTTACTCATAGCCAATATTATACAAATCACGACCAAGTGTTGAATTACCACATCCAGTAATGAGGACATTGTCTTGTTTTTTTATATATTTATGTAGATTGTCTGCAAGCTCTAGATATTCTCCATACCTGAAATATTCACACACTTAACTTCAAAGCTTTAATTACTGATCTATAACTCAAATTACCATTCAAATGCCTTTGCTCCTCTCTTCTTGAAAAATGTATCCCAATACTCTTTCTGGCTGAAATCTTCTTTACTTTTTGGTAGAAGGTTCATTTTTTTGTATTTGAATTTAACACGATCACACACCTCAACCAGTGCTTTATTATATTAAATTGCTAAAAAGTCTGGAAAATCACAAAAACAAAACAAAAGTAAGGTTAGGGTGAACTTGACATTAAGCAATAGTGGTGGGCTGACCTTAAACTTGAATATTCGTGATTGCTATATTTTAGAGATGGTATGATTCATCTTAAATATTGCGAATAGCCAGTGGCGTAAAAAAACTGCGTCACTCGTGGGTGGCCTTGCAGCTTCCATGCATAGCCCACCACAACGCCCGCACCATTTATTTCTGAAAGTTTTGCACCGTGTATTATGTTTTGTGCTTCGCACTATGGTTCGAATTTGAGGTGCCGAATTTGGATGACTGCGCTGCGTAATATCTAATACACAGCAGCGCGACTCTCTGAAAGTTAAATTGATTTTTCAGACGCATTCCTATCATCTTAAGACCTTACTGATAGACGCCGCCACGCGGTCATGCTCCTCTTCAGCGGAAAGTGAATGGAATGTGAGTTGCAACCTGAATTTGAGCGATGGCCTGGTTTGTTAACTTTGAGGGCGGTTTCTACAATATATCTCCAAATTTCAGTAAAAACAAACATGCACATCCAATATTAGTAGGCATATTTGCGACTTCACGTAGAAATGCATCCACAAAAAGCAGGTTGGCAGAGATTTACATATCCGACGGCGACAGGGTCGTAGGTAATTTTTTTCAAATACAATGCTAGTGATAGTGAGGTGACCACAAACAATGGTGAGCGCAAAAGAGCAATGCGAAGATTGGCCTCAACTGAACAGCATGGGCGGAGCGTTTATTCAGGGGGTCATCCTGTCACGACCGAATCTAGTTCGACAAATAATATTAATTTATGACTTTCGAATCTCTTTGGAAAATCTAATAAAATACAGACTTTTTGCAAATACGTGATGGATACAAACGGGTAAAAAGTCACCACAATCCTGATCAATTTGTAAGCGCATCGATGACGTGGAATACGAGAATTGCGTAATTCTGGTTGCATATACGTTCATCTTGACGCAAATATAAATAAAATAGCGATTCAGCGTTTTTCGGCAATTTGGAAATTGAGCCTCATGTGTTGTGTGATTATGGTAGTTTATTGAACATTTGGACAGGAATGAAAGCAAAAACCTTTTCGCGCGCGCTTTTAACGCTCTGAACAAATTGGATAAACATACTTTTTGACGCAGAAAATCAGGTAAAAGCGGTTTCATTTGATTGAAGGGTAAGAAGTAAGCATCAATAGTTATCTAACCGTAAGAATGTTCAAATCTCGCTTTCTTCATCTGTCATCTCATAAACATATACAGGGTGTAAACGTTATGATAGTCATTATTTAAATGGGTGATAGAAGGGGTTAAAAGAAGCAAAAATTTTCATATAACATCAGGGTCAAAACAGCATTTTTTAGAGAAAAGGGACGTTAAAGTAAAATAAAATCTGACAACGCCGCAATGCCAGACGCAAATAACGACGGAACGCAGTGTAAATAAAGATGGAGTTATTTTTGGCTCTTAGGTATTATTGCATTATTTAATAATGTACTCGTAAAATGCAAACAATTAAAAAAAACACACTTACCACTAACTGTCTCAGCACTTCACCTGGTGTGTGAAAGTTTATCGAACGTACTAAAAAAATCCACTTATAAATATACATACATTGTTTGTCTTTTTAAAACCCACACTGCACTTTTTTTGTATTTAAAGAAGGTGTTCAAAATGTCGTCCTCCACTTTCCACACAAGCTTCATTACGACGAACCCAGTTTCTTCTTACTCTAGGTCTTCGAAGTTGTCCATTTATTATTATACTGCAACTACCACGAAGACCTAAGGCCTAAACACCCATTGGGTACCGTGGGGCTATTTCAGCCGCATTAAAAATTTTTTCACGAAGTTATGATTAAGTTATTGGACCAGCCCCATAAAACATCCCTTTAAGTTCTCCCCAATATTAGAAATCCATCGGATTGAGGTCAGGAGATCTTGCTGGCCATTTTCGAGGATTAGGAGCATTTCGACCAATCCAGCGATTTGGATAATGTTCATTCAAATACTGAATGACCCCTCTAAAAATGTGTAGTGGTGCCACGTCATGAAGAAACCACAGATTCTGTCTCCGTTGTAATGGCATGTTGTCTAAGGTCTGCTCCAAAAGTTCTGGTAGGTTATTGGCTAGAAAGCTAAGGTATCCTTCTCCTGACAACTTTGGGGGTAACTCGAAAGGGCCAATTACCTGATCGTCAATAATACCCGCCCAAATATTTATTTTAAAACGTTTTTGGAAATGACCTTCACGAATGGTATGAGGATTTTCTTGGACCCACGTGTGAGTATTATGGAAATTTAATATCCCGTCTCGCGTAAAAGTACATTCGTCCGTCGCTAGAATGGTTTTAAAAAAATCCGGATTTTCAATGTTTTTGTGCAAAAACCACTGACAGAATGTTAGTCTGCGAGGATAGTCTTCTGGTAACAAGGCCTGCACTCGGTGTACATCGTAGGGATAAAGCAAATTTTCCCGTAGGATTCTATGGACTATGGTATGCGATAGTCCTACGCGGCGGCCTAATTCCCGAATGCTGATATCTGCATTGATTTCCACGATATTTAAAATTTTTTCCTCCTACTCTACAATAACCTGTCTTTCACGAGTGCGAATATTAGTGGGCTGATCACTTCCTGTATCTCGAAGTCTTTGGTACACTTGCACAAATGTCCTTCTGTCTGGGTGTACCCGTTGGCGAAATCTGTCGCGATAAATTTGTGCTGCAAGATTTGAATTCTGACGAGCTTCACCGTAAACTAACAACATGTCAGCGAACTCTTGATTCGAGAACATTGTAAATCAATACGACGCCGTACGCGAACAAAAACAAAACAACATACTAACCACTGTTACCGTTTGCGATCGATTACCGGTTCGATAAGAGTGATGATGACCGACGCGCTGTTGTCATGTGTGTTTTAAATATTCAATTTAATGAAACTTACTTACTTACTGACTACAAATTTTGGCTTAACTTAGAAAAACTTAATGCCATTTATTTGTTAATTACCCAATTTAAAAACGTTTTAGATTAGATTATAAAAATTAGTAAGTTTGTGGTGATTGTAGTCGATATGAAGCACTTAGAGTTGTAAGGTATAAAGCCATTTAGACAAAAATCTATTGACTTATCATATGAACTTTTTGACTTGTTTTGACCCCCTACCCCTTATTACTCATTTCAAAAATGACTACCATAACGTTTACACCCTGTATATAATTCATATTTTGGACACTTTTTAATTGTAACAGTGTGATGATATTTTCTAAGTCATATACAAGGCGTTTCGCAAACATGGGGTAAGTATTCAATAGGTGAATCCTGGGACTATCCTGAAACTATTGTATTTGATCCTATCGATTTGCGAAATTGCTCTTGATTTAGGAGAAACATGCCCCTGAAGGAAACGTCGCCGGAACTAGTTTTTTCTAAAATAATTTTTACATATCGTCGCTTAAGATTTTTAGCAATGCGAAACTCAAAGATATGCGTGTCATTCGATAGGCAATCCAAATATACATTTTTGCTTTTTTAAAAATTTGTACACGGGTATGATTAATCCCCCACTCCTAGATGAATATCTTCCTGAGCATGCATCCACAATGACCTTCCCCTGACACAAAGGTTAGATCCGCCCTTGGCCTGGACGTGGCCATGTAGTGGCATACATGGGCTCTAAAAATCGTTAAAGGACCTCTCACAGGCAACATGTTTAACGTCGACTATTTCTCCTTTTTCGAGTGAAGTTTTTCCAAAACTTCCATAATCTTATCTGACGCCTAAGTAATGAAAAAGCAAATGAAGACCCCCAGAGAAGATATTTTGCGGTTTGCGGTGCCACCTTGTACATGAACAATTTGGAAATACAAGGAGCGCTAAAGAATATTAAACAGCTCAACTGCCTTGGTGTCCTGTTATTGTATACCAATTAAAGAATGCATTCATTACGCAGACAACTCACACATGAATCACAAGAAATAATTATTATCGCTATATACACATATTGATCTACGCGCTGACATCAAATCGTATTTTTTTAAAGAAAAATTGACGTTCTCGTAGTTGAAGTGAGTCATACATATGCGGCGCGCGTACTGGTGATAATTTTATATGTTTATCTTGTATTTCCGCCCTTGCTCAGTCTGAATATATATACATTCATTTCCATCCGTTGAAATGTTCACGTTAATTTTTATATTTTTCTGCGCTTATTCGGTGAATACGGTGTTTTCGACTGGTTGCGAATCAAAGGGTAATTGCGAAGAATGCATACAAGAGGTGGATTGTGCCTGGTGTATGGAACCTTTATATCCGGTAAGTTGGGCGTCTAGGACTGTAAGCTTACTAACTTCAAAATTTAACTGCATATATTTGCCATATTTAAAATTCACTAGCGCCGTCATTCATTCCCTAAAGAAAATATGAGTCGTTCAATTTGTACGGGGTCTGCAAATTAAGTGATTTCTTTAATTTTCTGGATGTCATTTACATCGGGCTGTCGGCCACAGATTTTCTAAATAGCTGTATTGATTAAAGTATTCGTCAAAAATATTGCAACCCTATGCTGTATTCAGACGTTCACCTACAATTTCCATCATCACAGCCATGTTGCCAATCAAGAACGCTGCAACTCTCTTCGATTGTTCACCCCTCCACCTCTCCATGTTTATCCCTAAGATTCCGTATTCTCGGAATTGCTCAACGATAGAAAAGATAATTCATAACGTGCGGCAACAGTGCAAGAGATGCAGCGCCGGCGCCTAAAGTCGGTGGTCGACACGAATACAAATAGTAAGCATCAGTTATTGCCCGCATAGGCACAACTTTCAACTGAATTGGGATCTTCCGGTGGAATATGTTAATCAATGACGCCCGTTCATTTTTGGACGAATCGAACGATACTAGAAAAGAGTTTAAGCTGTCTATTTGATTCTCCTGTTATGGTATCTTTCTAGCATAGCAGGAAGTTTGAACTAAAAATTTGCCGTGTCACACTTTTAAGTATTCTTCAACTTTATGGATTGAATATTATTTGTAGATACTAAAATAATTTTTTAAAGTAGCAAAATCTCATTTTTGTCATTTTTCTTGAATCTAGTTACAACCTACAAAGACATTTCCTAAGTACTATGTATTATATTCAAGTTCCCGATCATTCTTTGGCATACCCAAATATCATTTTAATTATAATTTAAAAAGCATGGATTTGCTTTGCGCGTTTTTAAATGTTAATCATTGTAGCGTACACATTGCATGTACCAACTGTATAAAATACGTTGACTGTATTTATTGTTTTTACTGGTATTAGTTTTGAGTCACAATTTTTATTGTATTACATTATTACACTCACACTCTTAGTAACACACTGATAGTACTGCTTGGAATATAAATTGGAAATACCCTATAACTCATATCAGTACTTATAACACATTTCATTCAACTTCCTCTTTTTGAGAATGATTTTAAGCAAATACATGCTTCTGTGAGTTTGTATGTAGCATCAAGGTAAAAAACGCGCTGGGTTTTTCATTTTCATTTTCTTATCTTACAAATATTATACACAGGAAGTAGGCAACTACGAATGTCAGTCTATTTTTAAAAACTGCTAATAGTGACAATCCACAAATTACGCAAAATTCAGATTTACTATTTTTTGCAAATACTTTATTCATTCATCATAGATGCAAAATATAATATGTGCATATTGTTTTGCGTGAAATCATCTTAATTTTTTTATATATAAATCATGTGTGCGATAAAATAAGCGACAAGTTATCGAAGGCCGAAGTCAACAAATACTTTCAGCTTATCGTAAAATTAATTCTTCATAAACTCTGCACAAACCAACATAATTTTATCAATCGGGATATTTTTTTGTTCAAATTTTAAACGTAGTTACGCCATTAAGCCCAGGATTTTTTAAAATGTTTCAAGGCAAGAGTGACTGTGGACCTAATGAGTTAGGCGTCATTTTGTGTAAATTTAGTACAGACTGTCTACGTTGTATCCATTATAATTGTAACTTCAGACGTTCCTACGTTTTTTATCGAAGATCAACAAAGTTAAACAAATTGGCCACTTATGACAAGCAAGTTGTCTTATTGACAGTGACAAGCATAAATGTGGAAGACTCATACATTGACAAGAAAATGTTCATAGCGGTGAGACAAAATTAAAAAACCTATATATGTCTCTGAGCTCGCGAAAACAAACATTCGCGCATATTTATGTGTGAGGCAGATGGATGTATGAAAATAATTTGAGCACAACTTTAAACGGTCGTGCTATTCAGATATAATTAGTTGAAAACTTAAGTTTCTTTATAGATGACTATTTACCTCGTCTTAATTTCTACCAATCACAAATGCGCAAATTTAAATTACAAATGGTTTCTAGATGGAACATTTGTAAGGCAGCACCTGTCAACAGCTTTTTCGAGTTTGCACGCGGCAAAACTTGACAGCTGTTGTCAGCAAAAAATACAATACCTTTGTTGTAGTCCAGTATCCCTTTATATATCTCCATCTCCCTCATATGTGACACATGCAACCTACCCAAAACCTACCCCTGTGTGTGAACGTTTGTTCGGTAAGCTCAAAGACATACGTTTTTTAGTTGTGTGTCTCCGTCTCTAGCCTCTTTACGTATGAGTATTTCCAGGAAGAGAATGAAAACAGCGGTCCCCCGTTACTCACTTCATGCGTACTGGAGTATATTAGTCTGCGCCCATGGTGTACGGAGACTCGATCTGTTTACTTATTTCATATGGCGTTGATGACGTAACCGCCAAGAACGGTGACTGCAACGATATAACACTTATTTTTTCAGTTAAACCCAGATGGAAGTAAACCCCAGACTCACTGCCGTTTGAAAAATGACACGACAAAGTGGTGCAGAGATGCGTCGAAAGTTTCACCAAAATCAGGAATGAGAATATTACAAGACTTACCGTTCTCCAACGACACGGATAATCCTCTACAAGTGAAACCTCAAAGGATTAAGCTGGCTTTGAGGAAGGGTGAAAAGTACGAGTTGAAATTTCAATACAAAAGTACTGAAAATTACCCTGTGGATTTGTATTACATCATGGATCTGTCTCATTCCATGAAGGAATACAAGGATGACTTGGCCAGACTGGGAAGTAAACTGGCGGAAACTATGCGCAACATTACTACTAACTTCAAGCTGGGATTCGGAAGCTTTATCGATAAAGTGGAGTTACCTTTCGTCAGCACAAATGAGAAAAAGTACGTACGCTAAGGTGCTTAAGCGGCAATTTATAACTTAGTAAGAGACAGTATTTTAGAAAATGACATATTATATTTTTTTGGATGTTATATGACATGTACATCACGAAAAACGTCACTCATTTCCGTATGCCTGACCGATAATCTTATACCCGTCTATAACTGGAGAAGTACCGCTCAGATTTCGATAAAAATTTTAAACAAGGTTACCACTATGCCAAGGACGCAAAAGCTTCTAAAATCGCTCCACTGGCGGCAGAGAAAAGGCCTAAAACGCAAGAAGTAAAAATCGCTTCAAACTTTTTGACGCACCTAATGAAAATATTTGAAGCATATAGATGTCTCTATACTTTAGCCCATAAAACTTTGACAAATATACTAAGTGACATATAAATCCGAACACCCAGTTTAAATGGTTTTATTTTAATAAAAGTTGGTGAATGTATTTATCTTACTGTAAGTAACAAGTGAAAAAATTTTCAGCCTTATCAGTTGGACATTCCGATTTTTATACTGCTTTTTTTTTAATTCACTAACGCTCTAAAAATGAATATTTCAGCCGCAGTAAAGAATCAACGTTGGCGGATTTTGGTTCTTGACATCCTTTACGATCGGTTACGATGCCTAGAGTACGGAGACCTGTACGATTTCGTCAACTTAGTGAGTTTGATAGGGGCCGTATAGTGGGACTTCGGGAAGCTGGACTTTCTTTTCGGGCAATTGCAGTTAAAGTGCAAAGAAGTGTAGACACTGTGGTTAGGTGTTGTCAGGCATGGCTTCGAGAAGGCCGTACGCAAAGAGCAAGGGGCACTGGACGCCGCCATAGAACAACAGACCGTGAAGATCGCCGCCTAAGATTATTGGCCTTAAGGGACCGTTTCTCCACTACCAGGTCCATTGCAAATGAATGGTTTGCAGAACACGGAAGACCTATTGGCATGCGAAGTGTTTACCGACGAATGAGAAGTTTTGGCTTGTTTTCATACCGGCCACACTGGGTCCTCCCTTTAACTCGAGAACACCGACGTAATCGCCTTGAGTGGTGCAGACAACGGTCACTCTGGGATCAGGAATGGAACAGTATTGTCTTTAGTGACGAGTCTCGATTTTGTTTAGTCATGCACGATGGTCGTGCCAGGGTTGGAAGGCGACGTGGTGAAAGGAGGAATCCACAGTTTTTTGTTGAAAGACATGTTCATCACACTGTTTTCAGTTATGGTTTGGGGTGCTATAGCTTATGGTTCCAGGTCACCTTTAATCTTCATCAGAGGATTCAGAGGTAACATGAACGCGCAGCGTTATATCCACGAAGTTCTAGAACCCCATCTTTTACCCAATCTTGACACCCTGGCAGATCCAACTTTCCAACAAGATAATGACCGACCACATGTTGCAAGATTCACAATAGACTTCTTTCAACATAATGATGTCACATTGTTACCATGGCCACCAAGATCTCCCGACTTATCCCCAATTGAGCACGTGTGGGATATGATGGGTAGGAGATTGCTCAATTTGCAACGTCCTCCTCAGACTCTAGAAGCACTTCGAGAGGAGTTGGTGGTTGCCTGGAATGAGATACCACAGGAGGACATTGACCACCTGATCAGAAGCATGCCTAGGCGCGTTGGAGAATGCGTAGCACATCAGGGTGCATCCACACATTATTAAAGGTCAAAGGGCTTTAAAGCAGTGCAATCATTTTGAAATTTTTATCATTTACTTATTATGCTTCATCAAGTACTTATACAAAATTTTAATAAAATAAAACCATTTAGGGGTGTTCGGATTTATATGTCACTTAGTATATTCTCGACAGACGGATCGCGTACCTTCCGGCCACGGCAGCGAAGTGGGGTGTTGTGGTATGGTAGTTCTGCCGCGTTTTGTTTCATATATGCTCGGAGTACGCTGCCAGGCCTGATCGAGGAGAGACAATGTTTCCAGATGCAATATCTGAGCTGATAAAGGCGTCGCGTGGGAAGTGCAGAGTCAACCTACTTGACGCCATTTTTCTCTTAGGATACCTACACGAGTCGATTTAGATAGCGATCTTCAGAATTTTTTGATTACTTCAACCAAATTACAATCCATTAGGTATAATATCCAATTATCCGTAGATTGAAAAATCCATGCCCGGGGTGTGCGAGTCCATACAGTTTCAAAAATCATCTTTCTCTGACAAGCAATTATGAGGAATTTGTTGGTAACGTAAAAGCCGCAAAAGTATCCGGAAATCTTGATTCTCCAGAAGGCGGTTTTGATGCCATAATGCAAGCGATAGTTTGCAAAGAAACAATAAGATGGCGCAAGCAAGCGCGACACTTGCTTGTATTTTCAACAGGTAAGTTATACTAATTAGTGCTGTTTTCCAGTATTCGAGTTACTCGAAGCGAAGAAAGAAAAATAGCTTATTTTATGAACAAAAATGACTGAAAGTTCGTTGCATTTCTCAATACATACAAATGCTTCCTCAAAATTTCATAAAAAAACGTTCCTGAGGTATTATAATTTTATTTATAATGAAATATCAAGTGATTAAAGGTTTGTCGAAAACCTATAAAAAAGTGACCCATTCCTTGTCTGCCTAAAAAACAGAGGTGGTGAGACTGCTTGTTAGTAGCACTTATTGGAACTTATATTGGACATTGGGTCATAACCATTTTGACTGTATCTGCAAGAGCCGAATCGAACGATTCAGCAGTTCTTCGTTTTTATAAAATTTATACTTATAATTCCAGATGCCGAATTTCACATCGCAGGTGACGGAAAACTGGCAGGTGTTATCGAACCCAATATCGCAAAATGTTACACAGACGACAGCGAATACCTAAAATATGATTATCCGTCCGTATCTCAACTGAATTACGTCGCAGAAGAAAATAACATCAATATTATTTTCGCAATTGTCAAGAAACCGTATGCATCATTGAAGGAGTCGTATGCTACATTATCAAAACATATTAAAAATTCCAATTTTGGGGAGTTGAATAGTCGTGATGCGAATAGTGTAATCAATTTGATTCTGGATAATTATAAGGTTAGTCAGCATCATTCATATATTTGTGCTGAACTGAAACATTTCAACAAAACTATATTTTTTACAGCATCTTAAAGCTCAATGTATGTTAATCTTTATCAGTACCAGAAACATAATTATTTTTGTGTATTCAATCTTGAATCTTGTACATATTAATTTCAGAAAATCGTCCAAAGCGTAAAGTTCACCTCAAATTCAACGAGTGAGATAGACATAAAGTTTTCCTCCACCTGCAAAAGTCCAATACCCGGTCGGTGCAATAACGTCCACATTGGAGAAGTCCTTGATATCACAGCCACTATTCAAGCTAGGGAATGTCTACCAGACGGGCAAAAATCAACGTTCGTTTACCTGAAGCCTGAGGCATTACACCAAGGCCTGATGGTAGAAATTGAAGTATTATGCGACTGCCCCTGTTCATCGAAGACTCATCCATCGTATGTTCCGAATGCCAAAGAATGTAGTAGACAGGGTGATCTCAAGTGCGGAGTTTGCACATGTTCTGAGGGAAGATTTGGAAGGAACTGTCAATGCGATAGCTCTATAAGCACGTCGGAGGATATCAAGAATTGTATAATGGAAGGATCGAACGAAATATGTTCGGGTAAGTACAAAGTCATTCCCAGTATCTAGGAAAAAACATATAAGACTAACACCTTCTCTAAGTTAGTACGATTTTTGAGATACTGAGACTGCCTTACGTTTGTATGTGTGACTCGTTCTGCTTTAACAGCTTAGCCAATGCAACTATGGTTTAGGAAAAAACCTTAGATGGAACTTTGCGCTGACTTATTTCGAAAAAAAATAACACCAACACCTCTAAATTAGCACAATTGCCGGCCGATATTTGCATTTGTATCTGTGACTCATTGTGCTTTAACTGCTTAGCCATTGCAACTATGTTGTAGTGGAAAAAACCTTAACTGGTACTTTGAGCTGTCTTATTTTGAAAAATAAAAGACATTATTGTGATTCATGTCTAAGTAGCCGTTCTAAAATCAAATTACGGGCTCAATTATTGAAGGATAAAGAACATAACGAACGGGTGCAATAATAAAGTATATCTAACTAATAATCGTTGAAGAAACTATGTAAGAGTTATAATATGTGAAGATCAACAAAAATTGTTAGGTATATGAAGAAATAACCTGGTGATTCATTTCTACAACTTTCTAGGTTTCGGAAAATGCCAGTGTGGAAAATGTGAATGTGATTCCAGTTCTAGCAGAGATGAAAAAATATATGGTCAATATTGTCAATGTAATAACTACTCATGCAAAAAAGAAAACGGACTACTTTGTTCTGGAAGAGGTAAGTGATTTTCTGCCATCACTAATACATGTTTTCAATTACATATTTACGTATTCAGTAGATATATACTCTATGGACGACAGACAGATTAATTATAATTTTGATGATTTTCGAGACAAAATAGATAATTTTTAGAATCATAATAATTATCTTTGCCAGATGCTTTGGAAGTGGATGTTTTAGAACCAAAGAAACATGAAAAGAATCAATGGTTATTTGCGAATTCTTTGAAACCCTTTCAGTAGTTCAGTAGCCTAACACTCTTCAGCGCACATAGGCACGCTGATAGTTAAGAGTGAACTTGTCGGCCAGCTTTGGATATATTTAGAAATCTTAGGCTATAAACGAAAATGGATAGCTATACCAATGCTATGTGTATAAATAGGCATCAGTCAGAGACAAGAATAATGGCAGAGTATGTGAAAAAATGGCATTAAGTAGGAATGAGTGCTCACGCCTCCATTCCAATTCGCATAATTCAAAGTGTGTCTCGCGATTTTTGGAGTTCTGATGCAATAACAATAACTTGCAGGTAAATGTAACTGTGGAGTATGTGAATGCCAAGCAGGTTACAGTGGAGACGCATGCCAATGTGAAGAAAGTACCACAAATTGTATTGCTCCTGGTAGCGACTCTATTTGCTCCAATCACGGGAGTTGTGTTTGCGGGCAGTGCGAATGTAAAATGGACGAGAACAGATACTCAGGGAAATACTGTGAAGATTGCATCTCGTGTCCAGCTCAAAGGTATTCATAGTAGTACATTCAATCATATATAGAAAAAGCATCATTGCAATCCTGTTATGCAACATTTTTTCTTGACCTAGTAATATTGACTAATTTCACTTTTATATACCATACCATAAACGCCCCAGATACATAAGCAACTATGTTGTATACGCCTAGCTAAACCTTTAACAATGGAGTAAAGCCCTAGACTAACCAGCAGGGGTATCATGTAAAAAACCTAAAAAAAACCGACGAAATGTCATATTGCAGACTAAGTAGTTTTTAGTGTGCAATTAGTTCATTCCACGTTTGCTCGCTATGAACGCTGTTCGCTGACGTTTGAGCAACATGTACAGGTACAACAGTAGAAAAACCTAAGTCACAAAAACCTATGAAATCTTTATTCTCTTCATTTTGCACAAACCTTTCACTAGCTCGTATCAATAAAGACAAAAAACGCGTCAAATACGCATGAATTGAGTTGACAGAATCAACTTTTTGTGAATATGCCTTTAGTGCGTAGTGGTGACACTAGTTTAAAACATCCGATGCGTTCAACGCAACTGATTTCTCTGTTCCAGGTGTGAAGAGTTGCGACACTGTGTAGAATATAAAGCTTACAACGAAGGAGTTTACAAAACAGAAACGCCTCCAAATAACTGCACAAACTTCAATCCAGAAGTTTCGAAAAAGTTAGACGACATTCCTGACAAAGATGTCAAAAAATGTAGGATACTAGACGGCAATAGATGTATAATGAACTTTGATTACTATTATGAAGAAAGAACGCTCATCGTTAGGGCGTTGGACCACAAGGTTTGCCCAGTGCCCCCAAATGTATTAGGTAAGTTCACTTTTTATACATTTTTATTTGGTAAAAATCTAATGTCTGCTATGAAGTCATCAAATAGCTCACCATGATGTCTCGTCAAGTGATATTTCAATTTTTATGGGTACTTAGACATAATAAAAGAAAGCTAGTTGTCAGGTGGCCGCGATTTAAGAAACATTTTGTCCCGCAAATATTTGAATCGTACTGATAAACAGGATTATCAAACATAGCTTTGCCGCGAGTATGTACATTCAGTTATAAGTTCAGATAAATACAATTTTTATGAAATTAGATAAACCTATGTACTCTATCCCATTGATGTTGTCTGAAACTGGCTGTTTGAAACCTAAGGGGAATTAAGTCGTTAATGCGAAACTGGATGTTAAAAGGTGTTTAGAGCCGTTCCTTCATTTAGGCTTCCTTATTCTGAGGACGTCTTAATTGCCTTGATAAGCTAAGGCCTCCTTTTTGTCTTATAATTCGGAAATGTAAGTTATCAGTTATCAATCTAATGAACGATTTGGAATTTAGGTGGACAAATAACCACTGAGTGTCTTCCTATTTTACCTTATTAGCATTTTTACTAAACACTTGTAGAAAATGCAACACTTTTACAAGTTTTAGGTTTATTGATATATGGAAAGTGATTAAAATTTTGCAACCTTCTACCCATCATGTCCCTTACATATTCGATGGGGGAAAGGTATGGAGATCGTGTACGGCTCGTAATGCCTTCAACATTTTGTCAGCGTATACTTCTATGATAGCAAATATGTTTACAAGTTTTTATAAAAATTCAATAAATAATTCTGGGTGTGACATTTTTTACGTCATTAATTTAGTATATTTATTTCATTTACTTACCTGATTGCAGCTTGGATTGCCGGCGTAGTGACTTCAATCCTACTGGCAGGCATAGTGATGTTGATAGTTTGGAAAGTATTCACCACAATCCACGATCGTAGGGAGTACGCCAAATTTGAAAATGAGAAGAAAGCTCTGAAATGGCACAACAGCGAGAATCCGTTGTACAGGGGTGCCACTACTACGTTTGCTAATCCTTCTTATAATCGACCTACCAGTTTCTCACCTGATCCCGTTATAAGTACTTCCTCAGAACCTGATATACACGTTTTAGATGAAGACAAATGACGCTAAAGCAGAATTTTGAGAGCTGATGTGATATTAATGTGTATTATTTATTATTAAGTAGAATATTATATAAGCTCGTTTTAATAAAAAAACTTAACTTATCAGAAGCAGCAAGCTATAGGCCTTCAAACTTTGAGTTTGGATGTGCATTTCCTATGAAAAATTCCATATTCGCCCTTAATTTCAGTTGTACCGATGTAGCTTGTGCAGAGACATTTATAAGGAATCGTATTTTGCTTGTTTTTTGATGTTTGAAAATGCGATATTATGTGTTTTGGTTGTTATATGACATGCACATCATGAAAAACCTATATCGTTTCAGTGGCAGCGGAGAAAAAGGCCAAGAACAAAAAAAAAGGATTCAAATCGCTCAAACTTCTTTTTTTTGATGCTTCAGGGGATTCTGATCAATTTTTTTGAGCATATTAAAGGTATAAAATTTGGGGATGGGAGTTGTAGGGGGTGGGGAGGGTATATTTTTTAATGTTAGTATATTTATACGCTCTCAACGTGTAATTATATGCACCTTTTGGACATACAAAGGGTACTATAAAATTTTTGCAATATTCAACAAACGGACGCAGGAGGCTGCATGTTACTGCATGTTGAGACATGTCCATGAGTGCATAGTAGCCGCCAGCAGCACGTCTGTTAATTTAGTTGTTCATTCGTATTGACAGTGTAAAGTGCGGACTATGGCATCGTGGTCACGTAGTGAGATAAGGGCAGTTTTACGGTATAACTTACGTACGACTATATGCAGGTGGTATAGATAATTCCAAAGGGGTAATTCCACTCTGGAGGACGCTGAGAGGTAACAGTAACAGAGGAAAACATTATTGCTGTCAGGAAAATGCTCGACGAAGACCAGAGAGTGACATACCAACAGACAGAGGGGACCTTACACCTTCATGCCCCAGCAATTCATTCGGTTCTGCATGACCATCTACACGTAAGGAAACTTTGTTCTCTCTGGGTACCGCATAGTATGATGGAAGAAGCAGAAGCAGAAGACTCGTCGTACGAATTGTTGCCGAAAGATGCTGGTACTTGGTACCTCCACCATGACAACACTCCAGCTCACCGCACCAAAACCTGCACCGAGTATTTGACCACTGCTGGACCGAAACTTATTGAGCATCCTCCTTACAGTCCAGATCTTGCTCCCTGCGACTTTGCACTGTGCCCGCATGTGAAAATGAATCTAAAAGGAAAACGGTTTTCTAGCGACCAGGACCTTCTGAAGACTTGGAACAACGAGTGCGACGCTCCCCCGGGTGAAACTTGGCAGATCTGGTTTAAGGACTGGTTTTGGCGGATGAAGACGTGTATTAAATGTGGTGGAAATTACATTGAACGAAGTCAATAAATAAAGCTGTATTGCAAAACTTTTATAGTACCCTTTGCATTTCACACATCACAGATTTACCGTACATAAGTCCTTAAAACTATTCTCAGCAGACGGATCGCGTATATATCGTGTCGCCGGCGTTGGTATGTGTTCTATTACACGTATTGCTGCCAAGTCTTAGCGAGTTAGGTTTCGGGGAGATACAACACGTTGCCAGATGGACTACCGGTAGGGCAGGGAAAAATGACTATGGACTAAATGTATGGACCTGTTTGATTTACTTTTTTATCAGAGGGTCTAGTTTGTGTTGAACTTAATCCTTTACGTTGCGTAGGAAGTGCAGAGTCAACCTACTTGACGCCATTTTTTGTTTCACAGAATTAAATATCAAGGAAAACCTCTGAAAAATTACGTCATTCGGCGCTATGCGACATTGAAATCAATTCTCATTTGAATATCTCATATCTATTACATTACTTTATTATATTACAAAAAATTTACATCGCACTTACTCGTAAAATATAAATAATACTCGTACAATAAGTGTTAATCTACTTATCACATGGTCTTGGAACATTATCACATTGAACAATAACTGTTCATTTCCATAAAGGAAGTCATGAAACTGTATAATAATATCTTAATATTCTGCCTTTACTATCCATTTAACAAGAATCCGCTTCGGATCATTTAATTTAAATAGGTGCCATTCTAACAGCTATAAATGAAGGAATTTATTCTCGTTTATTCACATACGATCCTATTTTCCAAGAATCGTGGAAGCATTTCAGCTTTCATAATAGCATTTAAAACAAAACCATTGAATAGAAAAAAGCGACGAAAAGCCTTTTTTTCGTATCTAGACTATGTTATCAAGAAATCTAAGTTCAAACTTCATTAGAACAACGCCCTGATGTAATCAGCAGTTATTTAACTTCAGACCTACAGCTGCTGTCGCAAATATCTGAGTCCAGCACCATGCTAAGTGTCGAATAACCTAGCCGTTTCTGACATGCATCTGCAGCCACATCCTGTTGGGCATACGCTTTTCTTCCGGAACCACCATTGCAGACACCTGAGAAAAACCATTTTAATGAATGCAAGCTTCATATGAGGTTGCGCTAAACAGGCCTCTCCAACTCGAGCACTTGGTGCTGGTGCGCTCCGGTGCTGAACCCAGCGGCACCGGTGCCGTTCCCCCTCCACCTCGACCGCACAGCCGTCGCGACAGAGAGAAACTTTCTTAGCCGACTGTCTCTCGGGCGCGGGCCATTTCTTAATAGGACAAGACAAAGTTGACAGGTTTTTTAGCGTCGTAACGTGCATCTTTTTTTAAACGATGTCATTCAATCCTGCATGGAAGAAGCCTATTTTTTGTAAATACTGATGGAAAAGCAATATATTTAATTTGTCACACGGTATTGAGGCCAGCCCTTCTAAGTTCTGAAGAGGTAATTATTAATTTGGTCGTAGTTGATTATTATTAATGGCGTCGTAATGGTTATATGGTTGCTTTAAAAATCGCAAAAAGTGGGAGACCGTTTACTGACGGTGCACTTGTCAAACAATGCTTAGTGGAGTGTGCAGAAATATTGTGACCATCTCCTGTAAGCAACTTTGAGACAATTAGTATGTTCGAGCAAACAATTTCTTGTCGGATACTTGAACTTGGTGCAGATTTAAAACTGCGGGAAAATTGCCCATTTTGTGCAGTATTCTATAGCTCTTGATGAAAGTAAAGACATTTCTGACACAGCATAATTAGCTGTTTTCGTTAGAGGTGTCGAAATAGTCTTTACTATCACCGACGAACTACTAGACGTTATCCCGCTCAAAGATACAATGGCCGGAGAAGATATTTTTGATGCTGTAGAATACACAATAAATGACATGGGTATACTACTCAAAAGTTTGCGTAGTGTTGTTACTGATGGAGCGCCAGCAATGTTATCGGAAGTACAAGGTTTTACTGGGCGAATGAAAATAAAAGTACGCGACGTTGGGCTACCTCCGATATCATCGGTACACTGCATATTATCAGGAACAACTAAGTGCAAAAACCTTCCGTAATTTCAAATCTATTATGGATGTAGTAATAACATGTGTCAATTTCTGCAGAAAGCAAGGTCTCAACCACGGCAGTTTGAAGTATTTTTAAAAGACCTGGAACCAACTTACGGTGACATACCCTTTTATTGTGTTACGCGCTGGTTAAGCTGCGCAAAAGTGCTAAAGATTTTTTTTAAATCATTGACGACGTTGACATGTTTATGCAAATGAGATTTTTACGACGCCATCTTCAGTGCTTTTCGAAACAGAACCGCCGCAGATCCAAATGGAGCTGATTAAGCGATACGATACGACCCTTAAGGATAGATACTACCACTATAATAGTAATTTAATTTCGTTTTATCAAGGTGTTAAGCAGCAAGGTTTTCCCAAAATTCTTGCACTGGCCTTGGAAACTTGCTCCATGTTCGGTACAACGTACTTCTGAGAGCAGATGTTTTCTTTAATGAATTTGAACAAAACTAAAAACAGGTATTTGTCTAATGAGTCCTTAGAGGCGATAATCAGAATTTCCACCGCTCAAGCCACTGTACCAAATATTAGAAAACTTGTTTAATCGAAACGCTGCCAAAGATCATCTTAAGAATAAATGTGTTTACGTCGAAATTATGAACATTATTTTATCACCCGCGCGTTGACTCGATCAGACCAATTCAAATGTCAATACGAATGTCACTCCACTTATTTTCCGTTGGGGCTGGGAGCCGGCGAAATTAAACCTTATCGCGGATTCGACTAAACTTAGTAATAATATGTAGTTTTTAAGTAAATGAACAAAAAGGGCTTGGTATGCCGATGAAAGTACCTGTCATATAGACTTGAAGATACCACGTGTCGGTAGGATTTTACCATAACCTATACGTATATCAACGGTCATGACGTTTCATATTCATTTTACATATACTTTCAAACATATAGAAGCCTGGTGTCAAACTGACAGACTCAAATGAGCTTTTAAATGCAAGCATGAAGCATACAAACAGGATGTATTATTTTTATCTATTTGCATTGCCTGCTATAGCTTTCAGTCGGTACGAGACAGAAACTTCTGGCGGAATCAGTTTGTCATACCATGTTTTTCTAAATGAGCCTAAAATTTCCATCAAACCTTGTAGGCTTCATTGGATTCGGTGAAATTCTCTTGTCACGCGGTATGACAGGTACTTCTGGCAGGATGCGCCCCGTCTCACTGAGCTCTTCTTGTTCATTTACTTAAAAACTACATATTATTACTAAATTTAGTCGAATCCGCGATGAAGGTATGCTCAATGCCACCAGCTCCCGGGTCATTTCTATTCGCAGGGTGCTACGGTTAGCACAACACCCTCGCGATGCGTATGCCGCTGCCTAATCCCTCCCCCACCTTCACGGAGTCACCCCGCAGCACTGTGATGCGAGCGGTGCTCGGCGCTGCACTGGTGGCACCTGATTTGGAGAGGCCTGGCGTAATATAAGGTGGTCCCCGGGAGCGGGAAGTTTTGATAATGTTGTTATTCCGTAACTATGCATAGTTGGCTATGGATTGTTTTTTGAAATTATCTGTCACTGTATGCCATTTAGTAATCATGGAGCAGTGGTCTAGTGAGCAACGTACATTTTTGATTAAGTCGTACTATAAAAACGATAACTGTGTGGTTGCCGCTCAGCGACATTTCCGACTTTATTTCCAAATTGGTCGATATGGCTGAGTTCCTTCCACTCATGCTATAAAGGAATGGTTCGTAAATTTGAACAAACCGGTTCAACTGTCAATGTCAAACATAAAAGAAAACATCGATCGTGTAAGAATATCTGTGGAACACAGAAACGTTCAACCCGAAAACGAGCTCAAGACATCTTTCCTTCGAATTTTGCATAAAGATCTCAAACTTCATCCATACAAAATTCAAATTGTCCAAGCGCTGAAACCAACAGATATCCTGGCTCGTTTTTCGTCTTGCTGAAACTCTGCTTGAGAACTGAATCCATATCCACAATTTGTGGATGTCTGACGAGGCGCACTTCCATTTATCCGGCTATACCAACAAACAGAATTGTCGTTATTAGAGTTCAGAAAATCCACATGAGTGGCCGCCAAAGTCACCAGACCTAACGGCTGGCGATTACTTTTTGTGGGGCTACCCAGAGCAAAATGTGTTTATTAATAAACCAATAACCATTCAAAATCTTAAAAGAAACATTATTGAAGAATTTGCTAAGATTCCTGTAGATATGTTGCATCGTGTTATGGCGAATTTAAGAGTGCATACAGAGAAGGAGAAAACATTTACGCGGTAGCATTTTCAAGAAATAAAAATGGCATAATACTAGTTTGTTAATGTTATACTGCATTTTATTTAAATTAAATTGCTTTTCGATTCATAAAGTATTTAAAACTTCCCGCTCCCGGGACCACCTTGTATTCGTATTTGTAAGTAAGTTGTTTTGAAATTTGTATTTTTAGATTCACACATGTCGATTTTTTTTTCTCAGCATTTTACTAGTTCCAAACATGATGATAATTAAAAATGGACTTAATATAACCTTCAAAGACATGAGAAACTGTTAATGAAAACTCAAAACCTGTGAAGGAGAAGCAGTATTTAGAGAAAGTCATATAACAGCCTCCCTCATCGGTTTTACTTGAAAATGTTATGCTAGGGATGGCTAACTTATATTTTAGTATAATTACCTCCTATGTCCTCCATGGCCGCAAGGTGCGCATGAATTTGCCAGTCCGCGCACTGAATCTCCACATACAGCACATTGAAGCGCCAATCGTTTACAGAAGACACAACCATACTGTTTCACTTGACGTTCGCAGAACGTACATTCGCTGACAAACTCCACGCCTTTGTGAACATCAGGAATCCTAAAAGAAACATTCCTTTTGTGGAATCAACAAAACACAACTTTTACTTGTAATTGTATAGTGGCGATTAGTACAGTAGCGGCATCAAATTAACTCTCATCTGGAAGGCAGATAAATTTATAATTTATTAATGTAACATCTGAAGCTGATCCTGTGGTTATCATAACCTCTCTCGTAACTCTGACTTTGTATGGTGATCAGATATCGTCGCAAAATTAGGCAACAAGAGTTACACCATCATGCATCGAAGCTTGCGAAGTTTCGAGAACTATTGCGTTCACGTGCCTGAACGATCCAAAGTTCTCGATTGCCATTTTGAACATGCCCTATCAGAGATGTCAGTGAACGGAACTTGTATACCATTGGAATAATCTGAAAAGTACGCACGTGCAGAACCTGCAAACTCTTTTGGGGATTTAACCGTGCAGATAATTACACTCAACCATCGAGCGGGTAGGTGACCATTTTCTCCAAGCCACATGTTGATTTCCTCAACATGATTTCTAATGCTATAGAGGGGAACCGCCTACAGGGTTAGTCCAAGGCGAGTTTGAGTGGGACTCACGTCTAGGAGGTGCAGTTCCCTTATTTTTGGAGAATCCTCATTGTTATGATTTTTTTTTACTTTATCTCGTACAAACTGAAAACACAACCACTTCGTTCAAAAATTAATCATGAGTCTATCCGTAATTTTATTTGTGCTAGTTTACGCGTTCTTATGTAACATCAGGGTTTTACTTTAACCAGTTAATTATCCATTGTTTAGGTCAATATGGAATTCGTCAAAAATTATTAATTCATCAACCTTTTTAGAGGTAAAAAAGAGAAATGTTTTGAATTTATATATTGTTTTGTATCATAGTACATACACTGAGAATAATATAGTGTTATTTTTATATGGCGGTAGCTTCTGATATTGGTTGTATATATACTGAAACTTGAGTGAGCCATGCTCACGAGGTAAAATATTCCTGTGGTTCTCAAATAACATTTTAATTGCTTTATTTATAAGCTGAGAGAGGAGATGAAATATTTTACTTCCGGATCCTTATGTTTTATTGGTATCTGATTATTTTAATTTAGTAAGTACAAGTTAATTTAAAATTTGGGTGTTGCTAGTGCAATCGCGATTTTCCTTGTAACCGTAATTGAACAACAACTTGTTTTGAGTTCAAATTTTTGAATGGATGTAACCCAAGACTAAATGGTTCCATGTCAAAGTTAAATCTTTAATTCTTGGAAACAAATTAAAAGGGGGTATTAGTAGTCAGTTCGTGATTTCGAGTTTTTTTAACAAGTATTTTTTTCTACTTAGGGTTCTACCATACCGTTTTTAGTTTTTTTTTGGGTAACCATTTAGCGCGGGGAGGGGGGGGGGGGTTAATACATAAATCTATTCTCGTTAGCCTGTCCTCCAGGACTTCTCCTTATTTTTTTTATTTTTATTTTTTTTTTGTTGGTGAGTTGGTATCTTTTTTTTTTAAACGCCTGAATCACAACAGTGATACTTGTTATTGATTTCATTTGCTAGTTTTTGGAAGCTAGGTGGCGCTAAAATTCCTAAGCCAAAGTACAAAGAACCTCACCCTAAGAACTGTGTACACAGTTTATTCGGGATAACAAGCGGTAAAAATATCGCGCTTCGATTTGTAAATAGGATCTGAAAATTAATTATGGTGAATGTGCCAGGCGATCCACTGATTTCATTGACCAAAGAACCTTTCATATTTGGATTTTATAGCGGTTATGCGCGGTAATGCCCCCCTGGGAAAATCGAGATCGACAACTAACATTTTGTTGTTCTTACAGGAAATTGCGATAATGAAATGTATCTCAACATCAAAAAGGTTCTATGCATTCTTGCTACACTACAGTGTAGTGACCGTAGAGATGCCCTCTATTCTCAAGTGTCTCAAAACATGGTTGAGAGTACCTATGACAGAAAATCGCCTAACTGGACTGGCACATTTTTAAGAGATAAATTGTTTCGCAAAAAAATAAAAAAGAAGACAACAATAAAAAGTTTCTTAGATCTAGTGTTATAAACGTATTGGGGCGTGTCCTAACTGAAGGTGACCCCCCCCTCCCGTTCCTGACTTTAAAAGGCTGGATCCACCTTTGCGCTGCTGTGTTGTATTAAAAATGCTGTAGCATAATCATACCTATATGTATATTTCAGAACCTCTGTCCTATTATAAATAAGTCCCCAACGATGTAACGTCTCCGCATATGCCATCTTGTAGTACTCATACAAGGTAGATTGGGGTTTGGTAGTACGGACGACAGCAGGAACTTCTACCCTGATGTTATCCAATGAGGTTGACCTCTTTGTCCTCATCATAGGGAATACCCATCCGTCCGCTACCACGTCTGCTGGAGGTATGGTGTGATACGGGGATGTTGCCTGAAAGAGCATTTGCATATGTTCAACCGGAAGAATGACGTTGAGTGTGTAAACAAAAACATAGCATGACATTTAGCATATGAGTAATATGAGTGTTCAGGAGAAGCATAATATATCGCTAATCGATTATCCAAAGAATCTTTTCATCCGCTACATAGGAAGGAAACAGCAGTCTGCAAATGCACTTACTGGAGGTATGATGTGATATGGTGATGTCGCCTGAAGCATCGGAATGTCTTCAAGCGGAACAGTGACTTTAGCTGTATAAACATGGTCTGACTTAAGCATATGAGTAACATGAGTGTTCAGTGTAGTACGTCATCAGTAAACGTAAGTTGCTGATTAAGTAGGTAGGCATTTTTGTACTCAGCATAAAAAATATTCAGCAACTCATTATCACTTCTACTTAAAGTATGGTGTGATAGCGTAAGAGCATTTGTACGAGTATATCTTCAAATGGATCAATGGCATTGACTGTATCAACATAGCATGACATTTAGTATACGACTGATCAGAGCAACATTGATGAATTCTAACTAGTGGATTAGTCAACGAGATGAACCTTTTCATTTTTAGCACGGTAGTACTAGCAATGGTGGTGGGGAGGCAAAGCCTGGAAGCTAGGCCACTTTTGCCGACCCCGTAGTATCACGTTCTATCTACTGATAACAGATTATTGAAACAACAAGCTCCAGCGATGCGATATACCTATGTTGATCTTGAACCTATCTGGTGCGTAGTATTTAGACAAACATAACATTCATGGCTCGAAATTAACTTCCGAGGTGGAGATTTGAACCTGTGAGCCTTCGATTCGAGGCATAAGTAATTCACTAGACTACCTTCGGTGAGGTTAAGATGTAAAAGGGCAGGGTTGCTTGTAAGCTGCAAGAACGTGTTTGAAACGATAGCATGATATTTATCGCATGCTTAAACAAAGCATCAGTGAATGTGAAGCTTTGGATTATTCCAGGAGTTGGCTTCAGTATAGGGAACTCATAGATGCCTCTCGTCTGTTGGAGATATGATGTGACGGATAACGTTGTCTGTACGGGCGGGGTGGTGACATAGCTTCAAAAGAAACAATGTTCGTTTTTATCTTAATTATAGCACTGTATGAGTGATACTCATATTAAACGATTATAGGTTTACATATATACATCAAAATGGTTAGCCATAAAGCATTTTACCGATTTTAAAATAAATTACATACCTAAACACCAGCAAAAAAATAATATTTATTTAATAAATACAAATGCAAAGCGCGCTGAAGGATAATCCTTAGGAGCGGGTCTAAACAGTCCAATCGAATTTATTTGGAAAATGCAATCGCTATACAAGTTGTGAACTACGTTTTTCCCAACAATATCATCCCCCCAGACAGTCAGGGTTTAGAACCGGGTACAGTTGTTCCACAGCATTAACAGATCTTGTGGATGATGTCATCATAGAACAGGATGCGGGAAATGCTACTGTCTTGGTGTTATTGGACTACACGAAAGCATTTGACATGATTAATCATGAGATACTAGTGGCTATTCTGAAATATATTGGATTAGAGCAGCTGGCCTACGTATTAATAAATTCTTTTTTATCTGAAAGGATGCAGCACGTGACTTTGGACGGGAACATATCAGATACAGTTACAATTACATCAGGGGTGCCCCAGGGCAGTATTTTGGGTCCATTATTGTATAGCCTATATACTTTTAATTTCATGAAGTCGCTTAGTTATTGTCAATATCATCTTTATGCTGACGACACTCAAACCTGATCTGTCAGAACTTATGACAAACCGACTGAATACCGACTTGAATGGCCTTGTCAAAACCTCTGAAGATCACTTGTTACAGATAAACCCTAGTAAATCGACGGCTATATTGTTTTGTAGTGATTCCTACAGAAACGTATTAGAAAATAATATTAAGCTCAAACTAGGGGACACTTTAATATCATTTAGGGATTCCGTGAAGGATTTTGGCTTAGTGGTTGACTCTAATCTTAAGTTTAGAGAGCACATTACTCTGTGCCTAAGAAAAGCATATTCAATGTTAAAAATAATTTACCCCATAGACATTACCTATCACAAAATACTAAAGCCACGCTCTGCGAAGCTTTAGTGTTGTCCCACTTCAACTTTGCTGATATGGTATATGGCCCATTCCTTGATAGTGTGGAACTAAAACGGCTTCAAAAAGCTCAAAATTATTGTCTGAGACTGATATTTGGCATAAGGGGTAGACAAAGAGTATCCCACAAACTACCTGAACTGGGATGGTTGAATATGACTCAGAGGCGTACCTTGCACTCTACTTCCTTTTTTTACAAGGTTATAAAATATAAAAGCCCTCCTTATCTTCACTTAAAAATTAGTTACCGGACTGATGTACATAATCTAAACATTTAAGGGGCAAGCTGATGAAGCCCTTTATTCTCTTAAGGCTTTTTTTTGTTTGTAAACTTTGTATATACTGTTTAATGAGGGTAATAAATATTATTATTATTATTTGTTGCAGCCTTCGAGAGAGCATACGATCCCTGTAATACATTTGCTTCAGGTTTTGGCACCTGTACAGTATTTTATTTCCTGGGTCAAGTATCATTTACTATTTCTGTCAGTATAAAACTTTGTCAGTACCGTATAAAAATATATTTGATGAATATTGCAGCCCTCGAGAGAGCATACGATCCCTGTAATACATTTGCTTCAGGTTTTGGCACCTGTACAGTATTTTATTTCCTGGGTCAAGTATCATTTACTATTTCTGTCAGTATAAAACTTTGTCAGTACCGTATACAAATATATTTGATGAATATCAATGAAATTTGACTTGCCTTTGTTGGTCTTTTGAAAATTGTCTTCAATCAGGATTTTTGGGTATTCTTCAAATTCAAGAAAAAGTCTTTAAAAATGTGTATTAAGAATTTGATTTGAAGCTAAACCTCTTTGTCGTGTACGTGTAAACATAGGAATATTTTAGGCTTTAATGACCGCGATTATTGATGTTGCTTAAACATAAAATGATAATAGCATGTGTAACAGCGGTGTTCAGTGGAGATTTCTTTGATGATTCGAGTGCTTTCGTTTTGTACACCCATTAGAATTTCGTACATCCGAATGTTCTCCCCATCCCATATTACTAACACGGGTATTAAACAGGGATCATCATCCGATAACAAAAAATAACAAAACACATGTAACTGATTATTAGAAAATGATTTAAATGGTCGCTAATATAGTGTGATGACATGTGTGTAAAATCTTGGGTTACAGCAGCATAAACAATAACAAAATAGCATATATGTATGTAATCTGCAACTCTAAGCAGACGAACATGGTAGCAAAGCTATTTTACCTTCAGTTTCCATTTCTTGGATTGCTGTAAAAAAGCAATAAACCATAAGAATTTGCTGATATTAAGTGGCACCAAGCGACGATACGCGTATGAAGCCTATATGGGGCGAGCAACTCTGACTAGAAGCTCGTAAAGAAATTGAAAGGCCACGCAATAACATTTAGCTTTTTCAAATCTTAAGCGTATAGGTAAAAAACGTTTAGGATATAAAAATTCACAGGAGTGTCAGTCGAAAAACAAACCATGTCGAACTTCATAGCAAATATTAAATCGTATAATAATATTCTTAGAAATTGTCTATTTATAAATTTATCAGAATTTATATCTGTTTTTTTTGTTCATTGTAGTCGCTCCTGGAACATTTGTATATTAACCACTTGCAACAAAAATTTTAACCAGACATCAATAGGTGAAACAAGGATTTCAAAGTCACAGATAAGATATTTAATTCGACTTCATGTCAACACCTAATTTTAGGAATCAACTTACCTCTGATAAGCTCTGTGCAGATTTCCTCGACATTTCTTTGCCAAAAATACAACAAAGCATAGCTGCCATTTGTATATCATACTGTGTGGCATAGTGGTTTATACTGAAAAAAATGACAATGGTTACAATGACAAAAAATACCAAGTCATTCAACAATTAAGGAAGCTTTATTTCGGTCCTGCATCTTTTCTTTACAACATGCACACTAACCAGTGAAACTTTATGCTTGACGATAACATTGGTATCCACAGCAGGTCACTTACATCATATCAGACACAAACTAACGTTGAAAATGGTGTAAGAAATGGTTCCAGAAAATAATAATCATAAAAATAAATCGTCTTTATTTAGGGGGCGAAGATTAGCATAATGCTACTCTGCCACTTAACCCAAAAAAAAAGAAAAACTGAAAAAACATAACTACATTTGATAAGTTAGAAGTTATATAACATATATAAGTGAAGGCTATTCAATATTTCATGATTTAAAAGTATAAAATTGTAACAGTTATACAAAACAAAGGAATGCTACATTGGAAATATTTTTGTGTGAGATGACAGATAAATTTTATCAACTAATTTATATACTTCTATTCAAAATAAATTTCTTTTAAATTCATCATATGATAGCATTTTTGTGGATCGAGGTAGAGCATTGTAAAACATAATTGCATTGTAGGTGAAACAGTTACGAAAGAATGATGTCCTGTGGAGGGGCATTGTGAGTGTTTCAGTGAATCGAATGTCCCTAGAATGGATATTGCTTCTAGATATCAGCTTATTTTTCAAAAACGGCGGAATGGATGATAGCAAAATCCTGTGGGTGTAAGTAACTAAGTGTAGCTCACACAGTTCATTTACTCTCAACCACTTCATGTCGTTGAAAAAAGGCCTGATATGATCATATTTTTTCAAATTATTGATCAAACTACAACATGAGTTTTGAATTTTTTGGAGACGTGCTAGAGATATTGAGTCAAGAAATGGAAGATAAACTAAATCGCAATAACTCACTTTGGACATTACCAAAGATTCACACAAAATTTTTTGAGCTGTAAAGTCAAGAAATTGTTTATTAAGATATAATTGACGTAAAATTGTAAAACAACTCTTACTGATATTATTTACATGTGGTATAAAATTTAGACATTCATCTAAAGTTTTTCACTGACTCACTTACTTCTATAGGCTCACCATTTAATTTTACTTTAAAATTTCTTTTGGCATCACTTCTAAATAGTTTTGGTGAAAACTGATGACGTTTGATTTTAAAGGGTTCAACTGAATGTTATGATTTTTTGCATACATACTAATAGATGTTATATCTTTATTTACCTCAGTTTCAGCAGTTCGAATGTCGTGATTATGGAAATGACTGTAGATCTGTGAATCGTCGGCAAAGAATTGGATATTACAATATTTAACAACTGAGTGGAGATCAGACTTATACGAAATGAATAGGAGTGGCCCAAGTACAGACCCTTAAGGCACTCCAGAGGAAATGAGGCACTTTGAAGATAGAACCATGTCAATGTGTACCCTTTGATATCGATTTCCTAAGAAGCTCTGAATCATGTTTCAGGCAGAGTCAGAAAAACCTAAATATTTGCACTTGGCTACTAGAAGACGATGATTTATGGTATCGAATGTCTTAGAGAAGTCAAGAAGAACTAATGATGTGATCATCCCAGGCTCTAACAATGTTATCGGTTAAGTCTAATAGTGTTATATCCTGTTTAATAACCGCATTGTTTGGGAGGCAAAATTTTATGTTTAGAGAGATAATCGTAAATTTGGACGTACATTGCTTTTTCTAATAATTTTGAAAAAACAGGTAAAATACTAATTGGCCTTAAATCAGAATATAATTTTGGTTTACTTATTTTAGCTAGAGGTAACACTAATGCTTCTTTCCATGATTCTGGAGAGAATCCCCTTTCTAAGCAGGTATTTATGATGTGTAAAATGTGACCTGAAATCGCAAAGAAGCATAGTTTTACCATTCTGAGTGACACGCCATCACTCCCCAGAGATTCGATTTCAGAGACTGGAACATCGATTTTAAATCAGTCATGTCGATTGATTTAAACTTTAAACTTAATCCGACTAAGTTATGTATAACATAAACGGATGTCACTATACCAAATTGTTAGAGACGTTATTCCACTGCCCTAGATATTCTATATCAACGAATTATACTGTGCCGCTTAGTGATGCTCTTTAGGGGCTTGCACCACCGAAAAGTTCGTCATAGCAGGTTTTATCGGAACATTATTTTTGTGCTCACTCTACATGAATCCGAGGGACTAATCACATGTTCTAAGAGATATCCTAATAATACTTACAGCGATTCCATTAGTTTGCTGCCAAAAGGGTGCGAGGCCATGGCCATCTCTTTGTCATCCGACTGACCAGCAACCAGTTCTGCCAACGTCCACGCCTGCACCAAATCGAACCTGCCGACCACAGCTGCTGCTGCACCGTTGTGTTTGCATACCGTGCTCAAGTCGCCGTCCAAAATGTACTCTTCGGCCAGCTGTCTGTTCATGAAGAACAAACCTAGCGCGTCGTAGATGTGCACCACTGTCCGGGACTGCTTCGAGAAGTTTTTCGCTCGGGATCGGTGCCTGGGAAATGCGTAAACAGCGTTCTTTAGTCCGCAATTCAATGGTGCGAATTAGGCGTATGGTTGTATGGCACAAATGCATTAAGAATACAGCCTACTGCTAACATAATTCTGTGATATTTCGTTTCGTTATGGACTGATTCTTATCCTGGTTTCAAATCATAAATCAGAAAGAAATTTCTTATCTTGCATGGTGCTTTATTTTTTTAAAATGTCATTTTTTGTTGAAAAATATATAGGTACCGAAAACCATGAAGAAACACTCAACTGAAACAGCAATACAAATGGTTTTAGAGGTCTGGAGGAGATGTATGGACAATAGGAAACATACAGCAACAGTGTTTTTGGAATTCTAAAGGGCGTTTGACACTATTGACAGCGATAAATTACTTACAAAATTGCATCACTGCGGATTTGAAGGATCTGTATTCACAACTCTACAAAACTACTTAATTGACAGAAGCCAAAGAAACAAAATTGGATCTACATTATCAAGCTCAAAAAATTGGTCAGTTGGTGTACCACAAGGTAGGAAACTAGGTCCACTACTATTTATTTTATACATTAATGACATTTGTAATATTTTCGATTATTGCAAACTTCAGATATTTACAATTGATACATTAATATACATATCAGATGAAAATATAGACAGTGCTTTTAAAATGCTAAATTCTGACTTGCCAAAAATCATAAGTTGGTTAAATGTAAATAAACTATAAGTGAAGACTTCTAAAACAAAATGTATGCCAATAGGGAAATTCCTAAATGAAAAAATCTTAGTTAGGATAAATGGTGAAATAATTGAAAATGTTGAATCAATTAAATATTTAGGTATATATGTATATTGATAGAAAACTAAAATTTGAGGATCAGTATGAATACACTATTTCAAAAATTGCAAAAAAGACAAATTACTTTTATAGGGTTTATAGGTAGTAGTTTTGGTACGGATTCCAAGAAAATAGTTTATAATACAATTATTCTACCGTATTTACTATATTGTTCACTGCCAAAGAATCTGTATTAAAATTACAAGTCCTGCAAAATAGAGCTATGAGAATAATATTGAATGAAAATAAGTACACCAAAATAAAATCTACAGTTACAAGAATGCAGTTGGATATAAAAAATTTCATATCATATTTGGTTCTTAATTTTATATCTAAAATAAAAAATCCATCTTTTGCTACAACATTTAGAACACTACATAAAATTGAATAATCATTACCAAAATTATTATACAGAGGAAATATAGATTTTCATTTATAAAATTGAAATAGCAATATAACTAGCAAATCAATATTTCAGAAAGGATTGATTGAATTTAATACACTAAATAATGATATAAAGTCTACTTGTAATTTAAAGATGTTTAAAAGAAAATTAAAGGAATATTTCATGGACAGTGAACATTCTTAGAAATGCAAATTTTGTTTTCTCTAAATATCTGTATGTTATGTAATTGTTTAGTTTTTGAAAAGAATGTAATCAGAAAGAAAATCCTTTCCATCCCAAAAGACCGCAAGAAGATTATGGTAAATGAGTTTCGGCAATTTTTAAAAAAATAGTATGCTGTAGATTTCAATACGTGGATCAACAGTGTCCAGTGGCCCAAAGTTATTCCATGAGCAGTTTCAGCAGCAATAATATATATTTTACACCTTTTTAGCATCATCCCTACTGGCCCGTTCAATAACATCAGCATTTACAGGGTGGACCAAACTTGCATGGGTAGAGCATTGCTTTTTTGATAGATACCTATTGGTAGTTTTATTGCATATTTGGATCTACATACAAAATGAAAGTATGGCAGACAATACCCAGACCTCTTTAAAAGGCAGAATATTGAATTTTAAGTAAGAATCTTATGAATATTTAGTTATTTTTAGCTGCTAGTTTACCGTTTCTTGAATTGTTCGAGTCAACTAGTTTTCAAAAACACACAATTCATTGTTCCTTAAAACATTCAAATAGATGACACAGTCGATTATATTATATTAAGTGCGTTTATGTAACGAAACTGAAAATGCATGCCATCATATTTTGATGTTTTTTAAAGAAAATATATACAGGGTGCCCAATATATACCTGACAGATTTAAATTGCGCGCCATTTTTGATACACGCATTTCAGTAGGTGGCATCGTAGTAGTTGTTTACAGCACATGTGTCCAATTCATCATGGAGCGCTACACGGTCCTACAACGCGTCCGTAAAACGTTTTGATTATTGACTATTTTCTTTAAATTAGGCGAAAACCATTCTTTATATGGTTTGAGCGAAGTCTTTTAAAGTAACAATGTGTATTTATACCAGTAACGTGACGAAACCCACTTTAGTATGGTCGCGTTCACGAGAACATAGCACTACTCGGGCGATCATTAACATTATAACACATACATCTGAAAATGTCAGTGTCAGTGCATGTTTGAGTACCACTGTGTTCTGAATCTCATTAAACATTGTCTACATATATATATATGTAGTGCGTCAAACATCTGGTTCCACTTTTTCGATTACAAATAGGCCGTTTTGTTTATAAATAAATGGTGTTATTCCGCCAAAACAAGGTTAGTCGGTAGATATTCTTTGTACATTGGTTTTTGGATGCAAAGCGGTTGCGGTTTGGGCGTCACCTAGTTTGAAAAACTAGAAAATGAAATAACAAGTAACAACTGGTGGGTCTCTGGACACAGACATTTATTGAAAAAAAAAAATTAAAGAGAACTCCTGGAGGACAGGCTGAAGAGAATTAATTTGTATTACCCCCCTTTATAGAATTAGAAATCATGTTGAGGAAATGCACACGTGGCTTGGAGAAAATGGTCATTTACCACCCTATAAACCGCAACTCTGCGTGTGAAACTATTTCACAAAATCGCCTAGTGGGCCGGTGAATTTCCACAGCAGAGCACCAGAAATAGCACCAAGTCACCCCCAGCTCTCGTATTTACGGTCGATAGAAATTATTAAAAGTTACCTTCAACGAGATGGAGAGTAGATTACGATTTTCTACCAAAGAATTATTACACCAAGAGAAGTGTTTTGTTATAAAAATGAAATTCACGTAGTACATTTTTAGTCAACCATAGAAAGAAACCGTAACAATGTCTCGAGTGTTTTCATGATTGATTGTAGTTTAGGCCATTTCTGAAAATCATTTCTGCCTTCCAACCAAACGGCAATTTGAAAATTTCTGGGTTGATGTTTGCTGTTTACATGTTTTTTCGCCATCGAAAGTGAACCAACTGCACTTTTATAGCCTCTGCAGTACAATCAAACTTCCGTTACAGCTTAAAGCTGATTCGTATTTGGTGTATTTTTTGAAATGATGTGCATGTATGAGGGGTTGAAAAAAGGGAAGCGGTATCAGATAGGGAAAGGTGTTTTGGGTCTTTTTGTGGTTGTGCAAGACTTTGAATCTGCCAAAAGCCCTCGCCCTCCGCAAGCGGATTATAATCATATTATGGCGAGGGTCGGATCCTTCAGGGGGTAGAAGCGCATGTGGCATCTAGGAGCATGTTATTGAGCTTCACCAAGTAAGTTTAGACTTGTTTGGACCAGTTACCTACAAGAATTGCTTTCCCAACCCATGTTAGTACATCTCTGCAATTATAGAGTTGCGACATTTCGCAGAGAGTGGCTTGGAGGTTAAATGGTCCTAAAATCTTGAAGAAAACAGTTAGGCCACCTTCTGTTGAAAACTAAACATTGGCAGCTTAAAAACTCACGTCAGGAGAAACTTTCACATTTCTGACGCTCAGTGAACAAGACTCGTCTCAAATTACCCTATTAGCTGTTAAATTCATGCTTACCTTTGATAGTAGTACGTGGAGATAGTCATATAATCACTAGCCTGCTTCGTGAAATGATTCTCTAACGCCGACAACGCTCTGGGTGTGGTTGCCCTGGTCAAACTCTCGGACTTGGTGGGAACCCTGCGCGAGAATGACGGTCTGCTAAAGCAGACAAGGGTCCCTACGGAGCAAAACTTGGCTCCAGACGTCTTCGGGAACGGAATATAGGCGTCGTTGTATCCCCCAAAGATATTCGGGGGCTCCAGGTACGACCGATCGTACACTTTGTTCGGATCCAGACTGGTGGAAAGCTGTTCCAATGTGGTGACCATCTGCCTTAGACAGGGCTCCAAGCAAGTCCGGTTTTTTGACACTCGCTGCTGAGCCAGGTGTTTGAGCATCTGCAGGAGCTGATGGCTGGCGGAATCGTTGATAGTTGAACCGGGCATCACTTGGAAAATCGGAGACACTCCGAAAGGGTATGCGTTAGGGAAGCTCACCTGAAAAACAAAGGAATCACTAATGGGCTTGTTGAACCACAACACGTATATATATCGCCAGAGTCCGTGTGACGTTCCCCCTTTCCCCTGTATCCCCCTATAGCCCCACGGTACCCAATGGGTGTTTAGGCCTTAGGCCTTCGTGGTAGTTGGAGTATATAAAAAAAAGTACTTCTCAAGTTATGTGCCCAGCAAGTCAAAGATCCTCTACATTAATGCACACAATCATTATTTCCTAGGGATTTTATCATTATTATTTAACTAGGGGGAGAAATGTAACTTCTCTTTAGAGAAACACATTAAGTAAAGGCGATTTCTTAGGTTACTAGTGTTTTTGAAGCTATTCCATTTTTTCAACGAATGAAACTACATTTAATAAAATATATAAAATACCTGTAAATGCACTAGAAAATCGTTAACCGCTACTTTAACAGCTACATTCCTCGCCACAGGGTCCATTTTCTTCACAATCAAATTAGGAATATGCACGTTCAGCAAAGAAAATTCCTGATGAAGGGGTTGGACTTTAGGAGAGTTCTTCCTAGGTAATCTGGACTCAATCGCGTCGACGACTATTTCAGTGCCTACTTCCACTTCGACAGGCTCATGACCACACAGTTTTTGGATATAAGGCTCGATTTTCCATACAAGCAAAGTTTGATCTTTGGACCATGTTACTAGCTGGAAGTCTAAATCATTTGGATACTGTTTCCTCCAGTCAAAGTCTAGAATCACATCTCGATGACCTGAAAAATTGGTTCATGTGTATATTGTTTCATCTGAGAAAAGATAAAATAAAAATCATGTATGAAGCTCTTGGCAAAGGGATTAAAGCCTGGCTTCATTCTTCTGTACCTTTATACAAAAAAGGTGATAGATATCTTTTAGAAAACTACAGGCCTTACTTGTAATTCTTGCAAGCTCATGAAAAAAATCATGAGGCAGGAGCTCACAAAATTCTTACTTCAAGATAGCATCATACCATTCACACAACAAGGTATATTATATATCTCTATATATATATATATATAGTAATTTAAAATCATTATGCACAATAGTTGCTATTTCTTCTCAATGTTACTGCAGCTCCTGATAAAGATGGCAAAGTCCATTGAAAGCTAGAGACTAATGAAGTATAAAGAGTCCTTATTGCTTGAATTTTGTCGAAGTACCCAACTAAAGGCGGAAGCTTTATTTTTCACCTAACTGGTCTAGGCGACAATGACTACGTCTCAAGTTATATATATATATATATAGTAATTTAAAATCATTTTGCACAATAGTTGCCATTTCTTCTCAATGTTATTGCAGCTCCTGATGAAGATGGCAAAGTCCATTGAAAGCTAGAGACTAATAAAGTATAAAGAGTCCTTATTGTCGAAGTACCCAACTAAAGGTGGAAGCTTTATTTTTTACCTAACTGGTCTAGACGACAATGACTACGTCTCAAGTATATATATTATATATACATATAAAAAGAAAATTATCATGCAGAGAAAGGTATATAACAAAAAATAGGAAAATAATGGGGTAAATCCGCAGAAAGAAGGAAAGTGGATACGAGCAGAAAATAGGATAGGTAACCTGAGCGATACGTATTTCTGCTGGTTGGCTTGATCAGGCCCGAAATGAATGCACATAAGCAACTACAAAAGTAGATACACATGCCCATACATCCGGATATATAATATACCTTGATTACTAAAAAGCTTTTGATAAACTTCCGCATAAACATCTAATTTATAAACTTGAGCATTTTAGTGTAGATTGGATACATGAATTTCTTAGTGAAAGAACCTTCCAAGTAAGAGCAAATGAGGTTCTAAGTGCTGAGTGGAGTACACAAGGATCTGTGCTTGGGCATCTTCTAGTCCCTGCTAACACATCAGATCTATCTATCTAACTATTTGGAATCCCCATTTAAGCTACATAAAGAGCAGGTGAAAATTCGGAATGTACAGTACCAGAAAGTCCTAGGACTTGTAATCCATTATTCCAAAACTTGAACATGTATACAGTGTATGGAGTACCTATTTTGTTAAATAGTATAATGTTAAATAACCAGATATTTGATATTTGTTATATGAACAACGTTTAAGGGCTACGAATCTGTCAGAGCTTCCTTAGTGAAGATTATGATTGAGACATTCAAAATCATCAGTGGCTGCAACTAATGTACCCTTCGAATATTCAATATGAGTCAAAATTCCGAAAAAAAATAGAAAAGGAGAGAACTTGTAAGTTGATAAAGGAAAATTTCATTTCAAATCGTGTGGTATATTCATCAAGGAAATAGTGAGTGCAACAACTGTCAATTCATTGAAAAAAAAAGCTGCATAAGAAACTAGAAGACATAGCATACTATTTCATGCATTATCCAGCGTGAAAAAAAAAGACTTCACACAAAAATGTCAAAGGACTTTTCCACCGACTGTTGTAGTACTAATAATAATATAATAATAATAGTATAACCCTTTACAAAACTTACCAATAAAGGTATGTACAGGTGTCGCCCTGTTCGTGGTATTCCACAGTTGCAAACTATTTTCTCCCCTCCTCAATTGAGGCACCACCGCAGTAACCAATCCACTGCCGAAAGGGGTGTGTCTGGCCCGCCACACTGGCGCGGTGGTTGTTATAACAAACTCCGATTTGCGAGAGTTTGTTATGTCGAAATATTTGACGGTACTGTCTTGACTTGATGAACATATGTAATTCTCTGATTTAGGGCTCCAGTCTAGTCCATGGATTTTCGAGAGATGCGCGGCGATGTATTGCATGGGAACAGTTCCTTTCCGCTGGTCCCATATTTTGATGTCACCTTGAAAATAAATGTTTTGTTCGTTGTAAGGCAGGAACCATGAGATCTCGTAACAGTAAATATGAGTAAGATCAAAAAATTAAGAGATAAGCCCTTACAAAAAAAAAAAATAAATTAGTTGACCTTGAAAAATGATGTCTAAGGTCAAGATTATCGTCACATGATCTGACAGGATCAGTACAAGGAATTCTTATAAAATCTAATTTTTCAACATGTTTATCCCTGAAAGATAGATTGACCAACATAATATTATTTCAGATATTTTTATACATGTATATGCATGAACTTTTATAATGTAATTTCATAATTTGTTGAAAAATTCTTGCGATTCACCAAACTTCAACATGTCAACAATTTGAACTTTTTTAATTGACCAGTTTTGTGGGTTTCATAGCTTTTAGTTAAAAACTATTACTATATTTTTTTGATACCTTCATGAGCAGTAGCCAACAAATGTGGTGACAATCTATTCCATTTAACTTGTGAGGCTTCAGCAACAGCAGAAAGTGACAATGTAGGCCTTTTTGGATCCCTCAAATCCCAGATGTGTATGAATGTATCCACTGAACAGGAAGCTAATATGTTAGGGTCAGCCTTATGCCAGTTCAGGTCAGTTATTACCCTAGTGTGGGCTCTCAGTGAGTGGGTTTGGGTGAGATCATCATGTCTTGTGGTCACTACTTCTAACCTCTGGTTACTCTGAAAATAGAAATGATTTTTTTTATTATAATGGTTTTAAGGTCTAAGATTTTGTTATGAACATATAGCAGTTTATAGCAAATATAAGAAACTAGACAGTAATGTTATTAGCTAGTCAGTGACGTTAATGCCCAATCACCCAGCCAAGTTAGACAATGTTGATAATAGAGAGTTTTAGCAATTACAAATACCACATACATAAATGTTAGCCTTATTTGACAAATACCACACATAAATCTAACTATTTTCGTCATTATTCGTTAGAGCGGTCCGGTGGACCTTTGCTCTTAGTTAAAAGTCTGGTCGGTCTGTTAGTTTGTCAGGTCTGGCTACCCAGATATCAAAAATGTTTAAGGGGGAAAGGGAAAGAAGGAAAGAAAGGAAGGAAGAAATAGAGCAAAGAAAAGAAGTAAATCATTTGAAATAGTTTAAGCATTATTGCTTTGACTGCTC
The DNA here is from genome assembly GCA_963669975.1 of Acanthoscelides obtectus. Taxonomy (NCBI): domain Eukaryota; kingdom Metazoa; phylum Arthropoda; class Insecta; order Coleoptera; family Chrysomelidae; genus Acanthoscelides; species Acanthoscelides obtectus. Next base: position 25,885,839 of record CAVLJG010000010.1, on the reverse strand, counting down.
GAATTATTTTGTAACTAAAAAAAAATATATTTGATCGGTTTTGTATACTAAAATAATTTTGGCTGGTCTGAATTTACAATTTAATTTTGATCACGGTGCGAGGCGCGTTGTCTACTGAATTACGCAACAGAGGGTTGCTGTGCGATTCCGTTTGATTATAACGCCGCTGCGCCTGTTGCTTTACGTAATCCCTTAGATATGGGATATCAAGATCTTTATGAATAGTCTCATTTGACACGTACCAAGGGGCATTAGCAATTGTGCGCAGGGTTCTGTTTTGCAGGACTTGCAGTCTCTGCATGTTCTTCTTGGCAAGAAAACACCAAGCCGCGCATGCGTAGGTGATTGCGGGTCTTATGACCATTTTATACAACCGAATCTTGTTGATCAAACTTAATTTTGAATTTCTGCACAACAAAGGATAAAGCTGCTGAAAGGTAATTTGGAAATTTGTTTTTAAAATATCAGTATGTTTCTGCCAGGTCAACCCCTTGTCAATGATGACTCCAAGATACCTGACAGATTGCTCCCATGATATACGAGTTCCATTCACTGATATCTCTGACGGGGCACCGCCACGTTTTTTAGTACAATAGATTGCCTGCGATTTCGAAGTATTAATTTTGATCAACCCTGATCCGCCCACTCCAATACTTCCTCCACCGCACTCTGCAGCTTGTCATGAACCAGGTTACCAGAACAAGACTGGGCTAGCAATGCAGTGTCATCAGCATAGAGATAGACTTCACAGTTGCTGGGGCAAGGGATGTCATGTATATAAAGTGAATAAAGGATTGGTCCTAAGACCAAACCTGAGGAACACCGGCTCTTACGAGCTGTGTTGTTGACAACACATTGTTTTGACCCGAAACTTCCTTCTAGAAAAGATTTCAACAGTTTTAGTAGCCAAAATGGAAAACCCTTTTGGATGAGCTTATACAAGAGGCCACTGGTACTTTTGTTCCGGGTGAAACCTCTCACACATAAATCATTGACTTAAATATCAAAAAAATCAAAAGTTAATGTTTACATTTGGAGTATTTGTGATTGCCAAAACTATTAATATAAGAAGGCTATTAACTAATTTATGAAAATACTAACACTAACACTAAATGTGATCAAAAGTCATTTTTAAGCATTGTTTAATATAACAAAAGTATTACTGAGCATTTTCTTTAGTTTTTTTTCATTACATTTTGCTCCCATTACCCCTTATATCATTAACCAGCTCTTATTGGTCATTATCATCAATGTCTGACAAAAAGGTTGAAATGAAAATACTAACAACATTGGATGCATGCAATGGGCATTCATGTCATTGCCTGGACATTAATTTTAATGGCCAATTAACATCATTGCCCATAACATATACACAACTTATTCTGATGGTCTTAACTGTATTTGGAAGGTTCCTTACCGAAATAACACAAAGCTCTTTGTGGAATTGAGTAGGATTCCACTCTGCTGCTCCAACATCGTATTTGCTTTGTCTAGGATATTTTTGCACAACTTCATACTCATCCTCTAGGTTACGAATAGCTAAGTATCTTCTCCTGTGGAAGTTGAGTATGAACAAAATGTACCAATATATAAAACTGAATTTTTACCCTCCTAGAAGAACGTAATTTCCTGACGAGTCAATGGCCATAGCATTAGCCTGTAGGTCTTTACATTCCAATGCAATGTAATATTCATTGTTGAATGTTGGTGTACTGGAGGCCGACATGTTAAGTTTCAATAAATCCAGTGACAAGTTGTTAAGTTCAGAATGATCTGGAGAGTGGTTTATTTCTTAGCTGCGCACAGCAAACGCATGATTACATATTTTTAAATCAACAAAATACAAAACAAAAACAAACCTTGCAACATACACATAACCTCAAAATTAACAAATTCTGTCAAAAACAATCACAAAACACAGTGTCAAGCGTGACTGCTGACACACACAAGTGTATATGTTTTGTGGCCGACACTGCCAATAATAGAGATGGGATCACCTATGATTTAGATAGTAGTATCCAAGATTGTTTTTGCTTTTGCGGCTCTGAGACGGCGTTGGCCATGAATTAATTTTGAATGCATTTTTTGGAAAAGCAGGCTTTGGTATGACTGCACTTTAGCGTATGAAGACCGAAATTTTTGTTTTTTCGGGAAAAATCAAAAAAATCAGTAAAAAGGATCATTTATTAAGGAAAATAGATATGAAGCTATAAAAAACGTTGTTTTTTACTGGAAAAAGGTTCAATGTAATAAGTTTAAATAGCAGCTCAAAGTATATACCGTGAGTTCATCAAAATGTTTCATTCGATAACGAGAAATGAAATATTTGCAATATGTGCTAAATAAGTGGTTTTCAGCCTAGGCTTCTACCTTGGCAAGGGATTAGCCGAACATTTTAATGTAAAGAAAGTTGAACACATTGAATCACATACTTGAATAACTTTAACATGTACTACGAAACGCTAGCTGCTACCGAAAACATAATTGCAATTACAATTTCTTTCATAAATCGGTTGTTTCCTCGAAAAACGGATAATATTGCAAGTTTGTGCAGGAGTGTATGCGGTTCAACGCAAAGAATTGAAAAGAAACTTGTCCTCATTTCTTTATTCTTTATTTTTTTCTCCTTGACTCCTGCTCCTGAATACTATGTTTTTTCTCTGAAGACTGTGACCAAGTGATGGCTACTTAGCGATCACCCATAGATTTTGCTCATCCCTATTTATTTTTGACAGTTACTTAATGGTGAGGGGAGGGGGTTGTGGTGGAGACATGAAGTCACACAGTCACAGTGATCAGCAGGTGATCAGTGACCGTCACCGTGACTATCACATGGCATTTAAACATTTTAAATTTTAAGGTTATATCCAGGTTATATCAACATTACCAAAAATAAAAACTATTGCTTCTGCAATTTTCAACTATAGCCGGAGATTTACACCTCAACAATGCCGATTACAGAATATTTTTCGACCCTAGCTGACAACCCTTATTTTGGAGCGGGTTTTGGCCTTTTTGGTGTTGGTGCAGGAGCTGCAATACTCAGAAAGGGCTTTCAAACTGGCATGATTCTCTTCAGGAGGCATTATATGATAACTTTAGAAGTACCATGTAGAGATAAGTCCTATCAGTGGCTGTTACAGTGGATGACTACAAAAGGTAACCATTTTTTGTAGCATCGAGTTGCAGAACAGAGTTGGGCTGAAGGTGGATCTAGGGAGAGTGTCAATTGAGGGCTAAATCTGCCACTGGTGAAAATGAATTAGTGGAGGCTGGGAGTGTAATGATTCTTCAAACAACTTTTTTTTTATATTCTGGGCCCCTGGGTGCTGCAATTTCATCAACCTCAGTTGCTGCTTAATAGTTGTAGCTCTAAATAACTGTCTCCTGAAATAGCAATCCATTAAAAAATCAGATATGTATGTGCAATATTGTCTGTTAATGTTGGCTAACTGGTAATCTCTGTTTTCAAGGTGCAAGACAGACTCAACACTTAAGTGTTGAGACAAGCTTTGAACAGAAAGACAGTGGACATGTAAAGACAAAGTATGATTTCATTCCCAGCATAGGTACACATTTCTTTCGGTAAGGTAAGTTCCATGCTTGCTTTTCATTTAACATAATCAAAATGAGTAAATAAATGCAGGGTTCACATATATATACCCTTTGCAATTGTATGCAGATTATGAAAGTTACTACATATATTTGTCAGTAGAAGTAGATATGAAATTAATATAGTTGGAATGTATATGTAAATTTTTATAGAATTTATTATTTTTACTGCTAATTCTCATCTGTTTGAATTTAATGACTAATTATATTCAAATCTAGTTTACTCCTAGTCAAAGCAAACACCAGTACTTGATATTCAAATTCATGGAGTAAATGGGGTTTGAACAAACAATAGATGAAGTTTGTTCATAAAATTAATTTTTTCATCTATTCAAGTAAATGGTTGAGCTTTTTCAATTGTCTTGCTTGTAGATATGGAAGTACTTGGATAAGAGTTGAAAGAACTAGAGAGCAGCACACACTAGACTTACATATGGGTACACCATGGGAAACTGTCCAACTAACTGCTCTTGGCAGAAATAAAGAAATGTATTTTAGAATACTAGAGGAAGGTAAAGAACATAGTTATAATAGAACTATCACTGATTTTAGTATTATATAAAAAACGATTATTACAATCTTTGGAGGAGTGAAATTACTTACATACTTATTGATCAAATAGCAGTTAGCTTACCATATTTCCATTTTTTTGTTCCAGTATGACTCTGTGACTGTTAAAGTAACACCATCTACTAAGCGATTTAAAAAACAATAACAGTACTTCTGATGCAGAGCATATCTCCAAAAATAAGACTAATTCATTTAAATATTAGTACAACAATACCTGGTTACCAAGATACAGAATTACAAAGTGTAGAAGTTATAACTTAAATATCATGAAAAATGTTTAGTTCTGAAGTGCATAAGGGTGTAAATTTTTTATTAAATACACAAACTATAGTTTTTTGGTTTTAATTATGTCAGTATTTGATTTTATATAAATTGCCTTTTGAGAAATTCTGTTAGGTCATTCCTTTTGGAGAAAAATTGGTTTCATTATGTGAAATATATTCCATGTAGAAAACATCCTAAAGTTAGTGAAGTTTGACAATAAAAATAGCATGTATTGCTTATGAGGGGACTAATTATACTTCCTGGGTTATTTGAAGACTATTCATGTGTTATCCTTGATGAAATTTACGCATCATAGCAATTTCTAACACCCTGCATCTTGATAATGGGACATTTGGAGACATGTTTATACAAACCTTTTACATTATTTTGGGTGTACTTTCGGCTCCAGAAATATTGCCATTGTTTTTTAATCACTTCGTGATAGAATATTCATTAACTCACTAAAATATTGATAGCTAGACAAATGGCACTGAAACAACATGAGGGTAAAACAATAATGTACCAAGCTATGGGCAGTGAATGGAGACAGTTTGGTCATCCCAGGAAAAGAAGACCAATTTCTTCTGTTATTTTGGATGATGGCATTAGTGAAAGAATTCTCAAGGACTGCCAGGAATTTATATCAAATCCAACTTGGTATACAGATAGGGGTAAGTTTTGTCTGAAGGGCATGTTACCAATAACAGTTGCTCCAGTGGTATAATTTCATTTGTGATACATCATTTTCATAGGGTATAAACCATCTTCAAATGGGGCTTGGAGTTAAACTTTTGACTAGCTAAATATTCTGTCAGATATTTTGCATTGCATAAATTGTTTGTTTGGTCTCCTGCATGAGTGATTATTTTTTGGTACTGGTAACTGGATATTTGGAATGATGAAACAGTGTAGATGCAAAACATATATGTTGAGGAAAAACAGTTAATAATTGATATCTTGGTGCTATTTTAAAAAGTCAAACTCATTTCAGGAATTCCATACAGAAGAGGCTACCTATTGTATGGACCACCTGGATGTGGAAAGTCATCATTCATCACAGCTTTGGCAGGTGAACTTGGGTTTTCAATATCAGTATTGAATTTGTCAGAAAGAGGACTATCAGATGACAGGCTAAACCATCTGTTGAGTATAGCCCCACAACAAAGCATTGTTTTACTAGAGGATATTGACGCTGCATTTGTTTCAAGGTGTGTTAGGATTTGAAGTAGCTATAAAATATTAAAATACATGCAGAACTGGAGCCGTAAAAAAACCGTGAATCCTGTTTTGATGTGCAAGCGCTGCATCGGAGCCGACTCGCTCATCTTATTTTTACAAAAAACGCTATGATTCTGTAGCAATTATCTATAGAGGATTTGACATTTATTTGAAGAATCCGGTTTTTTGCTGTTTCAATGAGGATTAGATTTATTATACAGGGTGTGGCAGTCAAGTCTGCATTTAAATAACTTAAAAACACGGTTGCTTTTTAACAATTTTATTGATACCATGCTAATTTACCGTAAAAAGCATTTAAGAAACATTACTCATTTAAAAATAACATTATTAAGATGTCTTCCATTTCGATCTATGCATTCTTGAAGGCAATCTCTAAAATTATTCATTACGTCACGGAGCATCTGCTGAGGGATTATTTCGATTTAGTGACGGATTCTTGCCTTCAGTTCTTCAAGAGTACGAGGCCGAGGTTTTTCGAAACCTTTGCTTTTTAGGGTAGCCCCACAAGAAAAAATCATCGAGCGGGCGGGCCAAGAAATGGCTTCGTTCCGGGGTATCACCCGATATGGGAGATTCATGATCACGTGTGGTTTGTGGCTCCATCTTGTTGAAATAACGTTTCATCATTCAGTTCATGTTCGCGAAGACGAGGAATAAAGAATATTCGTAACCTTTACGAGTAGTGCTCCGCATTCACGGTAACAGCGTGTCCCCTTTCATCTTCAAAAAAGAATGGGCCTATGATTCCGTTGAAGACATTGCACACCAAACTATTACCTTTGCCAGATGGAAAGGTTTTTGTTGGAGCTCTTGAGAATTTTCATCGCTCCAGTATCTAAAATTTTGCATGTTAACGTAGCCGGAAGTTCGTCGTTTTCTTCTATCATTTCCAAAAACGTTTCACAAAAGTCCCGTTGAACAACGAAATCGTTTTCATTTAGAGCCTGAACCACTTGAATTTTGTAGGGGTGATAGTGCAAATCTAACTTCAAGATCCTTCAGAGACTCCTGTCTGAAACTCTAAGCCCAGCACTGTGTCGACGCGCTGATGTCAGAGGACTTCTTGTCATAGCGATTCTTGCACTTCTATATTCGCAGGAGTTCCCACTGATCTCGCACTGCCACCTTTTCCGTTTCTCGTAGTCACCGATGTTTTCAAAGTTTTTTAAGCATAACTTTATTGAGTTAACAGAAGGCACGGGCCGATTGCGATTAAGTTGGAAATGAACACGGAACCTCTTTGATAAAATGTCTTCACGGCGAATGCACGTTCTTGGTTAGACCATTGTTCCATGGCCACTGAAATGGTTTTAACGGCGAACACAACGGTAACCTTGATAACTCGCTCCACCCACCCTTGGCTCACGCGCTTTTTTCAAGATTGTAGGTTTCTTGTACTATTTTCATACCATGAGTCGTTGACTACAATTACTGGCAATAAGGAAGTTTCCTGTAGTCGAAAATTTTGCTAGTTTCACTTGCATATAATAGAATAACTGGTATCTTGAAGAAGTTATGACATTTTCTGTTTTGGGTGCTGCAGTGGCACTGACGTCATCGGATGACTTATTATACATGGAATAAAATGGAGAAAGTTTTCTGCGTACTAATTCCACTAATCTTTTAAGGGTGGACATAATAATGGTTAGGGGTTTTAGAAAGATTTACTAAATTTTGGAATAAAAAATGTATAGGTTTCCCAGGTCGCTGATAACGAATATGATATCCATTTGTCAAAGATCAAAACAGCGTATTTCATATCGTCTACATCTTTACATATTTATTTAAGTTCCAGATGTTTTCAGGAATTTGATATTGATTCTTAAAAAATCGAAGTAGCAGTTCTAATCTCGTGGCTATGTTTGCAAAAAATATTTTGATCGAGCTCAGAATTAAGTTTTAATTGTTTTTAAAATCGCTCATAACGAATTAAATATCGATTCTTAAAACATTTAAATGTTTGCAAAAATTTGTTGATCGCTCTTCAATTACTGGTTTTATGTTTTCAATGTACAATTTATGTATTATTGTGTGTTGCATAATTGCTAAAGCTGCAGTCAGCTGCAGCCAAAATTGCCATATTTTTAATTGGGTGTCTGATGAACACTAGAATGGGCGTTCTCAATACTGCTGATTATTTTAAAATTTGATACTATTTGATTATACACTTTTTTGGACTTTTGGATAGGTTTTTTGTTTCGTGAACCACACCTACGCATCTCCTCGTTGACACAGACAAGGTTCAAGAAGCATTTGCCCTTATCACTTTAAAATAATATTCACATTATCTCGAAATAAAAGAAATAATCAAATTTATACCAATTAGGTTGTCTCTCCACCATAACAGGTAGACACATTAATAATTACTATGATCATTTATACCATATTATCTAAATGCTTAAGTACTTACATCAAAATGACATTCACAGCAGTATAAGGATGGTATTTGGGTAAGAGGCAATTCTAACTCTTTTATGTTTTGGCTCAGGGAAAAATGTTTTTCTGCAGCCGATATGCTTGTATTTGTACACCTAGGTTGTGCGTCGAAGCCCTGTCTCATTTTTTAACCATTTACCGTAAAATACAGAGCAGAACAACATTTGTGGTGGAGATGGTAGCTGGTATGATGTGTCGTCATCACTTAGTCGCACGCTCCAGCGATATCATTCTCCATATAAGAAACTTCTGGTCGCCGTAACTTTCAGTGTGTACCTCACTTACATTATAATTTTAAATGTGTTTAAAAAAATAGGAAGCTTCTTCATTCGAACCATGAGTTTATGACGAGTGTGGCATAGTTTGGAATCTTGCCCTGTGCAACTTACAATAAAATGTAATTTTTGCAAGTCGTTTGATAATTTAAAATACTTTATTTTCAAAAACAGGGAAGATACAGCACAACAGAAATCGGCATATGAGGGACTAAACAGAGTTACATTCAGCGGTTTGTTGAACTGTCTAGATGGAGTGGCTAGTAGTGAAGCAAGAATGATGTTCATGACGACAAACTATATAGAAAGGTAAATGATTATATTGCATATTAATATCTATTTATTTAAATATAGAGGTCGTTAGTCAACTATAAATAGCCGTTTATATTAAACGTTTCATGATTAATTCTTCATTCGTTTCAAAATTTTGATACGAAGAATCTTGAAACATGATTTTGTTCAGCATGAGGTGAATACTATATATGTTTCTTTGAATATATTTGAATTTTAGGTTGGATCCAGCATTGATACGACCAGGAAGAGTTGATCTAAAAGAATATATTGGCTGGTGTTCTCCAAGCCAGATTGAAAAAATGTTTTTGAGATTTTATGATGGTGAGAATGCGCAGAGCCATGCCAAAGAATTTAGGGAAAAAGTTGTATCTTTTAACAAGAACGTTAGTCCAGCACAGTTACAAGGATTTTTCATGTTCCACAAGCATTCAGATCCAAAGGAAGTTATTGATAGTTGTAAGATGATTTGGGAGCTGTGATGCAATGGTTTAATATAAGCTATAAAGTATAATTATAAAATGACATTGTGTTTCTTTTTCTATAAACCTTATCTCGTATAATAATAATAATAATAATAATAATGTGTCTTTATTTTTGGGTTAGAAGAACAAACAAAAAACTCATTTGATGAGGGAGGCGGCATTCAACACCGTTGCTCTTTAATAATCAGGATAACCTAACAATTACAGATTAATTAAAGATTAATAATAGTTGTAATTAATACAACAGCAAAATTAAAACTATTGTAGTCTTTTCACACACACATATATATATATATATATATATATATATATATATATATATATATATATTTTTTTTTTTATTATACGGAATTTTCTTTGAAAATAAAAGACGGTTTATTATTATTACTATTATAGTAGTATATCGGATCAATATGGCGACCACAGAACAAATATGTTTTTTGTCGATTGACGCAAGTTGATAAAATCAGGAGTCGAAATGCCCAGAAATCTCAATCCCTCCGCTTTCTTTTTTTTTAACTACACCCATACATTATCACATCACCTACATAACAAGGTTTGGGGATATTCTGGAATTTCTTTGGGGCATAACTCGGTCACCACTGGATCAATTTTTAAGAGCAACAAAGAGTTATCGTTCTTTTCCTATCAGAAAGAGATACTTATTTGTCATAAAATCATGTCTTTAGATAATTTAGGATAAGTCAGTGACGGAAACCTGGTCTCAAAATTCGGCAAATGATTAGCGGAAATCGACAACGGACTGGCGCAACGTGATGTGATTTTTCGCGGCGTATAAGTGTATAAAAACCAAATATTTTGATTCGGAAATTTCTTGCGATTACGTTACCCTAGCCTATTGGCAGCGGAAGCAACAACAAACGTTTGTTCTCGAACCTTATGCTGGAACCGCACGCTTGCCATTTGCCGCAAACTCCAAACGCTTGCCTTTTTTTTTGAAGAAGCAAACGTCGCCGTCCACACGTTTGCGGGTGCGCCACTGAAAAGGCAACAGGCAAACATGACGGACGTCGAACTTGTGTTTGCCGTAGCATTTGGCTTAAGCTATTTTTATTATAAAACTAAAAAAAAGTCAGATAAAACGAAAAGTACGACCAAGAAGGTGGTGGATGTTAAATAGTCATATGAACCGTACCAAGTAAATGGTAATTGTTATAATGAAATTGATATTTAGTTTTAAAATAGTACCTATCACAAACGTATGGATGTGTCACAAACGCTTGTGGCAAACTCCTTTTGATTTGCGACCAAAAAACCGACACCCGATCGGATCGGCTACAAGCGCTTGCAAACCCACGCAAACCAAGCCAAACGCTCTATCCGCATGTTTGCGTTTGTGACGATTTGCGGCTATTTGGTAAGCGTGCGGTTCTGGCATAAAACTTTTGTTCTATACTGAGGCAGTCGCGCAGGCATAAGCCTAATAAATGCCCGGACACCGCGGCTGCTATGAGGATCCCACAGAAATTTTGTTAATCCGATTTTTGAACTGCTTAATGTTAGTAGACCTGGAAAAAGCTTCCTCTTGAAGATTACCCTTGGGACAAAGGAGCGGTCGTATCGACCAGTTCTGGATGTACGAAGTTCGACACGGTTAGGATGGGTGGCCCAAGTCGGGCGGGTCTGTCTGGCTGGTGCATCGCGCGGCGGCATCGTAGAATAGAGCTCTGAGGAGCAAAGCCTGTTGGTGTAGCGGTAAGAAGAGTGTTAGATCGCCGACGACTCTGCCACAGCGGGTTGTGACCGAAACGTAACCTCCACAACACCGTGGTCTGAGTTACCCAGGGGGGACAGGATATCAGTGCTGTAAGGGACAGGATGCGTGACCAGAAAGAGATCCAGCAGGCTACTGGCATGTGAGGAGATGCGGGAAAAAAAGTAGGGCTTGTCATCAGCTGGGTCAGCCTTCGAGTAAGAGCACGACCTGTTGCATCGGTCTTGTTTGAGTCCAACCAAAGCTCATTGTGGGCATTGAAAACACCGAGGAGAACTACCTTTGGAACGGCGTGATTGATTTTCAGGAAGTCATCTTGACGGTGAGATATTTAAGTAGGTCATCCCAATTATGGTCCGACGGAGAGCGATAAAGGCAGCAAATAAATTTGGGGGACGTTTTGGAGTTAAGGCGAAGCCACAGAATGTCCTTCTGGTCTGATTCCAAAGAAACATCTCTGCAGCAGGAAAGACTGCAGCGGACAAACGCCACAACTCCCCCGTCCTTTCTCAGATTTTAGTGCACCTTGTAATTTGGTAAGCTAAGATGGTTAATCGGTGCGGACTCGAGATTTTTTGTTTCCGCCAAGAAAAGCATGGCGGGACGATTGGATTGCAAGTGGTGATGAACAACATCAATGTCGCTGTTAATCCCGCAGATGTTCGTGAAACAAATTTTATCTTCGATGTTGTTCACGCGAATAACCCTCCACCCGGACATTCCATTCCAACCATTATCATTAATTTCTTGATTAGGGAAGATAACCGACTGCATAGCTTAGATGTGAAAACGGGCAGACATAAGACACATTGGGAAAAGCTTGCGGGTGGTACCGCCTCGGTGGACTGGTCCTTGTCTATCTCCTTTTTGAAAGTTAATAATGTTAAATAGACCTAAACTGCGGGCTTTGGAGCACCATCCTAGCTTACCCTAGGATAGCTACGCTCTTGAATGCTTACGTTACTCCTTCGGCAACTGTTAAATTTGAATGATAATCAACTTCCTAAATATTTAAAAGATCTTAATACCTTTATTTTTAAGTTCAAAACTATTTGTACAATACTTTAAAAATGGTTGAATTTTGCAATATAACTTGATAAAAAAATGAGGCACTGAATTTGTAATTACTTTTTATTTTTGTTTTTCTTTCCTTTTTTATCCTTCTTCTTTCTATACTTTCCAAAGCCTTTCCTGACCATAGTTCCTCTCCACCAAGCTTGAATTTTCGTGGCGGCATCATCCATCTTCTTTTTCAGTAGCCTCTTTTCTTCTTGTTGTTTCTTATAAGCTTTGTAATCGTTTATCTCTATTTCGCGTTTAGCATACTGAAAAATGTTAATTACTTTAGCACAGAAATTTACGACTTCTTTTATTATCTCCTTTTATTGTCAATGTTGTTTCGAGTTTATTAGTAGTTCAATTGTTCACTGGCTTTTGAGTGGTCTGCGCACAAAGTGTGCCGTAGCCCAAAAGGAAGATACACGAATTTATCCGGGATATAAAACGTTTTTTGTACACTATTTGCCTACAATCAAGCTTGTTTATGTTGTATTATCTGAGTAGTATCTCATATGAAGATGGTACATTTATGCCTTGTTTTTAAGATACAGGGCGCCAAACATCTTTTCGTTTCTGTGTAAAAATTCTTCAGAAAATTTTATCAAAAATTGTTGAAATGTAATAGGTATAGACGTATCCCAAAAAAGCTAACTATAATTATTTGAGAAAAAAGCATGAGGTACTAACCACAACTTTATATGGTCATGATAATCTAGAACGTCTGATATAATCGGTAATTTTTTTCTTTTGGGGTTTGGGTTTTACTAACGTATGTTTATTAATCAATCAAGATTTTCAACATTAAATGTGTGTATGCAAAAGTATAACAAATTTTCTGCTGTATAATTATTGAGTTTTACAAAACAACAGTCCATATTTCAAATCAAGTTTGACGCCCTGAAAACTATGTATGATATTCGTTTCAGAACCACTCAAAGGATCATCCCTTGAAAGTTGGCCAGATATTTGTAACATCATGCATCTAATGTCTATCCTTGATACATGTATAGTCAAATACCAAAATTGATGACAGTAGCAGAAGTCATCGTGCGCCACTGCTTTGATTACAGCGACGGTTGCCGACATTTCACAAAGAAGCGCCGCATTTTCGGAGGCCTCCGCGTAATAGCAGTGGCGTACGACTAGTTTCGCTACTGTCATCAATTTTGGTATTTTACTATAGTTACCTACTCCTCTGTAGTACAAAATATAACTTCACGACTTACCAACTCTTTCATTCTGTTGATTTCGGCGACTACACTACTGACCTTTTCAGTTTCTACCTCTATTTTTTTATTCAAGCAACTCAACGTCTTTGTATATCGCAGTTTCCATGAATTTAGAACATCTTCCAACTCCTAAAATTTTCATAGATTAACAATTAAACATTTTGATGAGAAGATGTTTTTCAAGTTTTTTTCTGTCCCTATTTTTAGAGATTATTGAAATAGGCTCTAGGACTCGTTTCCCGAATTTTTGATGAATGTTCTGGGAACAACCTGTAAATTCAACATATCAATATACCTACTTTTTGAAGCAGGTTGAAAAACGTAACGAGTTCTTCATGAACACGAATTTCCTTCATTATATCACCCTCTGTAGTTTTTATTTTGATCAACAACTTTTGTTCCATATCAGAGTGCTGTTTATCTGCCATTTCATGTTCAGCTTTTTTCAAATCTGTTATGTATCTTATCTTCATGGATGCCTCAGATGAGAAATCCTAGAAACACACATTTTTGTCAGTCGAAATATCATAAACTGCTGTACAGGTAATTAATTACTTCAATCCCATCTTTAAGACTGCCAATTTTCTGCATATAATCGGAAATTTTCGCAGTCAATATCCTTGATTCTTTTTCCAAAATTTCCTGCAGTTGAACGACCCTAGTTTCTCTATACTTCGTATCTTCTATCAAGTCTTCTTCATCTTGATACATCTGATGAAACATTTGCAACATTTCTTCAAAATTTTCATAGCTGCCATTCTCTTGTACATCCGTAAGCAACATGTCTATTCTCTCAGCAATGAAGCTACATTTCTTTTTCAACTCATCTTTTGTTTTTTCTTCGATGTCTTCAATGGTGAGAGGTTGATAGGTATTTTCTTTAAACCTTTCATGTATGGACCTATACCTGTATTCAGGAACAAGTTCAGGGTGAGGGGTTCGAGTTGGAGATTATTAAACAATATACTTCTTGTATTTAAAGAACATAACTTATTCAGTATCTCCCGCGCGCGTTTGGTGAAGCGTTTTCAAAAGGGTTGCGAATGGAAAAAATTATCTCGGCTCTATGCACTGAGCTGAGATCTGACAATCTAACAATAATAAAAACTCAACCGTATTGTTGTAACATCCGACGAGGTAAGTCCGGCGATCTAGATGGCAATGGCCGTTTGTAGTTTTTATTTTGCTTCAATTTATTCAAATTTTGTCCAAAGTCCATATTATGTGAATTGGTAAATTTCAGAAAATATATTTTTTTTAAAATCAGCTAAATGAAAATTACAATGTAAAAGATGTATTTCGGAAACGAAACGTTACCAGACTTATGTTTATATACAGGGTGGCGCATCGAAAACGAAACAGACGCATTTACTGGCAGCTCAGTTTTTTTTTGAAAAACGCTCAGACCCGTCGATTTTGTTTTCGAGGGGGACACAAGCTTGGCAAAAAATCACGTTAGCACGTGCAGCCGCCTAAGCGGGGGTGACACCATCCCCAAAATTTTAAACGGAAAGGGGGTCGAGTGATACCTTGTAGTCAATTTTTTTCTGAAAGTAGTACAAACTAATCTGATGTACCTTTAAGCTTTCAATCAATAAATCTTCAAAACTACTGAACTGAAGCTCATGTATTTTACATCATTATAAAGGGAATTGAAAGACCTTTAAAATAAGGTATCGCTCGACCGTCCCTTTCCATTTAAGATTTTAGGGTTAGTGTCACCCCCGCCCAGGGGGCTGCACGTGTTAACGTGATTTTTTGCCAAACTTGTGTCCCCCTCGACAACAAAATCGACGGGTCTGAGCGTTTCTCAAAAAAAAACTGAGCTGCCAGTAAATGCGTCTGTTTCGTTTTCGATGCGCCACCCTGTATAACGTCTATTCTTAGAAACATCCAAGAAATTACTCCTTAAATTTTGACTTTATTAACACAATGTATAAATTACCTGACAGTAGCCTCGGTAATATCGGGCCATTCTCCTGTATTTTTTAATATGAAAAGTTGATTAGATGCTTCTTCTAAAACAGCTTCTAATATTTTCCTGCTCAGTTCGATCGGTAATTTTTCGCTGTCTGTTTCTGTTATGCTCTCAATATCTTCAGATTCTGTATCAGACATCTTCAAAATAAAGTTTCACTTTATGCAATCACTGATAACTTGTGATATATGTACCTTCTACTGAACCACATTTTTCTGATGTTTGATCAATAACACAAATCAATCTGGTAACGTTCAGAGTTTGGTGTTGCAATTTCGCAGGTTGTGAGGGTCGTGGTAGATCAGGGTAACTAGCCAATCGGAAAAAGGTAAATGAAAAGGTCTTCCGTCTAGAGATAAAAAAGCTTTTCTAGGTAATTTTTTATTAATCGTCACAAAAGATTCAGCTTTACGCGTATTTATATTTGTAGAGGATGAACTGTTTTTAAAATAAGACATCATATACTAAGTGACATATAAATCCGAACACCCAGTTTAAATGGTTTTATTTTAATAAAAGTTGGTGAATGTATTTATCTTACTGTAAATAACAAGTGAAAAAATTTTCAGCCTTATCAGTTGGACATTCCGGTTTTTATACTGCTTTTTTTTAATTCACTAACGCTCTAAAAATGAATATTTCAGCCGCAGTAAAGAATCAACGTTGGCGGATTTTGGTTCTTGACATCCTTTACGATCGGTTACGATGGCTAGAGTACGGAGACCTGTACGATTTCGTCAACTTAGTGAGTTTGTTAGGGGCCGTATAGTGGGACTTGTGGTTAGGTGTTGTCAGGCATGGCTTCGAGAAGGCCGTACGCAAAGAGCAAGGGGCACTGGAAGCCACCGTAGAACAACAGACCGTGAAGATCGCCGCCTAAGATTATTGGCCTTAAGGGACCGTTTCTCCACTACCAGGTCCATTGCAAATGAATGGTTTGCAGAACACGGAAGACCTATTGGAATACGAAGTGTTTACCGACGAATGAGAAGTTTTGGCTTGTTTTCATACCGGCCACACTGGGTCCTCCCTTTAACTCGAGAACACCGACGTAATCGCCTTGCGTGGTGCAGACAACGGTCACTCTGGGATCAGGAATGGAACAGTATTGTCTTTAGTGACGAGTCTCGATTTTGTTTAGGCATGCACGATGGTCGTGCCAGGGTTAGAAGGCGACGTGGTGAAAGGAGGAATCCACAGTTTTTTGTTGAAAGACATGTTCATCACACTGTTGGAGTTATGGTTTGGGGTGCTATAGCTTATGGTTCCAGGTCACCTTTAATCTTCATCAGAGGTAACATGAACGCACAGCGTTATATCCACGAAGTTCTAGAACCCCATCTTTTACCCTATCTTGACACCCTGGCAGATCCAACTTTCCAACAAGATAATGCCCGACCACATGTTGCAAGAGTCACAATAGACTTCTTTCAACATAATGATGTCACATTGCTACCATGGCCACCAAGGTCTCCCGACTTATCCCCAATTGAGCACGTGTGGGATATGATGGGTAGGAGATTGCTCAATTTGCAACGTCCTCCTCAGACTCTAGAAGCACTTCGAGAGGAGTTGGTGGTTGCCTGGAATGAGATACCACAGGAGGACATTGACCACCTGATCAGAAGCATGCCTAGGCGCGTTGGAGAATACGTAGCACATCAGGGTGCATCCACACATTATTAAAGGTCAAAGGGCTTTAAAGCAGTGCAATCATTTTGAAATTTTTATCATTTACTTATTATGCTTCATTAAGTACTTATACAAAATTTTATTAAAATAAAACCATTTAAACTGGGTATTCGGATTTATATGTCACTTAGTATATATGTAAACTTTGCTGCAGCACCAGCGGTTACGTAGCTAGATAGTTCGTAAAAATGACCGTTAACCCCAACAAATTTAGGGGCAGTTATAAATGTTCATAAAACGTTAAGCATCCAATTTTATATAAGCATTCCTACAGGTTTTGCTAAAATAACCAATGAACATTTTTCTGTATATCTGCACTGAAAATATGTATCAGATTAATGCTTGAAAATCCATACATATTTACGAAAAATATTAGATATTTCATCAAAATATAAAATTGATATTTAAAAATCTTCCCTCATATATTTTCTAAATATCGCAAAAATATATGGATTATATACAGGGTGACTTCGAAGTTGAGTCATTTATTTTAACAGTGATCTGATCAAAAGAAATGTTTTTTCCTTTAACATTTTTCTGGTAAAATTAAAGTAACAAAGTTATAGCCCTTTAGAAGTTTGAGTACCGCCCTGTCTCAATAATAATATTATGTGCTCGTGTTTGGCAACAACGGATATAATCCGCCTTATCGGTTCATCGCATCGGAAACAAAAAAGCGAAAGAATTTGAAACGATGTTTTTACTACAATTATTATTCAGTTGTATTCAGTCAATGTGTCAGTCGGTAACGCGTGAGTCAATAGTGGTGTTAGTTGCGTGGCTCAAACGAAATAAAAAATGGCACATGTTTACGAAAATGCTGAACCTGTGGACATTTCTTATTCTTAATCGAGTGCAACCAACCCCTCGTGCCTTTGTTAATGTAGTACAAATGGCTCGTGAATCAGGTGACTTAAGACCTCACACGGGACGGCATGCCGGTGCTTCAAGACCGCACGATAAAATACAGGTCCGCACTGAAATACTTGTCGGGAGGATACTTTATAAAACAAGGTAACATTTTTTTTTATTTTTTTTTATTTTTACACACATATTTTGGTTTATCTTCCATCTACAATCATTATCTGAACATTAATGACTCAACTTCAAAGTCACCCTACACATATACTACAAATATCTATAATGAATATTTTATAAATATATAAAAAATATATTTATTAAATATTAATTTTTTTTTTAAATATTTAATAAATATTTAATGCTATCGGGGATTTTAAGTGAGTTGTTTGTCAATCACTACAAAGTTTTGTTTTTTATTTCATATTTCTGTTACGCACTTCTTCGTGAAAAATAAATTGACGACCTTTTTTGAAGAAAATATTAACTGATGCAGCAAATTAAATCTATGTACTTATACAGGGTGTAAACGTTATAATATCATTATTTAAATGGGTGATAGAGGTGGTTAAAAGAAGCAAAAAGTTTCATATAACATGGGGGTCAAAACGGCATTTTTTTTAGAGAAAAGTGACCTTAAAGTAAAATAAAATCTGACAATGCCGTGATGCCAGACGCAAATTACGACGGAACGCAGTGTAAATAAAGATGGAGTTTGTTATTTTTGGATCTTAGGTATTATTTCATTATTTGATAATGTACTCGTAAAATGCAAACAATAAAAAAAAACGGACTTACCACTGTCTCAGCGTTTCACATGGTGTGTGAAAGTTTATTGAACGTATTAAAAAAAATCAACTTATAAATAGGGAACACAATTTTGATACATACATTGTTTTTCTTTTTAAAACCCGCACTGCACTTTTTTGTATTCAAAGAAAGTGTTCAAAATGTCGTCCTCCACTTTCTACACAAGCTTCATTACGACGAACCCAGTTTCTTGTTGTCCATTTATTATTTCAGCCGCATTAAATTTTTTTTCGCGAACTTGTGCTTCAGTTGTTATTGGACCAGCCCCATAAACCATCCCTTTAAGTTCTCCCCAATACCAGAAATCCATCGGATTGCTCTCAGGAGATCTTGCTGGCCATTTTCGAGGATCAGGAGCATTTCGACCGATCGAGCGATTTGAATAATGTTCATTCAAATACTGAAATGTGTGGTGGTGGCCCGTCATGAAGAAACCATAAATTCTGTCTCCATTGTATTGGCATGTTGTCTAAGGTCTGTTTCTGGTAGGTTATTGAATAGAAAGCTAAGATATTCTTCTCCTGGCAACTTTGGGGGTAACTCGAAATGGCCAATTAACTGATCGTCAAGACTACCCGCCCAAATACTTATTTTAAAACGTTGTTGGAAATGACCTTCACGAATGGTATGAGGATTTTCTTGGGACCACGTGTGAGTATTATGGAAATTTAATATCCCGTCTCGCGTAAAAGTACATTCGTCCGTCGCTAGAATGTTTTTAAAAAAATCCGGATTTTCAATGTTTTTGAGCAAAAACCACTGACAGAATGTTAGTCTGCGAGGACAGTCTTCTGGTAACAAGGCCTGCACTCGTTTTACATGATAGCGATAAAGCAAATTTTCCCGTAGGATTCTATGGACTATGGTATGCGATAGTTCTACGCGGCGCGACTGCTGATATCTGCATTGATTTCCACGATATTTAAAATTCGTTCCTCCTGCTCTACAGTAACCTGTCTTTCACGAGTGCGAATATTAGTCCTTCTGTGTGGGTGCATCCGTTTTCAAAATCTGTCGCGATAAATTTGAGCTGCAAGATTTGAATTCTGACGAGCTTCACCGTAAACTAACAACATGTCGGCGAACTCTTGATTCGAGAACATTGTAAATAAACACGACGACGTACGCGAACAAAAACAAAACAACACGCCCGATGCTCTGCTTGACAAAACGATAAAGTAATTTATCTATGCAAAACAATAACTAACCACTGTTACCGTTTGCGATCGATTGCCGGTTCGATAAGAGTGATGAAAGACCGACACGCTGTTGTCATGTGTGCTTTAAATATTTAATTTAATGAAACTTACTTACTGACTACAAATTTTGTCTTAACTTAATGCCATGTATTTGTTAATTACCCAATTTAAAAACGTTTTAGATTAGATTATAAAAATCAGTAAGATTGTGGTGATTGTGGTCGATATAAAGCACTTAAAGTTGTAAATTATAAAGCCATTTAGACAAAAATCTATTGACTTTTGGACCATGGGTCATATGAACTTTTTGACTTGTTTTGCCCCCCCCCCCCTATTACCCATTTCAATAATGACTACCATAACGTTTACACCCTGTATGATCAATTAGAATAAAGAAAACCATTTTATCGTTTTACGTCATCGTTATTATATTTATTTTATTTTCTAGTTGTTTTACCCGCACATAAGCACCTCCCTTCTGCGGGCTCTTCATTTATTTGTCTTCTATAAAATAAAATAAAAATGTAATGGTTGTGTATTTTGGAGACAAATAAATATTACTACTGTTACTATTCATTTTCATTTTCATTTCAGGAAGCTCTAAAATTTCGCTCTTATAAACGTTAAGGACAATTTATTTTGCCTGAATATTCAAAGGTCCCTTCTTGTCACGATTTCGGGGAGGAGACATCACTGAAGAGAAATCATTTGGAGAAATATTCTCAGTTCCATCTGTAGACGCTTTGTACGCAATTTTTACGTGATTATCGAAAGAAAATTTCAGTATTTTGCCTTAATTAGGTTATTATTAATGTATTAAAATACAATAACGAGATGTTATAATTCATAGTATCATAAAATAAAACTAACGTGGCATAAACAATTTATGGCACGATGTTGTCTGCTAAGTACTTATTCACTGTGATAAGCATAACTTCTAAAGGTCCTTTGACACTAGATTCTATTATAGATATCAAAGGATTATGCAAAATTCCAATTGTAAAGTTGATAAGTTTTTCTGTCACCCAATGGAAAATTCCGGTTCCACTATAATGTAGGCTCAGTTTCCTGGAAAATTAAATATTAATTTACAAGAATACTAAGTATAGGTAATAAATGTAAAGTACTTTTATTTTCAACACAGTTATTTCCGAAAATAGAACAAAAATACCGAGTTTCCTTTGAATTAGGATCAATTTCGTTTGTTTGCTTTTGAGAAACTATAGCCTAATTCTATACGTATGTTAAGATACTTACGACTTATCTTTGATTTGGAAGTGGTCAAGCTTAAGCTGATAAGTTCCATAATTGAAGCTTATTTGGCAGTCAATCTTAACATCCTCTACCTTTCCAAAGATATCACCTCGATGATGGAAAATAAAATATCTTTCGAACTTATAAGAAAACTAGAAAATAAGGAATAAAGTATAAACATATCAGATCAGCTGAAGCAGTTTTGCAAATCATGAAGTTTTACAAAATGAACACATACAGGTACGGAAATTTAAAAACTGGGATTTTTTACTTGATACTGCAATGAAATTGACTAGTTTATTGTGAAGATTGCCGGTCATTTTTCTTGTGCTTAAAAAAATTTTTCTTTGTATTACTCATTTTCAACTGTCCAGTTTTCGAATTATCCCACGTATATACGCAGCAATACAAGCTAGATGATTTATTATTGATTATTATATTAGCTTTTTTCAGAAAGGTATTTATAAATGATGAAAAAATACTTGAAATGTGGTATGGATCTGTTTTGCTCGAGCTCAGAAACTGTGAAAATAGTAGTTTTGAAAGTGTGATTCAGGTTGAACAGTACCTACATACTTCAATGTGTTACCACCTACAATAATGAATATTGCAGTATTAGATACCCTACCTATAACATTTTTACATGTAACGATTATCTTCTTATTTTCAAAACAGCATAGCAAGTGGGCGATTCCTGTTACGGAATAAAAAAAGCTGTATGTAGTATGAATAAAATGTTATTACCATTAAAGAATCGAAACTGAGCGGGAATTCTATGGTGATGGTCCGCGTTCTAGAAGTGTATGTAGCTAAAACGTCGCCTCCTTTCGATATTGTGGACAGATCTTCTAGCCAGCCATTTGTTAAGTTGAAGTTCCAGGCCAACCACTGAAAAAAATGTCTGTTTTTGTTTAATTGATAACACATATCTCGGTGCGGATACATTTTCTTTCTAAAAAGGTTTTTATACCAAGCTTTGAAGCTATCGATGTAGTGGTTTGTGCGTGTTGGAATATCAAACCATCATTGTTGGTTATCAATCAGGAGGTCGAGTCTTTACTTAATTCATCCAGCTATTCAGATATACTTTTTACATTTTCTTTTTTATTTTAAATTCCTTGTTTCAGGGCTTGGCGCAAACATTCAATAAGTCGTTCTATACTTGTAAAAGTATTTTCTCTATTCGTGGTATTCGAATAGCCGGATTGTTTTGGATTGGATTCTAATCCCACCAATTTTGATGATTCTAAGAACAATCTAAGAAAGAACGGGGGAGTTGTGGCTTTTGTCCGCAGCAGTCTTTGCTGCTCCAGAGATGTTTCTTTGGAATCCAACCGGAAGGACATTCTGTGGCTTCGCCTCAACTCCAAAACATCGCCCAAATTTATTTGCTGCCTTTATCGCTCTCCTTGGACCATAACTGGGATGACCTACTGGAATACCTCGCCGTCCAGATCGACTTTCTGAACATCAATCACCCCGCTTCAGAGGTAGTTCTTCTCGGTAATTTCAATGCCCATAATGAGCTTTGGTTGGGCTCAAACAAGACCGATGCAGCAGGTCGTGCAGTCGGAGCGTTCGCTCTTAATCAAGGGCTGACTCAGCTGGTGACGAGCCCTATTTTTTTCCCCCGCGTCTCGTCACACGCCAGTAGCCTGCTGGATCTCTTTCTGACCACGCATCCTGTCCCTTACAGTACTGCTGTCCTGTCCCCCTTGGGTAACTCAGACCACGGTGTAGTGGAGGTTAGGTTTCGGTCAGAACCCGCTATGGTAGCAGAAACTCGTACAGGCCGCAAAACTTGGCATTACGGACATGCCGACTACGAGTGGCTCAGAGACTTTTTATCTATCTTTTCTTGGAGAGATGTCTGTTTCACTGACGCGGATGCGGCTGTCTGTTCTTCGACAACCGAAATTATCCACGTCGGACTGGAGGAATACATCCCTCACACAGTGAAAGTGCTTAAACCAGGGGCCAAAGGCTGATTTAACAAATCGTGTGACACTGCTCGCCAGCAGAAGATCAAGGCACACAGAACCAGCTCGATATAAAAGTTAGGCACAGGGTAATGGATAACCTTGGTTGGCGCCAATCCTGTAGAGAATCCTTTAGAACACTAAAGATGTTGACTGTTATAGGTATTTACATTTATGAGTTGGCTTTGTTTGTTTTCAAAAATAAGCGCGAATTTGAAGACATCAAACACCAGCATGAATATCCAACTAGGTCTAAGCTGCTTTTAATCCCGCCGAGACATCGAACTACGGCATACCAAAAAACATGCAGGTATATGGGATGTAAGATTTTTAATAAGCTCAATGATGATATTAGGAATGAATCAAATATAGCTGTTTTCAAAAGAAAACTAAAACTTTTTTTGATAGACAAATGTTTCTACACCTTGGAGGAGTTTTTTGTTTAGATCTATGTTTTTATACTTTTTCAACTCGTCACCACTATTTTTATGACCTTTTCATTTGTTATAGAATTTTCTGTTCTATTCAACAATGAAATAAATTATTATTATTATTTTTTTTTAATGTCGCAGCGCAATGGCAGTCGGTCTTTCTGGACGCTGGCCAAGCAGTTTGAAAAGAACTTTTCACACGGTAGCCTCCCACCACTTACGTGTCAGGATGGAACGATTGTATTCGACTCAAAGGCCAAGGCGGAAGCGCTAGCCAAGATCTTTGTTGCCAGCTCCACCATGGACGTCCCCCAATGCCCAAGTGCCGTCAATTCAAAGGGTTCCCTACACTATGCAGGAGGTAACATTCAGGCATAAGACCGTAAGACGAATGCTCTTATCGCTCGACATCAACAAAGCTTCTGTTCCGGAATTGATTTCTGCCATTGTACTGAAGAGATGTGCAGACAGTATGGTTTCCGGCACCAGCGATCCACAGGGGACCTCCTAGCTTACGTCACGCAATGGTGGAGTAAACTCATCCAGTCTTATGGTGAGGCCCATATCGTTGCTATTGACATCACAAAAGCGTTCGATGAGGTGTGGAACGCTGCCCTCTTAAGCAAACTTCCATCCTATGGCCTCCCAGAAAAGTTTTGCAGATGGGTGGCTGACTTTATCTCTGGCCGCAAGATATCCGTCGTAATTGACGGGTTCTCCTCTTCATTCCACAAAGCCAACGCGGGTGTTCCCCAGGGATCGGTCTTGGCTCCGACACTGTTTCTCTTACATATCAACGACCTCCTTTCCTGCACGTTCAACCCAAACCACACCTTCGCTGATGACAGCACTCTACATGCAGGAATTCGGAGTGGCAAGCCGATCTCTGCGGCTGAGCTGAAAAAAAGAAGGGTAGCGACGACATCCTCTCTGACAAGAGACCTGGAGGCTATCACTGCTTGGGGACACAACAATCTTGTACAGTTCAATGCTTCCAAAACACAGTATTGTACTTTGACGAACAAAAAACGTCCTAGCGCTGATCCGGTGCAGCTGCTGGAAAAAAGCTAGGCTATTTGTTTAGGACTAAGAAGTACTTTTCTCCGTTGACCTTCTCACTCTATACAAGGCCCAGATAAGGCCTAGTCTCAAGTATTGCTCACACATTTGGAGTGCTGCCGCCCCGACTACATTATCCATGCTAGATGCTGTCCAGAGGAGGGCGGTCCGACTGATCGATGACTCTTCTCTAACAGACAGTCTCGGAACTCTTTCGCACCGGCGGGCCGTCGGCGATCTAGCTCTTTTCTACCGCTACGCCCACGGGCTTTGCTCCTCGGAGCTCTTTTCCATGATGGCGCCGCGCGATGTGAATGCCAGACAGACCCGCCTGACTTTGGCCTTCCATCCTAAAGGTATCGAGCTTCGTACATCCAGAACTGGGCGATACGACCGCTCCTTTGTCCCGAGGGTGTCGAGACTGCGGAACAATCTACAAGAGGAAGCTTTTCCCAGATCTGCTAACCTAGGCAGTTCAAAAATCGTATTAACAGAATTTTTTTGGGATCATCATAGCAGCCGCCGTGTTCCGGCATTTAGGCTTCTGCCTGCGCAGCTGCTTCGATATAAAAAAAAACAAATGAAGATATGCCATATAACACTAGGTTTACCAATCGATTCAAAACATTAATTTACAGCCGAAGATTTCGAAGACTTGGAAAACTGGAAAATTGCTGGCTGTAGTTCAATAAGAAACGACTGGTATTCTTGTAGGTGCTCGGTCACCAACATAAGGCTTATATTGTCAACCTGTCAAATCATACTCTCTGGAATTTACGATTTATTATTTAAAAATGTTACCAAAATATCCATCCTTTCCTTACCTTAAACTGTGCACTTGGTATTTCAACCGGATCCAATCCGTTTCTAATCAGTACATGTCTGAAGTGTTCTATTATCTGATCAGCCGCGATGTTTAAATTGGCTGTTATGGATCCACTGTGAAATATTCAAGTTATCCTCAATGCAATTTAGCGACTTGCAATACTTACTCTTTTAGATGTGGACTCTTTATAAGATACTGTTCTTCTGGAATGAGTCCTGTTTTAGTTAACAATCTTTCATGATATTTTGGTGTATCAATCTTACATCCTTCCACAGCTGAAAAATAAAATTGTGTGACACAAAGTAGAAAAATTGCAGAACGCATATTTGGAGTGAATATGGTTGACTGACCAATTGAAGTTTGTACACCTACTGAAAGCTCTGGAAATAGGACGCATCTTTTCAATGATTTCGATCACGAGATAAGTCTCGGATGTCAATAAACATTGATTTTTTCCATTGTCTTGCGATTTAATCGTATAATAATTAAATTCCAATCCTCACTTTTTGAAGTGCTGCATCGATGTTCAATGTCTTTGCTCATGAACTGTCCACTTGAAAACTTCAAGACCAATACTAGGAATATCTTGTAAAACTAGTATTAGGTACAATATTTTAGTCGCATCATTTATCGATGTAAACTGGAAGTAAGGCAATCATCACCTCATATCTATAATAATTATTCTAATGATAACTTACCGATGATCAAAGTGAAAATTTTTGTTGTTGTTGATGATTTGTTTAGTTTTAATGCTACAATGTCGATATTGTATAATTATTCGATTACACATTTTTTGAATCAATTTTCAGTAATTTTACATTATTTATGTTTATTCATAAATGTTGTTACGAATCCATATTTTTCAGTATTACCTCTAACTCCAGCTTCAGATGTAAGTCCCCTTTATTGTCATTGAATGAATATGAATATAGCCAGTAACAGTTGTCATCCTGTGGTAACATTCTTCCAACTAGCTAGCGCATTGCCGATGTGTTTCCGTTGGAAAATATATTTTCATTGTTACATAGCATCAATAGCTGGTTCGTGGAGAACCAGCTGCATCTAAACTGTGAAAAAACAACAGCAATCAGATTCCACAATGCCCAAAAATCAATACCTCCCCTGCAGCTTACATTGGATAATTCAGCCCTGCCCATCAGTGAGAGCACAACATTCTAGGGGCTGCACCTGGATGAGTACCTCAATTTTAAAGGACATTGTGTCTACCTGTCTGCGAAGCTACCTATTTAAAAATCTGAGAACAGTTTTACACGCGACCAGTTATTGATGTTATATCAGTCATATCGAGTCGCGAATGCGGTATGCATTGTGTTTCTGGGGTTCCTCGGTGAATGCTTCAAAGGTATTTCGAAGTCAAAAGAGAATAATAAGGTGCATAGCACGTGTTGACAGTATACAGGGTGTCCCAGAAGTCGACGTCTAGCCGAAACCGGATGATAGGCAAAGTCATAACAGCTATCAGAAAAATATTTAACAAACATTTTATGTATGTGTTTTGAAAATTATAGGTCTTTGAAAAAAATATAGAAATTTCACACCCTACGGCAGTCTGTCAACTCCTGTTACTACAAATATTAACTTTTTTTGGATTTTATTTTTACAATGTAATGATGAATAATGCATCTTCAAACTGGTGTCTCAACCTTACTGCCAACTTTTCTCGTTCAGGAAAAATTGCCACTTATTTCCCAACCAAGTATTCCAAAGTAAAACTTTGCTCAACTTTAACTGGCTGTACTGGAAAAAATGTACTACGAGAGTTTGGCACGTAACCTTAAAAGTTGGCGCATTTAATAAGGATTCCAAAATGTTATAACACTTAGAAGATTTTTCGTTAATTTATGCACAATTTTTATTTGAAGAAAAACTGATGAAAATTTTTCAAAATTTCCTAATTAAACAGCGATTATGAAAACGCACAAGGACCCTTAAGGATAACTGTTTGCACAACAGTGAGCGTCAAAATGCTGCTGATGATGATTTACCTTTACAGCAAATGCTCAAACTGTTTTCCTTCAGCCGCAATACACGCTCGACATCTTCTTAAAAAAGATCGGGTTATTAAACGAACGGTTATTGACAAACTCAGCTGCTTCCAATAGTCTTTGCCGTAGCTCAGCTACATTTTGGATCGGCTTGAAATACACTTTTTCTTTTACAGTTCCCCAGTAAAAAGAATCTCACGGATTCAAATCTGGTGACCGGGCTGGCCACGGTATTGTACCAGACCGCCCTATCCATCTGCCTGGAAAGTTTTGATCGAGATACTCTTTCACTGAGAGTGCATAGTGCGCTGGGCAGACATCATGCTGAAACCACATGTCCCTGTAAATACTCAGTGGCACGTCCTCCAATAAATTTTCTAAATGATTTTGCAAAAAACCTAAATAAACCTTAGCAGTCAAAGTCTCTGGGAACTCAAACGGACCGATTATTTTACCATTTAAAATTCCTGTCCAATGGTTTATCTTGAAGCGATATTGAGATTTATCTTCTCTCATCAAATGTGGGTTTGCTACGTGCCACTCGTGTAAGTTATGCAGGTTCATGTAGCCATCTTTCTTAAATGTGGTCTCATCTGACCATAAAATTTTTTCAAAGAACCGTGGATCTTCCCTGTGTCTTTCTAACATTGTGCGACAAAAAGCAACTCGGGGCTCATAATCCCATGGCAGAAGAGCTTGAACACGCTGTACGTGGTATGGATGGAGCACGTTTTTTTGCAAGATTCTATGGGCTATACTTTTGGGCACACCTGTTTTTAGTTCTATTGCACGCACTGAAGTACTCGGGTCTTCTTCGACAGCTCCTAGCACCACGTCTTCGTAAGGAAGGAAAGATCTTCCCTCACCGTGTGATTGGTTTGGTAGTTGGCCCTCTGAGAACAGTAAGCGGTGCACATTTGTGAACACTCGATGATCTGGATGACGAGCTGCATTCGGGTACCTCTCACAGTAAAGTCTCGCTGCAGCACTAGCGTTGCATCTGCAATCCCCATAAATGAGGTGCATGTTAGCATATTCTTGTACGGTGTACACGGACATAGCGGCACTGCACAATCACACTATCAAAGATAGTCTAAGGAAAGCAAATGTTGTTTTGAAGAGCAATTAAACAGTCCAAATCCAAATCAAAAGCGATCAACAGTCCAGTTCACGAATCCAAAATTAGTAACAGTACGAAATCAACAAGCACGAACATGTAAAGATGCGCAGTAAAGGAAGGAGTACTGATCGGTATCAAAGTGTGTAATAGCAAATAAGTGATGTGCTTCATCCATACCACATACAGCGTGTTCAACCTCTCCTGCCCCGGGATTATGAGCCCCGAGTTGCTTTTTGTCGCACAATGTTAGAAAGACACAGGAAAGATCCACGGTTATTTGAAAAAATTTTATGGTCAGATGAGACCGCATTTAAGAAAGATGGGTACATGAACCTGCATAACTTACACGAGTGGCACGTGGCAAACCCACATTTGATGAGAGAAGATAAATCTCAATATCGCTTCAAGATAAACCATTGGACAGGAATTTTAAATGGTAAAATAATCGGTCCGTTTGAGTTCCCAGAGACTTTGACTGCTGAGGTTTATTTAGGTTTTTTGCAAAATCATTTAGAAAATTTATTGGAGGACGTGCCACTGAGTATTTACAGGGACATGTGGTTTCAGCATGATGGCTGCCCAGCGCATTATGCACTCTCAGTGAGAGAGTATCTCGATCAAAACTTTCCAGGCAGATGGATAGGGCGGTCTGGTACAATACCGTGGCCAGCCCGGTCACCAGATTTGAATCCGTTAGATTTTTTTTACTGCGGAACTGTAAAAGAAAAAGTGTATTTCAAGCCGATTCAAAATGTAGCTGAGCTACGGCAAAGACTATTGGAAGCAGCTGAGTTTGTTAATAACCGTGGATTCGCTCGTTTAATAACCCGATCTTTTTTGAGAAGATGTCGAGCGTGTATTGCGGCTGAAGGAAAACAGTTTGAGCATTTGCTGTAAAGGTAAATCATCATCAGCAGCATTTTGACGCCCACTGTTGTGCAAACAGTTATCCTTAAGGGTCCTTGTGCGTTTTCATAATCGCTGTTTAATTAGGAAATTTTGAAAAATTTTTCTTCAAATAAAAATTGTGCATAAGTTAACGAGTAATCTTCTAAGTGTTATACCATTTTGGAATCCTTATTAAATGCGCCAACTTTTAAGGTTACTTGCCAAACTCTCGTAGTACATTTTTTTCCAGTACAGCCAGTTAAAGTTGAGCAAAGTTTTACTTTGGAATACTTGGTTGAGAAATAAGTGGCAATTTTTCCTGAACGAGAAAAGTTGGCAGTAAGGTTGAGACACCAGTTTGAAGATGCATTATTCATCATTACATTGTAAAAATAAAATCCAAAAAAAGTTAATATTTGTAGTAACAGGAGTTGACAGACTGCCGTAGGGTGTGAAATTTCTATATTTTTTTCAAAGACCTATAATTTTCAAAACACATACATAAAATTTTTTTAAATATTTTTCTGATAGCTGTTATGACTTTGCCTATCACCCGGTTTCGGCTTGACGTCGACTTCTGGGACACCCGTATACAGTTGCAGAGACTTGTTCCCGAAATTAAAAATTCTAACACTGCCCTCGTTGTTTCTTTATGAAATGGCAATATTTACGTATATTAACAGATATAATTTCAACTTGAATAGTAATATACACACATTCAATACTCGTAGGCAGCACAACATTCATCTACCCTTTGCTCGATGTAAGCTGGGTAGTAGATCTCCCTCTATTTTTGACCAAAGATATTCAATAAACTGCCTGAGTATATTAAGACAATTAGCTCCTTGAATAATTTTAAAGCTGAGTTAAGAACCTATTTTATTAATAAGACTTGTTACGCCATCAGTGAGTTTGTGGATATTTAGATGTTATTTTTTGTATTGTTTGTCTTTTTATATATTTTTGTATTGTATTTCTGTTAATTTATTAATTTTAACTGCTGGAAAGCTAATCTATTTTATCTGCTGTTGTTAGCCTATGGTGTCCATTTAAAAATATTTAATTTAAGCTATTGTTTGTTGTTGCTTGTCATTTTACTGTTTGTTTTTTTATGTATATACATACTGTAAATTGTTTGTTGACGAACCCTATACATGTTTTATACATGTCTAATGGGTAATAAATATTATTATTATTTGATTCTAAAGTTGATTGTTTTCGAGTAAAAGAAATGTCTTTTGGAAAGATGATCAGGGATCTAATTAAAATTATTATATTTAAGTTTGTCAAGTGCCCAAATTAGAGTTCAAATATTTTTGTGCTATTTGCCATCATTGAGGTTTCTAGAATTCCATTCTTTTAACCCAAAGATGACTGACACGTGACTGGTTAGGAAAAGTTGAATTTTAGTTACAATATTATTTTTTCAGTCAGAAGGATTAGACTACAACATACTGTGGTTCTGTATTTTTATCCAGTAAGATGACTTTTCCTTCTTTAACTAAACCATGCAGAGTTTCACGCTTTGCACAAACAGGTGATCTGGACACATTTTTCGACAAGCATCGTGTACAAGTACGTTTTTAAAAAAAATACAAAATGTCCAACTGCAGAAACTAAAATCAAATTCAAGCGGATAACCAAATGGAAATGGTATTTACCGTTTTGGGTTGGTATTTACCAATCCGTTCAAGCGAGTGTAGTTATCAGTTTGGTTATAAGATCCGTGACGTCACGAATCAGCTGTTATATGTCATAGTTATCACCGCAAAATTGTGGTATTTACCCAACTCAAGAGTAGTTTTATATTTCTGGTTATTATTTGAAATGTGACAAGTTAGAATTTTGCCGGGTATTGGATATTGTTATTGTACTTCAGCTTCATTTTTGAGAAAAATGATACAGGCTGACTTCAGTTTTACCATAAAGTGGAGCACCTTATTAGTTATACTCATTACGGTTGTTGGGGACACTTTAAATGTAGTTCCTATGCTTAACAAAGTATCCTGTGTAGCCATATACCACAAGAATATTAAAATATGGCCATATAAACTCACTAGATGATATCCACCTGTATACGGTTTTGCTAATTTCTTTTTTCATCATTTCTGCTGAATCAATAAATGTTTTCTTTGACATGCGGAAAAATTTAGAGAATTGAAAGTTATCATAGCTACAAAGCCATAGTTCCATCATTAAAAAAAATCTGAAAAAACATTTCTCCCATGAATATTATGAAAGGTTTCTTATTTAAACTGTCCATATACAGTTGTAGACGAAAAAGCACCGATTATTAAGTGATAATAAAAATAATCAGAGATTATATGCGCGCTTTTCTAAAATAAACAACTTGGAACAAAACCGCGGTTAAAACCAACGCGTTCAAGCGATTCGTGTAACTGACGTCATCAAGCCGTGTGTCATCTTGAACCATATTATAACCGCGGCACATAACACAGAAATTTTGGTTATTCGCTTGGATTTGATTTAAGAAGACTGAAGCTATCAAATGTCAAAATATATCCAACCGTTTGGCCTGTAGCCCGTGAAATAGAATTTTTAGTCCACCTACCAAATACATGCGCAGGCGCGAAAAAGATGACGCTTCTTCTGAGATAGCCAGGTAAAAGTAGGTTACCTTTGTCAAATTATCCAGATAGCCCAATTTTGGTCACAATTTTATCAAATTTGTCTTTTTCCAATCTAATTTTGTCAGTTTGACATCCAATTATACAAAATTGGACATTGATGCCATTTCGTCACTCCTGAACTAATCAGGATATGAAGTTTATATTGAATGTCATTGAGCGGGAAGTCCCTATCGAGTCGCTCTACTTGATGTTATGTTTGGTTATTTATGGATCGTCTCCCGCCCCAGTAGCGGATGCGGGCTTATAATGGAGCGAGGAAATGTTAATTAAATATACTGGAACAAATATATAGAACGATGATCATACGAAGGCATTTCAACGTGGGACGTGGGACGTTTAGAGACAATAGGCCACATTTTCACGTGAACTCTCTGCTAATTCCGTATCATTCCTATACAAAAAATCATAACTACACTTCCTAATTACACTTAATTAAGCCAGTGTCAAATGGACGGCATACTATCAGAGTGACTCATTTTTTGCACACAATTTCTATTCATATACGAGCACGCGCAGGTTTATTCAAAAAGAGGTTATGAAGCACACTAAGCAATAACAGGAAACGTTCTTATAAGCACAAGTCCGATCCTTTCCCAAAATGCAGGGAGTGATCGGTTTGAACTTCACTGATGTGTCTGAATTATTATAGAATATGAGTATCCTTCAAGTTGCAGTGATTATTGATCATTATACTTGAAGATGACTAAGCCTGGCGTCATCTATGAGAACTTGTCTTCTCCGCAATAATTATAAATCTACTCTGAAAAGGTTAGTCACTCTCAAAGATGGTGCTGTAGCTGGTACTAGCCTACTCCTGCCGTTACATCTCTCGAAATGCTACGTTCTCCACCTGGGAAAGAATAATCCTAACTTAACATATAAGATTGGCAAACATACCTTAGAGACTGTTTTTCTTCACACAGACCTTGGTCTGACAGTTAATGACCGGCTCAAATGGTCGGAGCACATTCCGTAAGTACCTCCTCCTTCTTGTACACAACTTTCGTACGATCTCTACTGGAGTTTGATGCTCCGGTATGGGATTCAAACCTTGTTCGCGATAGCAGGTTATTAGAGGCCGTTCAGCCTCGTGCTACACGTATGCCTTATGGCACACGTAAGCCGAGTTATGAAGACCGCCTCGAGTTATATAACCTGCCTGCTTTTGCTGATAGAAGAATGCGAGGAGATCTCATCATCACTTTCAGAGCACTGCATAATTTGTTTGGTGTGGACATGTCGCATCTGTTTCGTCTGGCAACGACCAATCTCAGAGGCAATAACTTCAAATTGCAGAAGGAAGCTTTTAGAACCTCTACTCGTCAGCGCTTTATCTCAAACCGTGTCTTCGATGCATGGAACAGTCTTCCATCATATGTAGTGAACTCGGCATCCGTCAACAGTTTCAAAAACAATTATCATAGACACCGCAGTGCTTAACATATTGTTCCCACTCTGTATATGGCTACTTCAGAAGTGCTAAGATTGTCAAATTGTTATATTTCTTTTGTCTGTACACTATTATCTATTATGTGTTTGAGTTTATAGTACTTGTACTCAACTCAAATTTGTTTAATAATAATAATAATATGAGCATATATTTATAAAGTATAACCTTTCAGAGTAGATATCTAGTTATTGCGGAGAGGAGAAACATAGCTGTGACAAATTCTTATAGATGGCGCCATGATATCTCATATCATCTCGGATAATTTTTTGAACGCCGAAATACGGTACATGGTTGACTATCTTCGGGTAGAATACGTTAATCAATGATTGTAGTGATGTGGCATTACTTTTATAATATATGTAGCGTATCCTATTTTGAATGTTAAATCATATCAATCTCAACCTATTTCAAAGCAGAACATATTACCTTTGCACCTCGAATATACTCAAAATAAATTTTCTCCCAAAGTGAGTTGAAAAAAATTTTTTCAAGAGGCAGCATACGTGAAAAAAATAATCGTATCCAAACAGCAACGGAAGCTGAGTAGAAGTCAATGTCGCAGAAAATGTTTCTCTTTTTCCTGTTCCTTGTTTTAGTTTGAGCCAAGAAAAAATAGCTTCACCACTTCGTACCTTATTCATATTTCTAACTCGTAAATTTAACTGTACCACCTTGTATCTCGGCAAGGAGTCACCTTTTAATCTGTAATCGTAAAAATTATTTGCCTTATTTTTGGAGCTAATTTGGCTTCCAACGCCACTGGTCGAGGAAGTATTGTAATCGCGAAAAATTTCAAAAACGAGATACGTTTTTTTGGATTTTATATGACATGTACATCACGAAAAACACTGCCACTCATTTCCGTTTGTCTGTCGGTCTATCTGTCCGTTAATCCGCTCTATAACGTGGAAAGTACTAATCGGATTTGTATGATATTTTCAAAAAAGGTTATTTTCTGTGCCGAAAATACGAAAATGCTTTGTAGTTTTTGCAAATAGGTCCAGTGGCGGCGGAGAAAAAGGCAAAAAACGAAAAACAAATCGCTTCAAGTTACTTTTTTTGAGTTTCAGAGGATCCTGACCATTTTTAAAAAAATAGGGGTAAGACATTATGGGGGTGGCAGGGGTGGTGTATCTTAATTTTTTTAATTCTATGCACTTATTAGACATATTTTACACATCATAGTTTCCCCATACACTTGTCATTAAAACAGAGTGATAGAGAAATGCATCTCCTCCTGTTAACTGAGCTCAGCGCCCAGCGTAAAAATCTGCTTGATTGTTCTGCTCGTATTGCGGCGGTGCTTGGGTGGACGCTGCCGTGTCTGACGATTTGGGAAAGGATAACGTTGCCAGATGGACGGTAACTACCTTAAGGCAGTGAAATAATATCGATGGACTTATTGTATAGACCTGTTTGATTGACTAGATGGGATTAATTTTCCTATTGTACCTACATATTCATAAGTACTTTTTCTCTCAGAGGGTTTAACTTTTGCTAATCTTAATCCTTTAAGAAATAATGACGGCGTTGTGTACGAAGTGCAGAGTCAACCTACTTGACGCCATTTTTATTGTAGACATTTCATCCTACATAGATTGTTTCAAAGTAATTGCTATTCAGTTTTTCAAGTAGGAAGAACATTTTGTGTGACAATCCAGAAAGTAAAACCTTTAAAAATTGAAGACGATTAATAAATGAAACCACCAATGGTGCTTTTGCCAAATTTAAAAAAAATATTTAAATGCCCTCCAAGTTTAATAATTATGATCAGCTTTTTACACATCTTTATTTCTTTTATATTAAGTTAGTACATGCGTATAGAACCTTCAAAGTAACGAAATATGCCTATTTTCAGAATACGTTGCAAATAAATCCATTCCTTAATTGTATGAATCGTATACTAAGTGACATATAAATCCGAATACCCAGATTAAATGGTTTTATTTTAATAAAATTTTGTATAAGTACTTAATGAAGCATAATAAGTAAATGATAAAAATTTCAAAATGATTGCACTGCTTTAAAGCCCTTTGACCTTTAATAATGTGTGGATGTACCCTGATGTGCTATGCATTCTCCAACGCGCCTAGGCATGCTTCTGATCAGGTGGTCAATGTCCTCCTGTGGTATCTCATTCCAGGCAACCACCAACTCCTCTCGAAGTGCTTCTAGAGTCTGAGGAGGACGTTGCAAATTGAGCAATCTCCTACCCATCATATCCCACACGTGCTCAATTGGTGGCCATGGTAACAATGTGACATCACTATGTTGAAAGAAGTCTATTGTGACTCTTGCAACATGTGGTCGGGCATTATCTTGTTGGAAAGTTGGATCTGCCAGGGTCTCAAAATAGGGTAAAAGATGGGGTTCTAGAACTTCGTGGACATAACGCTGCGCGTTCATGTTACCTCTGATTTAGATTAAAGGTGACCTGGAACCATAAGCTATAGCACCCCAAACCATAACTCCAACAGTGTGATGAACATGTCTTTCAACAAAAAACTGTGGATTCCTCCTCTCACCACGTCGCCTTCTAACCCTGGCATGACCATCGTGCATGCCTAAACAAAATCGAGACTCGTCACTAAAGACAATACTGTTCCATTCCTGATCCCAGAGTGACCGTTGTCTGCACCACTCAAGGCGATTACGTCGGTGTTCTCGAGTTAAAGGGAGGACCCAGTGTGGTCGGTATGAAAACAAGCCAAAACTTCTCATTCGTCGGTAAACACTTCGCATGCCAATAGGTCTTCCGTGTTCTGCAAACCATTCATTTGCAATGGACCTGGTAGTGGAGAAACGGTCCCTTAAGGCCAATAATCTTAGGCGGCGATCTTCACGGTCTGTTGTTCTACGGCGGCGTCCAGTGGATTTTTTTATCAACGTCAATTTTGATAAATTGCCGTATTGTCATAAGTACAACATGAGAGCTGACCATGCCTTTAAAATGAAACTTTATATGTTCAATTTGCTGCAAAAAAATTTTCATTTCATTCTTACAGAAAAGTAATAATATGAAATAAAAGTCAAAAGAAGTGATTAAGAAAAAATTCCAATTAACATCATTTTCTGCACCAATTATTATTTCTATTTTGTTTTCTAAGAAAGATGGTCTTTTTTAGCGGTATGACCAGCGACCGACGTAACTATGGTAGCAAATTGAACATATATAAACTCTCATTTTGATTATCTTACTGTTCTTTATAGATGTTCTGTTGATCACTTATACCAGCTCTTCATAGTTTTGAGAATATACGCAGGCATGCCATTTTCCAGTTTTGATGTTTAATAAAAAAACGCACCTACACAGCAATGTTTTGTATCCTTAGTTGAAGGCCTTTTATTTATCATCGAGAATACATTTCCGGTATAAAGCGTATCTTACAGCCTAAGTATAGTATGAGTTTCTCCGATTGAAAATTGAGGATCAGGTGGTTGCCGGAGTATCTCTAGATCGCACTGGAGTTACTCATGACGACATGAGAAAAACAACAGAACCTACAGATTTTATTGAAGAATATATTTACTAGACCAATACTGGAATAAACTTCACTTTTGGACCTCAAAGGGATCAAAATCTGCGAATTCTGCAATGGATAAAACTAGAGCGGTCTAAGAACATTTTACACCATTCGGCTTGTTTCTGTGGGTTTCATAATTGGGTGATTTTTATATCTACAGACTCTGAAATTGTTTATGAATAGGCAAGCACAAATTTTTATTCGTTTTAAAGTCCATTGATCATGCCGACAAAGAAACCAGCGCTTGGTAAAAAATCGAAATAGTCGGCTAAAATTTGTAACTTTGTAACAATAGCCCGAATCAAGCAATTGATCTAAATAATAAAAAACTATCCAATGAATGCATGAGAATTCAATTACATAAAAGGTGCAAAAATACTATACACATTCAGATGGCAGCTAAAAGTAATAAAATTTCTGGTTTTCAGTTTACCTCAGAACAAAACTGTGTCTTGCTCTAACAATAAAACAATCAAAATGTAGCCAAAACATTTGATACCTATAAGATGAATACATTTTTAAAGAAATAAAAGAACCATCAGCAAAACGGACACTATTCAAACGCAAAGTCAAGTATTAATACATTTAAGTAGCTCTTATTTGAACCTATCAGAAGTTGAACATTCTTTGACGTCCCTTGGTAATTTGTTGAATGCTTTGAAACGTTCAAAATATAGTGAATTTATAGAGTTCATTCTAGCATTTGTAGGATAAAGCAGGTTAACATTACAACCAAAATTAATATGAAGTATCTGAAAGATGAAAACCATTGTGAGATAGAACACTCTGCAATACTTACGTATGTATATTATGTAAATGCACTTAGCGTTGCGTTTACAGGTGTCAAACGGTTACATATCAACATAACTCTCATTCCATTTCTTCGTGTACACACGTTTTAAATTGGAATATGAGCCGTTAATTTGGAGTCCTTATTACAACTGCTATAATAATCAAATCGAACATGTCAAGAAGAAATTTCTCAAGTATATGGTTTTTAAGACTGATTCAGTTTATCCGCAATGAGGGTCTGACTATCATATCTTCTTTGGAAAGATTTCAAATTGTTCCTTTGAGTGAAAGAAGAAAACGGAACTCCGTTATTTTCCTGTATAAGCTCTTGCATGCTGAAGTAGAATCTTCAGACTGTCGCCGCTCCAATTTATAGCTCCTAGGACATATTCTAGATGCATCATTTGTTGGCACCCGCGCAAACACCAGCTTGGCTCTAAAATCTCCCATAAGAGTCATGTGCATGAATTACAATAGCATAGTATAGGAATATGCAACTATTGCGACTGTTTTATTGAACTGAGCACCTGTTTTTTTGTCCTGTAAATGGAATTCTAATATTCTGTTGGGCTATAAATTCTATTATGCAGCTTAGTTAATTGTTATATCGAATAAGTTATTTAGATTAAGTGTTGGACAATAGTAGAAATGTGGTTGAATTACGGTTTTGTAGATTGTTAATTTTACTTAAAGTGAAAGGGAACTGATTTTTCTTGAAAACCATTTTCTCTATATCTTTTTACAGATATATTCAAAGTGTTCATCGAATGTAAACAGTTGTCCAAATACATTACGGTGACAGATTCAAATTTTTCATTGTCATTGTGAATATCAACGTAAGATGCTGCTTTCAAAGACAGTTAATTATGGACAGCTGTTTCGTGCTTTTTGGCTACTACTCAGCATGGTCTAGACTTGGGTCTCTCACACAACGTGGTAGATGGCGCTTTGTCTTATTTCGATAGAAACCTCATGTTCTAGAAAAATTGTTTAGGTTTATCTGTTACTGTTAATGAGTCCAGACTAGACAGAAAGAGCCAGTCAAGGATTTGTTTGTCTCTTAATTCTCATAGTCTGTAGTGATTATCAAAGTGCACTTGACAAAAATCAATTTTTTTAAAGTACTGTCATTAAATTCCTACTTTTAGTGATATTTTTTTAGAAATGCGAGTGTTGGTGGTATTAGACAATTTCAAGACATGGAATTTCTTAGATAACATGCAAAGAGCGGAAGAAGGCTAATGAAGAGAGATGTTTCCATTGGTAACTGTTATTAGTATGTTGATACAACGCTGTCACTTTGGTGGGCATTGGTAGACAAATACGTCAAAAGTGTGCATTGGAATTACGCAAATTTGGCGACAAACAATGCAATTTAAACATGGCTCCTTCTAACCTATTTAAATTCGTTGGTTACTATGAGTAGTACCCATAAACTTGCTCTTCCGTAGATAACATCGTTTTCCTCAGCCAAGCACACTTTTCCCCATCCCGCATCTGATATGATGACACCGCTTCGCCGCGCCACGTTGACGCGTAGTCACCGCACGCCGCTATGTCAGTGCATGTGACCCCTACGCCACCATCAATTTGGACCACTTAAAATAAATTGGACTAAATGGCCGGGAGCTTAATTGGAGACAATTGAGAGATGTGCTGTTGCTGTATCAACCGTTCTACTCGTATGCGCATTGTGAACACTGGGCTTGTACACAAGTGTTCCAAGATCCGCGTCATCACGGATGCCGAAGGATGGAATACTTTTTTGAGGAAACTAGAATAAAATGAGGGCATTTTGATCTCCCTCTATCTAGCTCATAAATGCTATGCTTTCGCTATACAGTAGTTTATCATTTTAGGCAATGAGAATTAGTTTCACTATAATAAATAATTGGAAAGTCATTGGGAGAAGTAGTTCAAAATATAAAGGAAGCAGTAATGTTTCTAATCAGGCTGCATTTGGCGCATCAGGTGCGGAAAAGACATTTTCCGCAAAAGTTAGGAACTGTTTTCTACAGTGCGAAAAAAGGAAAACAACAATATATTGTAACAATTGAAATCATATTCTTTAATAACAAAAAACGTGAACATAATTAATTATTATAATTAATAACAAAGATTTATGGCGGTTGACAAAATCCGTTAGGAAAACATGGTGTTACGTTACATGCTACGTATAATTTCGTTGTTGTTTGATATTTGTAAGCAATGATTAAATTTGACACCCGGTGACATTTTTGCCACACGATTAGGCCCTGGTTCTTACGACTCCTTACTACTCAAGAAATTCGAATAGCCTAAGTCAAGCCTATATACGTATATATATATATATAAAGAGAAAATGATCATGGGGAGAAAGGAATATAACAAAAAATAGGAAACTAATGGGCACAATCCGCAAAAAGAAGGAAAGTGGATTCGAGCAGAAAATAGGATAGGTAACCCGAGCGATACGTATTTCTGCTGGTTGGCTTCATCAGGCCTGAAATGAATGCACATATGGAGCTACAAAAGTAGATACACATGCCCATACATCCGGATACGGGTGTAACCTGAGGAAACGAAGATGGAGAGGGAAAAAAGTCACACATCACGCATTTCAAGGTCAAATTGAAAAAATTACAAAATCGCACCTACTAGACCTGTACGTAGGCTTTTAGGGTCATTTGCATTGAGACAAATTAAGAAAAAGTCTGAAAATCAGATCTTTTCGAAGGTTTTTGGGGTCTCTGAGTTCGAATCTGAAGACAGTTTAAATCAGGTCATTTGAAGGTCATATTTAAGTAACATCACTGTACTTTCTCTTTTCAGTCCGTGAGAGGCATGGAGATTCAAGATAATCAAGCACGTCAAAGGGAACTGATATCTACCGCGTCGACCAGATTTAAAGTCAGCGAACCTAAAAACCTTATACTAGATTTGATTTTCACGAGTTTTTCCAATTTGACCTTAAAATGACCTTTAAGCACTCCTCAAATGAAGTTATGTCTATATAAATTTATATCAAGTTTGGACTCAGCGTACTCAGAAATGTATACAGATAACAGTTACCAGATGCCTGATTAGTTGCTCCGTAAACTCCGAAATTTCACCGAAAACTGACCTGCATTCTGTAGGAGGCCAGTAGGAGGTTCCTTTGTAGTCAAATCGTTCAGTTATTATATACAGGGCGGTCCATTCATGTGTGGACGGAATATTACTCATAAACAAATACATTTTGGGAAAAGTTTTTTCTTTTTTTGGTGGTCAATGTTTTCCAGGTCGGGTTGAAAAACAGCATAAGCTGACACTCCACCTTTTCGTCACTGTTCCTTTTAAACCAATTATTTTGTAATCGTGTGACGAATAAAGGCCATTTATTATTATTATTATTATTAAAATCTATTTATGGGATGTTATGCATGACATTTGAGAGCACGTTTCTAAAACATTCGCCATTATACAGGGTGTCCCAATTTCGACCTACATATCAAAGTTGTGATTGTTCAAATGGAATGCCTCAAATTTTATTGCATATTTAGATAAACCAATTCAAAAGAAGAAAATTGATATAACATACTATGGGGTTTTGGTAATTAGCTACTGAGATATAAGGTGTTTCGTCTAGAAAAACCCCTCAGTCTGCCATTTTGAAATTTGGAGTGGTAAATTTTGTATAAAAAAAACTCACATACCTCAGCTTATATCTTGTTTGTTACTTTTTCGAATTTTAATTTTTGCTCATACAGGGTGGTCAAAAACGCAAATTGTAGTTTTTCTCAAAAATGTCAAATGCATCACTCTGTATATTTGTAGAAGTTTGGATTCAATTTATTATAAGGTTTTGTTTGATACTAGACACATAAGAGTTTTTACGGCTATTTTTTCGGTTATTAGCACGTCTTTTATGGAACGGCTTAATTCCCTAAAATATTGCATCATCCTTGGAAACAAATAAATTGTTGATTAGTTACAAACTGTCAAAATTAGCTTTGTGAGCATTATAATAAAAACGTGTTTGAAAATGATTTTTTCTAAATAAGAAATGGTGAATATGCGACGTCCAAAGCCGGAAACATTTTCCACACTACGAGAACGTTTTGAATCTAGTAGAGCAGTGGAATATAATAAAAAATCTATAATTAATCCAAGTGTCACCAATGAGGCGAATCAGTTGGAGGTTCTATTAAAGCTGCAGGAAAATCCCCATTTAAGTGCACGGCAAATTGGAGCAGAAACTGATATATGCAGAACTTCTGTCCAAAGGATTATTCACAAGCGTAGGTACCATCCATATTACCTATTCTTGCATCAAGGCCTAAGGCCCGTATCGTCAGTCGTCCTTAAAATTGTAGGGCGCCTTTATGGCCTCCTTGCTTGTGACAGTTTTCTACTTCTCCGTGTCAAAAATCTATTTTGAGGTAATGTCACAAACATCTATTTGCATCAAATTGTGCGTGCTTTTGAATTATATCATGTTTTATCAGCCTGAAATTTCCTACAATTTAAAAAGAAAACATATCTTCACAATAGGAGAGCACTGACGCTGACACGGGACAAGTGTAATCTAGAAATTTTTGAAGGAGAGAAAGGAGTATGACAATCAAGGAGGCCATAAACACACCCTACAATTGTAGGGACGACTGACGATACGGGCCTTAGTCTTCCGGATTTCGCAGCTCGAACGGAGTTCAGTAGAATAATGCTAAATAAACTGAGTGAAGACACTACTTTCCTGGATAAGGTTCTTTTTAGCGATAAGGCAACTTTTAACAGAATAGATGTTGTCAACAGGGATAACATGCACTATTATGCGATGGAAAACTCTTACTGGGTTAGGCAAATAGATTTCCAAAATAAATGGAGCTTGAATGTTTGAGGAGGAGTTATTGGCAGACAAGTAATCGGGCCTTTCTTTATCGAGAACAGACTAACAGGTACAGAATACTTGAATTTTTTGATCGAGCGTTTGCCTTTGCTTCTGGAGGATGTCAACCTGCAAACTCTGATGCATATGTACTTCCAACATGACGGCGCACCTGCGCATTATCATAATCGTGTGCGTAACTATTTGAACACCTGGAGTAACGATCGTTGGATCGGTCGTGTTGGGCCTATATCTTGGCCTCCTAGATCACCAGATATGACACCGATGGACTTCTTTCTATGGGGCTACGTTAAGCAAGAGGTTTATAGATATCCACCATTTACTCCGGAAAATATAAAGGAAAGGATTAAGGATGCTTTTCTGAAACATAAACCAACACATGCTGAGGGATGTGCAACGGTCATTTATCCAAAGACTACGGCTGTGTATTCAACATGGTGGTGATATTTTCGAGCAGTTTTTGTAGATTAGGTCTTGAGTAATGATAGTTATTTGTTTATGTTGTTGTTATAGTTGTTTTTCCCTATTACGCTTGAAGCCGATTTATCCTGTTCTGATTGTTATTAGTTTTAACGTCAAATCTGAACTCTTAGTGGCAATATAGAACTAGCCCACTGATTTTATCTGAATCAAACCTTATACCAAAAAAAGCTTATAAAAAATTGAATACAAACTTGCACAAATATACAGGGTAATCTATTTTAAATTTTTGAGAACAAGTACAATTCGCGTTTTTGACCACCCT
The DNA here is from genome assembly GCA_963669975.1 of Acanthoscelides obtectus. Classification (NCBI taxonomy): domain Eukaryota; kingdom Metazoa; phylum Arthropoda; class Insecta; order Coleoptera; family Chrysomelidae; genus Acanthoscelides; species Acanthoscelides obtectus. The sequence goes on along the minus strand of CAVLJG010000010.1, from coordinate 25,842,515 downwards.
GTATGAGCAAAAAAGAAAATTCGAAAAAGTAACAAATAAGATAAAAGCTGAGGTGTGTAAGTTTTTTTGATACGAAACTTTAAAATCGCGGATTGAGGGGTTGCCGAAATGGACGGTTTTTCCGGACAAAACACCTTACATCTCAGTAGCTAATTACCAAAACTCCATAGTATGTTATATCAATCTTCTTCTTTTGAATTGGTTTATCCAAATATGCAATAAAATTTGAGGCATTCCATTTAAAAAATCCCAACTTTGATATGTAGGTCAAAATTGGGACACCCTGTATAATTGCCAATATTTTAGAAATGTGCCCTCAAATGTTATGTATAACATGCCATAAATAAATTTTCCCAAAATGTATTTGTTTATGAGTAATATTCCGTCCACCCATGGATGGGCCACCCTGTATACATGGAAAATAAAATTGGAGTTTCGTAAGTCGTCCTTATGCGCTCTCCTCCTTTGCGGTTGAAGCAAGTAGAACACCCCATATATAATTCACTCTTTAAATTCTTGAGATGCTAACTACATTTCATAATATTTTAGCAGAATTGCTCCAACATTTAGACTATTGAAACCGTTTTCCAGTCCGCAAGACCATTTCATAGAAGGCAGGTCCCTAGAGTCGCAAGACGGCATTGTTTTGTCTGCAAGAAAATTGCATCCAATCACTAGCAGTGCCAAGACGATGCTGTTTTCTCGATTCACATGCGCAAGGTTGGCCAACCCAAAAGTGAAATATTCCTTGTCACATTATTAACCCGTAATTTTACTTTTGGTTTTTAGCCTCCAGAACACATATCCAAATACAATATCCAAAAACTAGTTTCAATCGCCGACCATCCAACATCAAAAGGCAACCGATATATTCATAAGCCTAGGGACATTTGCATGCATGGGAAACTTCTAAGTTACTAAACATTTCACCAGAATTGCAGACAAACTTGCATGTCGCATGAGAAATCCAACTGATTTAATTTCACGCAGTTGCAAGACATGAAGAATCAGCTGATTTATTAGTGCGTATGTGTATTTGCCTTGCATCTTGCAGACTATGAAAGGGATATAAGAAAAGCTACTAGTTCAAATTTTTATGACTGTCTTACGTCAACTTTTTGAGTAAGCGCGGGACATCATGTATACATATACTAAGTGACATATAAATCCGAACACCCAGTTTAAATGGTTTTATTTTAATAAAATTTTGTATAAGTACTTAATGAAGCATAATAAGTAAATGATAAAAATTTCAAAATGATTGCACTGCTTTAAAGCCATTTGACCTTTAATAATGTGTGGATGCACCCTGATGTGCTACGCATTCTCCAACGCGCCTAGGCATGCTTCTGATCAGGTGGTCAATGTCCTCCTGTGGTATCTCATTTCAGGCAACCACCAACTCCTCTCGAAGTGCTTCTAGAGTCTGAGGAGGACGTTGCAAATTGAGCAATCTCCTACGCATCATATCCCACACGTGCTCAATTGGGGATAAGTCGGGAGATCTTAGTGGCCATGGTAACAATGTGACATCATTATGTTGAAAGAAGTCTATTGTGACTCTTGCAACATGTGGTCGGGCATTATCTTGTTGGAAAGTTGGATCTGCCAGGGTGTCAAGATAGGGTAAAAGATGGGGTTCTAGAACTTCGTGGATATAACGCTGCGCGTTCATGTTACCTCTGATGAAGATTAAAGGTGACCTGGAACCATAAGCTATAGCACCCCAAACCATAACTCCAACAGTGTGATGAACATGTCTTTCAACAAAAAACTGTGGATTCCTCCTTTCACCACGTCGCCTTCTAACCCTGGCACGACCATCGTGCATGCCTAAACAAAATCGAGACTCTTCACTAAAGACAATACTGTTCCATTCCTGATCCCAGAGTGACCGTTGTCTGCACCACTCAAGGCGATTACGTTGGTGTTCTCGAGTTAAAGGGAGGACCCAGTGAGGCCGGTATGAAAACAAGCCAAAACTTCTCATTCGTCCGTAAACACTTCGCATGCCAATAGGTCTTCCGTGTTCTGCAAACCATTCATTTGCAATGGACCTGGTAGTGGAGAAACGGTCTCTTAAGGCCAATAATCTTAGGCGGCGATCTTCACGGTCTGTTGTTCTACGGCGGCGTCCAGTGCCCCTTGCTCTTTGCGTACGGCCTTCTCGAAGCCATGCCTGACAACACCTAACCACAGTGTCTACACTTCTTTGCACTCTAACTGCAATTGCCCGAAAAGAAAGTCCAGCTTCCCGAAGTCCCACTATACGGCCCCTATCACACTCACTAAGTTGACGAAATCGTACAGATCTCCGTACTCTAGGCATCGTAACCGATCGTAAAGGATGTCAAGAACCAAAATCCGCCAACGTTGATTCTTTACTGCTGCTGAAATATTCATTTTTAGAGCGTTAGTGAATAAAAAAAAAGCAGTATAAAAACCGGAATGTCCAACTGATAAGGCTGAAAATTTTTTCACTTGTTATTTACAGTAAGATAAACACATTCACCAACTTTTATTAAAATAAAACCATTTAAACTGGGTGTTCGGATTTATATGTCACTTAGTATATGTATATTCCGCGTAACCTGAACGCATCGGAAGCCAGCAAAGTAAATAGCATAGCAAAAGCACCCCGAATAAAACAGGGTGCTTATCTCTATAAGATCTGTAGACATTCTAACACCCCTACCTCATTAGATATTAATACAATAATGTTCAAGATCTCTTTGTGACCCAAGTCTATATAATACGTGGGAATCCCGCATACAGACGTGTACTCGTGAAACCAATCTAACAATATTTCTGTGCCAGCTATTTTTGTAGCGATAGTAAGCCGTTTGAGCGCGTGCTAGGACGTGCCCCTATGCAGGGCAAAGTTTAGATGCCAAGTCACCCCTCCGAGAACCACCGGCTAGACATATGGTGGTCAGAAGTGGATGGATGGATATATGACGGTAGCATTCCGGATATCTCGACGTTTTATCTGAAGATATTTAGAATATATTATTGGGATAATTAGGCACGAGCGTATTTTGAGGAAAAACTGGAATGGTGAATGTACAAATATGCGGGTTACGAGAGCAGTTTTTTTTTGTTTGCATAATAGCCCTTCAGAATATAGCGAAAATGTGAATGGCATAATTTACAAACGCCAGAAGGTACCTCTACTTGAGATACACATGAAAATGTGACAGGGTGTCTGTGAAGGAGTGGCTTTCAGTTTTATAGCACAAAGGACTGGCATATTGTATAGGTATAGATAATTCATTTTTAAAATCGTAGATTCTTGTTTTAGAATCTAATATGCTCCACTTTTAGTAAAACTCCGTCCCCTACTCATTTTTACTTCCCACGCATCCTGGCGTGAAAGTATGACATGTAGGTACATCACGAAAAACAATTCCGTTGGTATGTCTGTCGGTCGGTGTATCCGAAAATTCTTGGCCCCTTGGAAATAACTGCTCGGATTTGAATGAAATAAGTACTCACACAAGATTACTACTTTCCCAAGGACGGAAAAGCTTTGTAATGTTTGAAAATCGGTCCAGTGGCGGCGGAGAAAATTTCCAAAAAAAATCGCACAAACTTTGTATATTTTAAGTTTTGCATATGGAAATAAAACAACACGGTAAGTAGTTTTAAATGACATTATTGTTTTTCGAAGTATTCTCCACGAAGATTAATATACATCTGCATCCGCACGAAAAAATTTTCGAAGCACTTATTCCACTCGTTTGCTGGCAGATCCAAAACGGCATTTTTGAATGTGTCAACTGCTTCTTCTGGTGACTGGAACCTTTGACCACGCAGTCTGTTTTTAATTTTCAGGAAAGTAAAGAAATCGTTAGGACTTAGATCGGGACTATATGGAGGATGGTCCAATAATTCCACGTTTTCTTCCGTTAAATACTGCCTTGTTTCTTGGGCTGTGTGCGAGATTGCATTGTCTTTTTGGAGGATGATTCTTCTTTCGGGGTTGATTTTTTCAAGCTCGCTGATGACTTTTGGCAAACAAATGATGGTATACCAATCCACACTAACAGTTCTTTGCTCATTGGGAGGAATTGTTGCAATATGACCCGCTTTTGACACAAATGTCGCGACCATCTTTTTCGAAACACTTCGAGAACGGATGACTTTTGTTGGCTTTTCTTCACCTTGGAACACTCAAACAGTCGACTGTCGATTATTTTCTGGTTCATAACAGTAAATCCACGATTCATCACCACTAACAATGCTGTACACTTTTTTTGGGTTTCCGGAATTGAAACGGTCAAGCGTTTTTTGACACCAATTAACCCTGGCTGCTTTCTGCTCTTCAGTCAACAGGTGGGGTATCCAACGAGAAACTAATTTTCTTACTCCTAATTCTTCATATAAAATTTGTTGAATTAAGGTCTTTGAGATCTTCAAGGACGCCTCAATCTCGCGATATGTCACGTGTCTATCTTCAATGATGAGCATGCGCACAGCATCGATGTTTTCCTAGGTGACTGCCGTTTTTGGTGCACCCACCCTGGGATCGTCGCTAAGACTCACCCGTCCACGTTTGAATTCTCCATACCAACGGGAAATTGTCGACTGATGTGGCGCTTCGTTGCCGAAAAGAGACAGTAACTCAGCAAGGCATTCTTGTTGCGATAATAGTCTCTGAAAGTTGTAATAAATTTTGGCGCGAAAATGTTCTCGCTTGAGTTCCATTTTTCTAATGACTTGGTGACACCTAAAAATTGACTGTAGTGAGAACACTGCACGTATTGTTGTGAAACTTTGAATTTAAGTTTACTAAAGAGTGAGGTTAAGTTCAGTACTGACGTTCGATCCGCGTGGTCTACTATGGTTCTACATATATGCAAAACTTAAAAGACATCCCTCGTATTGACGATTCAGAGGATCCTGATCATTTTTGAGAAAATTTTCTAGGGTACAAAATTAGGGGTTGTAGATGGGTGAGGAAGGTTGTATTGCAATTTTTGATGTTAGTACACTTCCAACCCCGGTACTTTTCTGAAACTATTAGACATATTTCACACGTCAGAGATTTCGCCGTATACTTGCTCTTAAAAGTTAAAAAAAATATTTTCGGCAGGCGGATCGCGTATGTCCTGTAGTTCATTGAATATTTAAATGGACGCTTTTGATGAAGACGACTTTGATGATTGGTTATATTATAGACTAACTACTTATAAGGGGTCTCAAACGGAGGTTTCACATGATCTCACATTCAATATAAGCATGTTCCAAGATGCCGCCCAGATTCCATCATGAAATTTTCAACTATAACTTTTACGTTAAAATATAGTATATGCATCAAATTATTTCACTCCGCAAGGGCGGATTTGATCATCGTGTAAAATTATGGTTTTTCACTTCTCTCCAGCTTCTATTGTTCACTTTCCTACTAGGGTCAAGAGCTACATTTAGGAAATAGCAGCGCCCCAGGACTTGGTTGAGCCAACTTGATATAAAGTTTGACAGAATTAAAAAAAGTGTCAACAAAATAGTTTTATTCTACAGCTTTTCTTTAGCAGTACAATGTTATATTTGTATATAATTTTATTTTTGTAAAAAAAAGTTTGTTAAAGTTAAGAATCTGTTAGTGATATTATTCACAGTCATCTACGAATATTTGTAACGTTATGCAATTGCAAGTAATTGTTTAAAAATTGCGTCCAAGGCTATTTTGATTTAGAAAGCTGACCCACTGATGTGACGATTATTGTACACAACAGGATTCGAGCGCTATTTGAATTTTAGTCGCATCACAATCAGTCATCATTAATACTAATCGTGGAAATAATATCTTAGATGACTCTATAAATACCAAATAAAACATCATTTTAAAAACAATTGTATCTGAATACGAGTTCAAACAACTAAATTTTCGAACACCTTTACATCTTGTCCAAATTGTCCTATATTCAAGGTTGTAAACTTGTACCGAAGACTTTTATTGGTAGTATGTATATACAAATTGTGACATATTTTCAATAGTTTTCCTTGAAAATTAATTTTAATGAAAAAAAAAACAAAATAAACTTCACAAAAATATATGGCAACTAAATATTCGGACACTACAAAATTTAACTTAACTAACCTTTAATATTTGTGAGGCAAAAATAGCAATCAGTAGTACGGTCTCTCGGTTCTCTCCAAACCATTGGTACGCAAAGGGCATTTTACGATTGTCGCCTTTTAACCAACCTGTTAACAACGTTATACAAGTCTGACAACATATATGAGGGGCCCGTAGCTTATCTTGGTCGCCAACTTTAATTCCACAATTAAGTTTGTGTGCTTTCAACACAAGGGGAGTAAAAGTACGTTTTTGGGATTTAAAAGTTAGCTCTCCGCACACATAACAAAAACTGTTCGCACTATTTACACAATTTCTAGGCATTGTCCATAAAGCTAGTCTCGATCACAATAAACTAAAAACAACACACTGTTTTAACAAAAATTAACAGTACTCAGAACATCTCAGTACTCTTCAATACAGAAAACTTAACTGACTCGGCTGCTATTACTCGACTAATAAACGCAATATGCTCTCTAAACATGGAGCTCGCATATAATAAACAGGAATAGACAGGTCTTGACATTATATATGTGCGTCGTCGCCTAAATGCCGAGAAATGCAGCAATATGATATGTTACGTATTGTAATTCATAAAAGTAGATGTTACCGAATATCTGTGGGTGATATAAAAATTCTGTTGTTTTAAGGGTCTCAAAATACATAAGATACACCCCAAAATTGCCATGTCACAAATCCTGTGTATATCTGTGTAATTTGCCTCATTTTCTGAGTAGTGCCTACACCTCATTATCATTTTTGCATACATGTAACTTGCAACAAGAAAATATAATTTCCGATACCTACAATTTCCAACGATGTTGGCATTCAGTATTGTGATACAGGTAGGCGTTCATATATTTTGCAAAACCTGCTAGTCTCTGCTTATCGCTAACGATATGTTTCTTGACATATCCGAACATTTAGTTGTCATCATATTTCGACATATTTGAGTGATTTTGTTTTAAAGTAATACGTTTGAAACTAGAGGTGCCGTTATTGAAAATAGATGTTTATTATACTTATCTACCATTGTACATTTTTGCCATACATTTTGAGAAAGCGGCAATTAATTTATGGATCCATTTGTACAAAATGTAAAGCTGTCCGAAAATTTGTTTGGGCTCGTAATATTTCATATTGATGACACCAACTATTGCAGAATGAAGATTTATATACTTGAGGATAAATGAAAACTTGTGGAGGTGATTTTTCCAACTTTGACATTAAGTGAAAAATGGCGTTAAGTACGTTGACTCTGCTCTTTCTTCACTATGTTGTTATTAATTCATAAAAGTGTATGTACTATACAAATTAGCCCCTTTGAGCTAGGAGCATGTATAACAAAGACATTAAACGGATCAAACCAGTCAAACATACCCATACAATTAAACCATAGAAAATTTTTACCGTGTAGTGGTTTAATGCTATTATTTGAGAAACGTTGAACTAGTCAACAGATATATGCATAGTAAATAATTAGGTGCGGTCTCTTACACTCAACACCACTTTGTAGCGCTGTAGCAGGTATGAAGCTATAAATTGCCTCTCAAGAATTTTTTTTTAAAAGTCTATTAGCATCATTGCGGCAACTTATTAAAACATTGTCATCACTAGCATATACACTACCTAAACGCAATTGCACTAACGCCCCATGGTATGTCTCCAATGAGACCCTTCACAGAGACCTTGACATCCCTTACCTAAAAGACTACATCAAATAACAAGCGCAGCTACGTTATAGTCAAGCGGAATCGCATAGCAACCCTTTGTTGCGCGAGTCAGTAGACTACACAGTCGAGCAAGTTCGCAAGCACACACGGTCGCGGCTCGCACTGTGAACAAAATTAAATCGTGCGACTAGGTCCAACCAAAATTATACTTTTTCTTCAATAACCAATCTCTCAGCTAATTTTAAAATTGCCGAATACTAGCAATGCCAAGGCACCTCTCAAATTGAAGCACTTCTTCCTTTGTCTTGTGTCTGGGTAGCCAGACCTAACAGACCTACTGACTTACAAGACTTTAACCAATAGAAAAGGTCCAAAGCAGGGTTGCTGGATTTTGATGTGCTGTCAGTAAGAGTAGGAATTATTAGATACAGAATATATGGGAAGGGACTTACAACAATGATTCTGTATCTCTTAATACACATCAACTGTGCAAAATGTTTTGATGGTAATAATTAAGCAATCTTGGTGGCAGTGATAGTAAATCAGAGGTTCAATAAATTACAACAACCACTAAAGTCAATTTTTTACCAACATCCTTTTTTACTGAAAACGTTTCAATACAGGTAGACGCGTATTCAGGGTGAGCACATTCCTTCACCTTTCTAATAACACCACGTAAGACCCCTTCAGTCCAGAAACATCGTAAGTCCAGGAATAACTACAAAAACAAAATTACCATACAGCCATTGATTCAATCCTTCTCATTTTTGTATGACTAAGATGGTCCGTTGAATGTAAGTTAAATATTTGAAATAGTTGTTCGCATAGATAGAATGAGGGAACTACACTCACAACACCTATCTTGCAATGTGAATTTTTTGAAGTTTAGAAGTAAAATGGGGAATTTTGTTTTCTCAGATGTTCGCTTTGTCACTCAAATACTGCATTAGGCCCAAAAACGTACTTTAAAACTGGTTTATCTGTCAATGGCACAGTTTTTATTGTATCCTGAAAAAATTAAATTATGGGACTTACGCGGTTTTTGCACGACCGATTCAATTACCTTTGACGGTTAGATAATGAAACCAATAATATTGTGAACCTTCGTGGCACAAAATTACTTGTATACCAATAATCCTAGAAAGCGATATTACTGACCACTTCTCCACTATTTTACTGATATCTTCAAATGAAAAGCATTCTAACATCCCTACCGTTAGTAACAACCAGGAAAATTACAAATTTTTTGTCGACAATTCAAAACTAATATCAAATGTCAAACAAGAATCCTGGGAACAATTATACTCTATAAATAATATAGACAAAGCAACGGGACTGTTCATAGAGAAAATAAAAAAACTAATAGATATTAGTACCAATAAAGTAATAATTAGTTACAAAGAGAAAAGCAGAAATGCCTGGATTACCAAAGGATTAATAACATCGGCAATAGAAAAAGAAAGACTATATAATGTAATGAAACTAACGCCAACTACAGAGAATACCGACTGCTACAACCAATATAAAAATAAATTTATAGAGCTTGTAAGGCAAACCAAACGAAAACATTACCTAAATAAATTGAATAATAACTTAAATGATCCTAAGCGGCTTTGGACAACTATTGATGAGATTACTGGGAAAACAAAAGTTGAAGAGTGTGTCACTGAGTTAAATACAACATCGGGAACAGTATTAAAAAATACTCAACAGATATGCGATGAATTTGTACAATTCTTTACTGACATAGGCGAAAATTTAGCAAGTAATATACAAGCAAATGTACAAAATACTCAGCCTCCAAAAAGAACTTTGAACTCATTTATTTTGGATAAAGTCGAGCAATGTGAAATATACACCACTGTTATGTCCTTAAAAAATCGGAAAAGTCCTGGGTTCGATGGTATTAAAGGCGAGCATTTGAAAATTATAGCCGAGGACATAACAGAAACACTCACTTACCTAATCAACAAATGCTTTGAATCTGGCATATATCCCTCAATTTTAAAAAAAGTTAATATAATACCGATACATAAATCAGGAACAAAAACAGATGTTAACAACTATAGACCAATATCAATAATATCCAGTGTAACAAAGGTTTTTGAAAAAGTTTTAACTACTAGAATGATTCGATACCTCACAAAATTCAAAATTTTAAGTGAAAATCAATATGGATTTACAGAAGGGAAGGCTACATCGGACGCAATAACTAAAATTGTAAATCAAATACATCAAAATATCGATGACAGAATCCATTCAATCTGCAGTTTTGTTGATTTAAAGAAAGCTTTCGACATAGTTAATCACAAATTATTATTAGAAGCATTGGAGAGAATTGGTTTCAGAGGAAACGCGTACTCACTGATCGAAAGTTATTTGTCAAATCGCCCACAATCTGTGCAGATATCAGGATCATTTAGTAAAGAAATGTATATTAAGTGTGGTGTCCCACAAGGAACTGTCTTAGGTCCGCTGTTATTCAATATATATTTAAATGATATTTTCCAAATTAATTGTGTTGGCAAAATAACTAGTTTTGCAGATGATACTGCAATATTATATGAAGGCACTGACTGGTCTGATCTAAACAATATAATTGAAAATGATTTTATCAAAATTATTCGGTGGTTTAACAGTAGAAAATTAAGCATTAACTACTCTAAAACACATTTTACAATTTGGATCTTATTCTAGACATCTGCCAAATTACACAAATTTCTCCTTCAATATTAATGATCAAAAAATGCAAATTAATAGAGTGCCCAACATAAAATACCTTGGAGTGGTCTTGGATCCTCACTTACGATGGGACATCCATGTCAATTATATTTTAAAGAAAGTTAGATTTGTATCCTACAAAATTAAATACCTTGGGAATATATTGACAGAAAAATATCTTCGAACATTATACCATGCACTGATTGAGCCTCATCTCACATATGGTATATTAGCATGGGGAGCTGCATGTTCCTCACATATCTATAATTTAGATGTTTTTCAAAAAAGTATTCTAAAAATGATATTTAAAAAACCGAAACTTTATCCCACTGAAAAATTATACGGAGATGTTTGAATGTATGATATAAGACAGCTTTATTTCTTGAATGAATGAATCTTGAATTTTAGAGGCATCCCGGCCACCATAAGGAGCCAGTGCATAGGCCGCTTAAGCGGGCCCTTATGCACCTCTACAATACTTAAATCACAAGCCTCGCCCTTTTAGCGAAGTTGAGAATCGCCTTGAGTCCAAGCTCCTTTACGTCCTGAGGGTCCAAAGTAATGGACCCCAGTATAGTCTGCCTATAGTAGCTCAGAGCTTCACAGCGACACAAAACGTGCGCCGAGGTCTCTTCCTCTACTCCGCAGCGTTCGCATAAGGGATCCTCAGCCACCCCCATCACGTGCAGGTGCCGCCTTAACGTGTTATGGCCAGACAACAGTCCCACCAGCAACCTTCTCACTACCATAAATTTGTAAACACCGACCAAAAAATTAAACATAATCATTATACCAGGTACAAAATTCGTGGCACAGTAGTTCCTCAACCTCATAAATCTATAATGCAGCGATCATATCTCTATTTAGCGCCTAAATTTTATGAAATTATACCTAAAGACTTAAAAGATTTACGTTTCGGAAATTGTTTCATAAGAAATTTAAAAAAGTGGCTACATTCTATATCTAGGACTGAAATTCATAAACTCATAAATACGAACATCAACTAAATACATAATCTACTGTAGCTAATTTTTGTCCTTTTTTGTCATTTGCATTCTACAGTTTCAACTTAAATTTATTGGTCCATGTACAGGCGATGCCTTCTATTGGGCCTGTTTTGATTTTATATTTATTTACTCATATTGTTTGTTATCTTTGTACATTGAGTGAATAAATATTATTATTATTATTATTACTTATCGAGAAGCTATAATGTTAGCTCTCAACATTTTTGAATGGTCGTTGAAGATTAGAATTTTGATTCTCATTCGGCTGATTTATCCTTAAAGCACTGTACACTACCATGGACACTAGAAAGGTCACTTGAACATGGGTATATTCCTGCATTTTAGGCACACTGTCACTAAAAGTAATAACGGAGCTCATCGATGAGTGGGAAATACGGGATTTACGCGAATAATTCTGTGGCTTCCAGCCGACGTTGTCTTCGATGCTGGTCATGAGGGCAACCCTCCCGAATAAAAGACAATATTTGACTGAAGGCACATTAACTGTGTAAAATGTTTTAATAGTAACAATTGGACAATATTGAGCTGAATTGCATTAAGGAATCTCAACTGGTTAAACTAACATACACACACAGGCAGAGGCAGAGACACTAATAGCTGCACACACTAATAGTAATTGTCGCTAATAGGGAAAAATTGGGTAAATTGATAAATTCACTTATGGCCGATTGAGCCACTACAACACACACCGTTTATATTCAAGTATCTTCTCATTGGAGTATATTGTTTATTAAATGCCTTAATTGACATAATATATCTGTTAATTTCCTTAATTCGGCCAGTTTAGCGTTTGCTTCCATAGGGGTTGTTGCTACACCTAACCTGAAAGTGTTGTGTCGCAAGATTGGCCAAGTTACGTGCGATGTTTCGTGTGTGCTATTACCAGTGAATATGGATATAGTTCAGCCATCCAAGGACGAAATATTTGACCCCGGAGCTTGGTTATTCATCATGACTGATGAGCAGTATGTAAGTACAAGTCATTTATAAACGGTCTCAAATCAAAATTATTTTTGGAACAATTAATTACTTAAGTAGTAACAACCAAAAATGCTTTTGCTTTTCCGAATTTTTCCGATTCACTTCTTTACTTTGCTCTATTCTCTCTTTTCTTTTCTTATTTCCCTTTCCTCCTTGAAGTTGTCTTGTATCGTTTAAGAAAAGCATACCGGATTGCTCTGATAAACAACGACGAATAGTAGTAACTCAGAAAGTTTGAGAGCAGAAAGAAGATTTGCTGTGCAAAGTTCAAGCTATTTCTCGATAATAACAATAAGAAAGAAATTAAACATAGCTTTGATCAATAAAGAATATAGCATAAAGAATAGACTAGAGGCAAAGATACAACTTCAATGATATCCAGGGTGATAGTTGATTTCTAGGCGATACGTCCACGTTTTTGTTATAATAAGTAGCTAGCGAGTTAGAATCTTGTTCCTGGTACGAAAAATAAGACTGCATAGATTATTCTTAATTACGACTCGGATTTCGTGGAAATCCATAGAAAAATCTGAGATATATTGTTTCATATATTTTTTTCACGATGGATCACCAGAGAAAAATCGTGTGATTCTCGTTCAAATAACGAAATCGTAATGATTATTCAAATTTCATAATATGTACGAAACGAATTTTGGCTAATTTATTGGGGATGTAGATGTATATAGATGTCTATATCTATCATGTGTCAAAAAATTTTTCGCGGGCAGTTTTCAAAATACAGCGCTACAATGTTCGAATCTTATACAGGGTGTCCCAGAAATAACACGCTAGATTGACACGGGAGGTAGATTGGCTTCAGATCAACCACTTAAAATCATCATGACCTCGGTAAAGGTTTTCTAGTGTTCGAAACATTGTCACTTCTAAATTTTTTCAAAAATATCCATACTTTCTGCTGCTTTTTTTGCCTGTTATGGCTATAGTCTTATCATATTTAGACGACAATACCTCTGGTTTGCGAAATAATTGTAAAGGCTGGTTTTATTGTTGCAAAGTTGTTCAAGGGGGTATTCAAAATGTGGACGCATAAAATGGGTTCACCAATGTTGGTGGGAAAACTTTTTATTCGACAACAAAGAATGAGACTACACGTGAAAAGATCCGACTAATATCTAAAAAGTTATAGCCGAAAACCGAGGAAAACTGCAGGTTTTGGCACTTGATGGTAATGCGATGATGGTTTCTCGCAAATATTTGAAATTCTTCAAATTCGTACGATTTGTACTTCTCGATAACCACAACAAAATTAGAGTAGATTGGTCAAGTAGTTTTTGCTTATCCCAAAACACTAGTTCTACGGCCATCACTACTAGTTTATTGAGCAATATACAAGGTTAGTTAAAAGGGCATTTTATAGCAAAATACATTAGTTTACCTTGCCGATATGAATCACAAATCATTCCGAAAGATAAATATTATTTTTAGGCGTAAAACAAAGGTTACGTTTTTTTCTTCTAAACAAATTCAAACATTTCGTATTTGTGAGTAATTCGTAACAAAATATGATAGATAGATAAATGTGTATAGTATCGTATGTTTTTCGAATATCATAGCGCATTTGTTCAATTACTCAAAATACGAAATGCTTGAATTTGTTAAAAAAAAAACGTAACACGTGTATTTAGCTATAAAATGCCCTTTGAACTGGCCCTGTATATTGCTCAATAAACTAGTAGTGATGGCCGGAAAACAGGTGTTTTGGGATAAACGATTAGAAATTCTCAAAAAACTACTCGACCAATATACTCCGATTTTGTTGTTGTTATTTAGAAGTATGAATCCTACGGATTTGAATAATTTCAAGTAGTTGCGTGAAATTATCGTCGCATTAGCAACAAGTGCCAAAACCTAGATTTTGCCTCGTTTTTCGGCCATAACATTTTTGCTATTAGTCAGATCTTTTTACGTGTAGTCTCATTTGTAGGTCTCATAAATACCTAAAAATCTTACATGTCTTTTCGTACTTGTCAACACTTTCGATTGAATCCCAAGAAACGCGTTTTCTCAATCTTTGTTATCAAATAAAAAGTTATCCCCCTTGAACAACTTGCACCAATAAAACCAGACTTTACAATTATGTAGGGGAAAGTTGCTAATATGATTAGACTACTAGAAAGAAGTTCTATGTTATGATTTTTTTTCTGGGCTACCATTGGTTGAGACAACTGAGTATTATATATCATTGGAGACTAGCAAGATATGCTAAAAGTTATTTGGATACAAAAGACAGCGGTACTCGTTTTTCATTTGTAGTGTTTCGCAAGTATTACGACTTCAATGACCAAACTTGGAATTATTCAATTTTTAGTACAAAGAACCTTTGAATGTTATACGATTTTAAATAGGCTAGTTTTTAAGATCATTTTCCGATTCAGTCTGCTACATTTTTTTCACAGTAACTAGTCAATCTTAGTAAAGGCCTGCACATTGAAACAAAATGTAATAATCCTTTTTTTTTAGCATAACGTGCTAGTTTTGCAATGAAATTAATACTCGGTTGTTTCAACCAACTATTAATGATTGCTCATGAAAAAAAATTAAAAGTTAGAAGTTCTTCATAGCCATAACTGCCAAAAAAGGAGCAAAAAGTGGGGATTTTTTCAAAAAACTTAAAAGTGACAATATCTCCAAAAACTAGAAAACTTTTACTGAGATCATGCTAATTTTATTTGATTGATCTGAAGCCAATCTACCTCCCGTGTCAGTCTGGTGTGTTATTTCTGGGACACCCTGTATATAATATACCATGCACGAAACATTTCTTTTCAACTACTGTTTAGTAAGTACAGTTCAACAAAATTTAAGTTTGAGTTGATACATATACATATTACATGTTACCTTTAACGTACGAATTGATTTAAAATATACAGGGCGTTTAAACGAAAATCAGAAGTTGTTTTATGAAAAACAAACGTATTCAGGAATGGTTCTCACAAGATAATTGTAATGTTACACGTAACATTCAAAACTAGTCATGGGTTGTACTATAATAAGGTTTGTCATTTGCATCAGTGCTTCTGAAATCAAATGTAACAAAATTGTCCATTGTGTAGTCACCCAAATCAATTCGTCGCCCGCCAATTTCCTTTGAGAATTTTGAGAAACGCTGTTTTAAATAATTTGAATTTTAAAAATTTAATTGTTAATATCGGGCTGTGGGCGTCACGCAGCTTCCACATGCTAAAGGAACAAACAATTCAAACACTTGGCCAATACTTCAATAATAATTTTTAACCGAGTTTTTCAGCAACTAAAATTGCCGGAGCGAAAATACCAATTATTTATAGATATTTTAAAAGAAATGGTCTAGGAGATTTGAACCGGGTTCACAAGCGGGACACAAGCCTTGTGGAGGTAGATGTTTCCAGCGGTAAGTATTATTATTATGCTGACACAACGCTGTCACTTTGGTAGACATTGGTAGACGAATGAGTCAAAAGTATGCACTTTTGGCGATATGCAATGCAATGTAAGCATATAGGCTTTTCTACATCTAACCTAATCGAATTCATTGTTTCCAATCCTTTCTAGGTCATTGAATTACTCAAGGCTACATGACGATCTATATCTATACTAAGTGACATATAAATCCGAACACCCAGTTTAAATTGTTTTATTTTAATAAAAGTTGGTGAATGTATTTATCTTACTGTAAATAACTAGTGAAAAAATTTTCAGCCTTATCAGTTGGACATTCCGGTTTTTATACTGCTTTTTTTTTTAATTCACTAACGCTCTAAAAATGAATATTTCAGCCGCAGTAAAGAATCAACGTTGGCGGGTTTTGGTTCTTGACATCCTTTACGATCGGCTACGATGCCTAGAGTACGGAGACCTGTACGATTTCGTCAACTTAGTGAGTCTGATAGGGGCCGTATAGTGGGACTTCGGGAAGCTGGACTTTCTTTTCGGGCAATTGCAGTTAGAGTGCAAAGAAGTGTAGAAGTGTGGTTAGGTGTTGTCAGGCATTGCTTCGAGAAGGCCGTACGCAAAGAGCAAGGGGCACTGGACGCCGCCGTAGAACAACAGACCTTGAAGATCGCCGCCTAAGATTATTGGCCTTAAGGGACCGTTTCTCCACTACCAGGTCCATTGCAAATGAATGGTTTGCAGAACACGGAAGACCTATTGGCATGCGAAGTGTTTACCGACGAATGAGAAGTTTTGGCTTGTTTTCATACCGGCCACACTGGGTCCTCCCTTTAACTCGAGTACACCGACGTAATCGCCTTGAGTGGTGCAGACAACGGTCACTCTGGGATCAGGAATGGAACAGTATTGTCTTTAGTGACGAGTCTCGATTTTGTTTAGGCATGCACGATGGTCGTGCCAGGGTTAGAAGGCGACGTGGTGAAAGGAGGAATCCACAGACATGTTCATCACACTGTTGGAGTTATGGTTTGGGGTGCTATAGCTTATGGTTCCAGGTCACCTTCAACATAATGATGTCACATTGTTACCATGGCCACCAAGATCTCCCGACTTATCCCCAATTGAGCACGTGTGGGATATGATGGGTAGGAGATTGCTCAATTTGCAACGTCCTCCTCAGACTCTAGAAGCACTTCGAGAGGAGTTGGTGGTTGCGTGGAATGAGATAGCACAGGAGGACATTGACCACCTGATCAGAAGAATGCCTAGGCGCGTTGAAGAATGCGTAGCACATCAGGGTGCATCCACACATTATTAAAGGTCAAAAGGCTTTAAAGCAGTGCAATCATTTTGAATTTTTTATCATTTACTTATTATGCTTCATTAAGTACTTATACAAAATTTTATTAAAATAAAACTATTTAAACTGGGTGTTCGGATTTATATGTCAATTAGAATAATATTAGTTATGATTTACTTGTTTTCAAATATTTCGAATTACACAGTTTAGCTTTTAGACTGTCACTGTCATGAGGGAGTTAGGGAGTTCATGTCCAAACCATCCCAAAAAAGGAATCTAAGGCCGACCTTCACAACTACAGGCCTATAGGTCTGCTTTCTGTTATAAGTAAGGTGTTGGAGAGGTGCATAAATCGCGAGCTTCTGGATTACCTCGAACGACCCGCCTGACTTTGGCGACCCATCCTAACCGTGTCAAATTTCGTACATCCAGAACTGGCCGATACGACCGCTCCTTTGTCCCGAGGGTGTCGAGATTGGGGAACAATCTACAAGAGGAAGCTTATCCCAGTTCTACTAACCTTAGGCAGTTCAAAAATCGTATTAACAAAATTTCTTTGGGATCATCATAACAGCCGCGGTGTCCAGGCATTTAGGCTTCTGCTTGCGCGGCTGCTTCGGAATAAAAAAAACATAGGGAGAAAAAAGCTACTTTTCAGTGGTCATTGGGGGTTAATAACGACGATTTCTTCAGTTAGTGGTGAAAAAATACATAATTCCCAACCCAAAACATATATCCAACATGTTTCACTGTGGTCTTAGGAAGAACTGAAAGTCATGAAGCAAACATAACATTTTCTCACAGTACTATACAAAATTCCCAACATATCAAGAAGAAATCTATCTATATAGCGTACATGTGGGTTGGCATTTGTTTGCACCGTTGTATATTGACACCACCTATGAAGTGCAGCTTATTGCCCATATCTTTTTCCAAAATCAGAGTAAGCGAGCGAGCTTTCCCACAAGAAAAAAATCGATTTGTACCCGCAGCTCCGTATCCACGTGACCACCATGGTACATATCCTCATATATCCATCATAGGATGAATGGCGTGTAGAAGAGCATAGAACAACCTGCCCTAACACCAATTAAATAACAGTTTGCGTTTACGAGGGCAGTGCAAAGAATGCAAAAGAGTAATGTGAATTCCAAAAGCCAGAAAAGGAAATTGTCTAAGTACGACATAAATATTTTTAACTTGGAACCACTAAATTTGATATCTTACAGACGTATAAACCACTAAGATAAAAAATTTGCCTTTGCATTTCTGAGGTATGTCGCATGCTCCAAAGTTTTATAATTGATTCTGAAAATGTTAATTGCATTTCTGACCAATACTTTTTTTTAGGTTTTCGTAACATTGTGCATTTGCTCAGTTGTCATAACCTCCTATTGAATATTCAAATTCAAAAACTATTTGAGCTTACACTAAGGGCACAGGTGGCCTAATGTGTTTTAAAGGAGGTGTAATATTAACCCTTAAAAAGTGTGGAAGTGTATCGACCTTCCGAGCACCCTGCATAGAAACAAATGTTAGTAGAGATGAAGTCTGCCTCGGAATAAAATTGATACATCTAACTAAAGCTCCACATGACTTGTTTGCGGTGCTATGATGGCGTTGTATTACTACTTTTGAAGCTCACCTCGTACATCGCTCGCACCCCCTTTTAAAGAGCGAGATACTTTTGTTCACTCCCTCTTTGCCGGTGCGCGATGTGTGGTGGGCAATTAAGGGTGACTTCTTTTGGTTATTATGATGGTATCTGAAAGTGGTTTCACACGGAATCATTTATGGATAATCTAAAATCAAATAATACAAAGAAATCATTATGAAGGTTATGGTTGTAGACTGTATAACACAGCTCACTCGAATAAAGCACAGTCTGAAAGATCATCATCTAAAGTACGGGGTGTTATTTATTTATTGGCTTCAACCTTACAATCAATAGCTTATAACAAACTAGTGATTTGGCATATCTTCGCAGAATCCATCCATAGGTGAAAGACCTCACGGCCTTGAAGGCTCATTGCCCATATTTGTTTAAACATTTTTCCGCCCAAAATGTTACAGTGTCTGGAGTATAGCTATTGATTTCTGATTAGTGGACTTTCGCTACATAGGCGAGTATAATAAACCGACTGCTGCATGCAAAATGTTAGCGTATGATATATACTAAGTGACATATAAATCCGAACACCCAGTTTAAATGGTTTTATTTTAATAAAATTTTGCATAAGTACTTAATGAAGCATAATAAGTAAATGATAAAAATTTCAAAATGATTGCACTGCTTTAAAGCCCTTTGACCTTTAATAATGTGTGGATGCACCCTGATGTGCTACGCATTCTCCAACGCGCCTAGGCATGCTTCTGATCAGGTGGTCAATGTCCTCCTGTGGTATCTCATTCCAGGCAACCACCATCTCGCGGCGATCTTCACGGTCTGTTGTTCTACGGCGGCGTCCAGTGCCCCTTGCTCTTTGCGTACGGCCTTCTCGAAGTCATGCCTGACAACACCTAACCACAGTGTCTGCACTTCTTTGCACTCTAACTGCAATTGCCCGAAAAGAAAGTCCAGCTTCCCGAAGTCCCACTATACGGCCCCTATCAAACTCACTAAGTTGACGAAATCGTACAGGTCTCCGTACTCTAGGCATCGTAACCGATCGTAAAGGATGTCAAGAACCAAAATCCGCCAACGTTGATTCTTTACTGCGGCTGAAATATTCATTTTTAGAGCGTTAGTGAATTAAAAAAAAAGCAGTATAAAAACCGGAATGCCCAACTGATAAGGCTGAACATTTTTTCACTTCTTATTTACAGTAAGATAAATACATTCACCAACTTGTATTAAAATAAAACTATTTAAACTGGGTGTTCGGATTTATATGTCACTTAGTATAATTGATGAAGATCGTATCATCTCTCTTGATGAATCTGAGAACATTGGCTCTCTGATCTCACCCCCATGAATTATTTTACGATGCGATAAGTTGAATACTCTAACAAATCCGAGATAGGAAGTTTTGGAATCGAATATTCGGCACATTATTGCAAATACAAATGCTAAAAAACGTGATCGAAAACCAGCCTGCTAGACTGCGCTTGCTTCGATCTAAGTTGACTAACATTCCTGTTATTTTTTTCATAAAATGAATTGAATAGTTTCAAAACTGCTGTAGAGTTTTCTCTGATGACAACATATTTCAAATATGAGAATAACTACTTCTCCCAGATTTCTGGCACTGCAATTGGCTCACCAATTTCCTCTACAATTGCAAACTTGGTTATAGAAGAACTGTTTAGTACTGTTCTTGAAAGTTTATCAGTCAAACCAATTTTTAATAAGAGATATGTAGATGATTGTCTACTTTGCATAATTAAAAATCACATTGAAATCATTTTTAATGAATTCAATAATTTCCATCAGACTACAGTTCTCAAAGGGAATTGAATCTGACAGAAAGATTATCTTGCTCCATCTAACTGTTGAATATAACGAATTGGTATCCGAAAAAAGTGTGGTCTGGAAGGTATTTGAATTATGATGCCAATATTCCGAATACATACAAAAAGAGTCATAAACAGTTTGACAGAGACCGAGCAGTAACGTTGTCATGCCCTAATAACAGACCTTCTAACCTAAAGAAAGTGAGAAAGATCCTTTCCCAGAATAACTACCGAACTTTATTTGATGCCAGCATAAGAAGAGAATACAACAAATTTATAATTTATTTTTTCATATCATAGCCTTATGTTGCAGGTCTTTAAATATAAATAAAGTATTTTCGCAATACAAAGCTCATGTACTACATAAACCTGTTGCAACAACTAAAAACATATTTTCAAACCTAACACCCCAACTTGATGTACATAATTAGATGCAAAGATTACCCAAGTTCATATATAGAAAAGACTAAACAACATGTAAAGAAAAGGACGTATAGGCATGAGTGTGAGATAAGTAATAAAAATGATGTGCACTGCGTTAACCAAGATTTTAGTAAAAGAATCGAACTATTTCAGAAGAAACATCCTTGATATATAAAAAAGACATTACTAGCAGGTATAAATTATAGAAGTGATACAAATAATCTATCAAGTATCTACACAAATTTAATAAAAATAACGTAGCTATATAATATTTTTTTTTATACTCCAACTACCACGAAGGCCAAAGGCCTAAGCACCCATTGGGTACCGTGGGGCTATAGGGGGATACATGGGACATATTCTTGGATATGTATATTTTTTCCTTTGTTTTGTTTTCATTTTAATAGCAAATATTCGTCGCCAATCGTTGTCGTACACTCAAACTACTAACATCTATTTCACAGATATGTAATTATTTTTACGAACTAATAAGTCTTTCTGTATATTAATTTTACATTTTTTTAATATTTTTACTCTTTTATCGTCTTCTGTGTTTTCAATTTTTGACACTTTTACCCCTGAAGATGGCACCGAAACGTTGTATTTTCAATAGATGTTTTAAGTCTAAAGCCAAAACTGCAAACTATCCTAAAACACTATGTACAATTTTCAACGTAAACTTCAGCGTCTTTTCAAAGCA
Organism: Acanthoscelides obtectus; assembly: GCA_963669975.1. Lineage (NCBI taxonomy): Eukaryota > Metazoa > Arthropoda > Insecta > Coleoptera > Chrysomelidae > Acanthoscelides > Acanthoscelides obtectus. Next base: position 25,820,761 of record CAVLJG010000010.1, on the reverse strand, counting down.
ATGGTACCAGCAATGGATAACGGATTGAGGTTTTTTATCAGATTGTATCTCAAATATTCAAACCATTTTCTCTCCAGGAGGCGGCCACTGACAATAATTTTTCAATAGAAGTGATTCATGTAAGGTTGAACACCTTATTCAAAAAAGTCAGTGGCGTTTTCTTCCGTAGTGGTCAAAATTTGCAAATTTCTACACTATATTGGTGTAGTCTCAGGCATCAACATTTGTGTGTGTGCATATTCCGAAAATATATTTTTTTTTTCGGCATACACATTCACAGAGCTGCATTGAAAATCCGATTTGATGGTACAATATTATTTTTTTTATTTATTTATTTAATAACAATAACATCCAACAAAGACCATATACAAAAATTATAAATACACATAAATATATAACACAACAATATAATTCCTCTTCATCAAGGACATCCTGATGACAGAAAGATGTACCTAGATGGTTCAAACCACCTGTATGTGCTTTCATCATCCGGACTTACAAATGAAAAGAAAATGCTATTTATTGGATTATAAAATACAATAAAAAAAAACAATAATCAACCTCAATATCCCGAACAATAGTTCAATCATACTATGATACAAACAATAATTAGAAAAAGCTTTCAAATTGTGCAGTATTTTCAAAAATATATTCTCTGCAGCTGGTGCTAAATGTTTTAATATTTTGTTCTGGCAGAATGTTATATATCTCTGGTCCTATATACGTTATGTATCTTAAGTTTAGTTGTTATTATTGGGAATTTCTATTTGCCTGCCCACATTTGCACGAGTACAGTAGTTATGACTTACTTGTTTCTGTAGTTTTTCATTTCTATAAATAAAAGTAGATACTGTCATCACGTACAAGGATCTAATATTACACACATCCTTTGTAAAAAGTTTATTAGTGGGGAATCTTTTATCTTTCTTAAAAATAATTTTAATAATTTATTTCTGAATAACAATGAGTTTATGTAGAGCATTATTATACAATCCCCCCCATACTAATATCCCATATCTAATTATAGATTCAACAAATGCTTTATAAACTGTTATTATTTTTTTTATCGAGAAAGTCAGGCAGTAGATAAAATTTATGGATTAATTTTCTGACTCTACTCGATACATAATCAACATGCTGCTGCCACTTTAAATGTTGGTCAATAATGATTCCAAGATATATAGTTTGAGACACTTCCTTAACAGAATAATTATCATCCAACATAATAGTGCTGTAATTTGTTCTGTTTTTATTGGTCAACGAAAACGCAATATAGTTTGTCTTAGATAAATTCAATGTTAGTTTACTCTCTTGTAACCAGTCTTTTACCATACCTAGACCATACACTGTTTTACACTTTACATCCTCCCAACTAGAACCTGCAAAAAGAATAAGTACAGTATCATCAGCATAAGAAGTAGTTAGCTTTAGCATCTTATTTATACAAATTATAAAAAGGAGCGGTCCCAAAACAGTACCCTGCGGGACACCAATCTTTATAACATTTAACATGTAATTGTGGGGTATAATGTCCAACTAGGAGTAAGTAAGTTTTGAAACAAAGTAGCCATGTATATCATTTTTCTTTTATTCAAGTGGAATTGCATAGGAAAACTTTGTTTCGTGAGTCAGTGGACTACGCAATCGAGCACGTTCGCAAGCACATTAGACCGCGGCTCGCACTGTGAACAAAATTAAATCGCGCTACTTTAGGTCCAACGAAATTTACAATTTGTCTACATCAACCAATCTCTAAATTAATTTTAGGATCAATTTAAAATTCCCAAGTTAACAATGCCAAGGCGCCCTTCCTCATCTTTCCCATCCCTCCTTCCTTCCTTGTTTCTCCCTGACTTTGTCTGGAAACTGGACAACCAGACTTGACACACCTACTGACTTACGATACGTGAACCAAGAGCAAAGGTCCTACGGACCGAGCTGACAAACAATAACGAATAGAGATCATTTTCTTTCTTGACATTGGGATAAGTTGCAGCATTAAAGTCGACTGCAATGCATAATTATGAACTAAACTCTTAACAAAAATAGAAACCAGTAGGTGGCCATAAAGTTTTGGAACTGATGACGAAACGGGTGTCAATACTTCACATGGTAAGCTGGCTTTCCTGTTATCGTACTTTTATTCTAGAGCAGAGTTTTTGTGTCGTAGACCCCTTGCCATGTTTTTCCGTGTTGGGTAGACCTCCTACTTACATGATATTGATTTCCTGTAAATTTCTAACTGTAGTGAAGTTTAGTGTTAAAAACTTAAAGTAAAAACACATGTTAATTTATACATTTTTTAATTGAATTTAAATTAAAACTACTCAAAATAAAATTTTGTATCAGTTATGTAAAATATACGTAACATTAAATAAACAGGTGTCTGACCAATAAGTGCCCGCATTGGGAATAAGTGCCCGCATTGAAAAAAAAAATAAGAGGGATAAAATAAAAAAAAAGTGAAAAATAAGTTTTTTACTTAAAATAGTACAATAAGCGAGTTCGTTTATTAATTATAACATAAACGTATGTTCTACAATAATTTCACTGTTAGTTTGATTAAATTCCGGTTCTTATACGTTTAAGTTATCTAAAAATAGGCAAAAAATTAACAAATTTTAGTGTGTACCTATCCTTGAATTTTCAGAATAATTTAAAAAAAATATTTTCTATAAAGGGGGGTTCTTTAAAAAAATCAATGCGGGCACCTACTCCCAATGCGGGCATTTATTGGTCAGATACCAATAAACATAAAATAAACTATAAATAAAATAACATAAACAATAAGTCAATATTTTTAGTGAGAAGGATGAACCTGATGCTTTAATAATAAATTATCAACATTTGGCGACAATTTTGTAAGGGTTAATCTTAAATCTCCTCGGCTAATGATGTCCAGTCTGTTTCTTTTTTTCGTTAGGAGATTGGTAACAGCGCTGAACCCCCTTTCCACTAGGTATGACGATGGAAAGGAAATTAAAAATTTCCTCGCTATATTCCATAATACGGGATAAGTAGCAGCCAGAATTGCTGATATCCGTTTTTAAACTGAACCTTAAGTTCTTCGTTTGTACTTAGTTCAGTCAGTTCCTCTTGTATTATGACATTCGTTTCTTCTATGTCACCATATGGATTAATTATCCACGGTGGTATTACCATAGTCAAAATATCCTCAAACCTAGATTCGAAATCTGAATAGAGGGCATTTAAATGTTGAACGTAAGTTGAAACGTCGTCTTCCTGGCAGCTTGTCTGTGACAAATTGGGGAACTGAGAAAATTCGCCCCGTCCAATATTTTGCATCATTAGTTTAACTCTGGCAAGAAACGCTGATATAAGATGGACTTTGTTGTAATCAAATTTAAACTGTCGCCTTGTAATCGCAAATTAACCATATTAAATTTTGTAAACAAATCTGTTAAATAGGCGATGTCTGTTCTCCTCTTCATTAAATTTTCTTTTAAAATTTTATCTTTAGTATACAGAAATTCTAAAATAGTCCCAAAAAGTGCAAAAAATCTTGTCCAGCCTTTCGACAGCCAGCGTACTTCAGTGTGAAGGAGTAATTGATGAAAGTGTTCGTCATTTTCTTCACACAACTGCGCAAATAACCGTGTATTCAACGCGTTGCTTCGGATTAGGTTTACTGCATCAGTGACTAAATGAAGTGATTCATGCAATCTAACACTCAAATTTTTAGCAACTAAATGTTGTCAATGGATGACGCAATTTATTGCTAACACCCCTGACATATTTTGTTTTAAATAGCTTATAAATCCACGATAACGTCCAACCATGGCAGGTGCTCCAGCTATAGCTACTGATATTATATTTGATAAAGGAATTGCTTTTTCAATGAAGTAATCCTTCAAAACATGAAATATTGATTCACCTTCAGTGTCGGTTATCAAAGTTCTTGCGAAGAGCAGTTCTTCGTAGATTTCTTGATTCATAATAAAACGAACATATGCCAATAATAATGCTGCATTATCAGGTAAAGTTGACTCGTCCAGTTGTATAGAGAAATGGGTCGTTTGCAAATAATTACATAAGAAGCTTTCAATATCAGAACTCATTTCATCAATACGTCTTTCAACAGTATTGTTACTTAAGGGAATTCTTTTAATGATATCAGATGCAGGTTTGTGTAAAACAGTTTTTAAAACCTCTTCAAGGGCTGGCAAATTAACTTCTCTCCGATAGTATGCGGTTTTGCGGATTTTGCTATAAGTAACGAGATATTGTAAGACGCCCGCAAACCATCATCATTTCTTTGTGACGTCGAAGCGAACATTCTGTCCAGTGTAGGTCTCTTCTGAAATTTATCTTTGAGTGTTTGAAAGTATTTCAAATCTTTCTCTGTATTATCAGGGTGGCATCTTCTCAGATGATCTTGCAGTTAAGATGGTTTCATAGCGTCATTGCCCAAAACTTTGTTGCATAAAAGGCACATAGGCGATTGTTTGTCCGGCAATGATGGAATGAAGCCAAATTTCAAATAATCAACACTGTACTGTCTACATTTCTTTTTAGATTCGGACATGGCATCAGTCATCTATGGGCAAAATTAAATTATTTAAATCCATTTCATGGACCCCCAATTCCCTTTGCAGGTTGTTATAGACCCCTAGGCGTCGATATAGACCACTTTGGGAATCAATGTTATAGAGTATCAAATATTTGACAATATGCATACTGGTACAAAATGCCAGACTAACAGATAATTCTAAGCTCCTAATTGTTTCCAGCAAAGAGGTTATGTGGATTTTCATATTTTTATTCTACGGGATTTCCACGAAACTACTCGAGTATTAATTTTCTGAAACCTTCGGCAAAATTTTAGGCCTTTTCTGACCAAAGGCCGAAGTTTCAATTGGACTCTATATAAATATTGCCACGTATTTCTGTACACAGAAAATGTCATAATGCATAGAATACTTTTTTCACACACCGTATAGAAGCTTGGCGCCCCCTTCATCAAAACCTAGCCGCCCCTTGTTTAGAGCCGCTACCCTATTGGTCGCTCTCGCACGCAACTCACTCATTCAGCCAATGAGAGCTCACGATAACGCGCGCGTATTGGCCCTCTGATCAACCTTGTTAAATATAAATTGGCTAAAATGATAATGTCAGAAGTCAGTGTCCATTCTCGGTGGTGTGCCTATTTCATCTACTCACTACTTAACATCATCACTACTTGCCGTTTTTATTGGGAAAATTGAACTTGATTGCTTTGATTCAGCTAATTGAAGCTGAATAGTGCCGGTTAATTCTACCTTCATCTAATGTACGGTAACTAGTTAATAGTGTCAAAGTGTGAACTTTTGGACCATAAAGGAGTTTCTTCGTTATTGGACTTCCAGCGACAAGGGTATGTAATCTTCAGCATCCATTTCAAAACTAGTTTGAATACAAACACAAGATAAGAGGATACGAATGCGAAACCTCGATCTTTAACTTTTATAGTTTTAAGTAGCGCTATTCACATTTTTGCATAATAAGTGCGTCCCAAAATTGCTTTGTCTTTTGAAGAACGCTACCGAGATAGCCCAAACGTTAGTAAAGTAGTCTTGAAAATATGAGGCCAGTACAATACTTTGCAGTAGTCAGCTTTCTGTGAAAACACAGTTTCTTTAGTATAGTTTGCTTTGATCTTCCATATGATGATGATAATTTTCAGCATATATTCTCATAGTTAATTGTGGTCTTTTGCCATTAAATTTCGCCACTTCGTTACTAGTGTTAATCATCTTTCAATAACATTTTATTGTATTTAACATCTGATTCAGATTTTGTGCGATATGTTAAATGTAAACATCCTCCCTCCAATATAGTGATTTAATAATAATAATAATAGACGTCTTTATTTATCCACAATTATATTGTAGTATAGCCAAATGTCAGACTTATATGGCGAAGTTTAGCATGCTGCTACTATTACACTTAACCATATAGTCTCTAGCAAATGTTCAAAAGAATACACTATCCACAAACAGATTTGGTTCATTACATCGAAAGTAAAATTTAAAAAAAAGAGAAAAAAGCATACTTTCCAAACCCAAATGCACCAAAAAATTATTAATCTGAATTAAAGATGGAATAAAAAAGAAATGAATGATTACGTAAATTATATGTTTGGAGGGTTGAGTAATAATGTTTTAACTTTTTGTCGAAAGACAGGTAATGAAAATTCTTTATATACTTTAGGAAGGTCATTATAAATAATAGCAACATTGTAAGAAAAACTGCGTTTACAAAGTGTAGACGTATGCAGGCGTATTCTAATATTATTTTCTCTGAGAGTTCTACAGTGAACATCATTATTAATTGAATTTTTTTCCTTCAAGTAATAAGGTTTAGACGTGAGCTGCAATTTGTGAACAAAAACTGAATAGTGATACTTGACCATGTCATTAATTTTTAACCAGTTTAGAACGGGATATTTCGCCGATACATGATCAAATTTACGTAAGCCAAAAATGAATCGTATACAATTGTTTTGAATAACTTGAATAACGTTTTTAGTGAAATTGTCTAAACAAGTATAGTATACGATATTACAATAATTTAGTATAGATATGAAAAATGCTTCACATAGTTCTTTACGCATCTTAAAATTTAGTAAATACCTGTTTGCTATAAGAGTGCGCAGCCGTAGGTAGGTTTTCTGAGATAGAATTTTAACATGTTCAATAAACCTTAATTTTGTATCAAAAACAACACCAAGAATTCTTGCAGAATCAGAAAATTGCAAGATTTGGTTATTTATCTGAATGTTCAAGAGCTGTGTTACATTATATGTTTTTCTTTGTGCGCAAAATAATAACATTTTAGATTTTTGTGGATTAATAAGTAGATTGTGATCTAAAGAGTATTTAATTAATTTATTAACATCGTTTTGTAAAATTTGAGTAGTATTATTGATATTATCTGGGTTAAAATAATGAAGCAATTGCGTATCGTCTGCAAATGACTGGACATGAGAATTATCAATACTTTTGCTTAAGTCGAACGTATATATGAGGAACAGAAGCGGCCCCAATACAGAGCCCTGAGGTACGCCTGAGGGAATTATTGTCACTTGAGACATTTCTTGATTGAGAAAAACACACTGAGTTCTTTGATGAAGGTAACTGTCGAAAAATGAAAGGGATACACTGTCAAGACCTATGTAATTTAATTTAGCAAGTAATAATTATTGATGATTGATGCTGTCAAAGGCTTTCGAATAGTCTATAGAAATTAAGGCTAGTGCCATTTTCTTATCTAAGGCACTTAAAATATTGTCTTGCAGATTAAGTAGGACAGATGTTGTACTATAATTTTTTCTAAATCCGGATTGAGTGTCGGGAAGTACAAAGAATTTTTCTAGGTAAGTGGTCAATTGGAACTTTATAATTTTTTCTAAAATTTTGGATAAAATTGGTAATAAACTGATAGGTCTGAGATCATTATACTCAGTGGGTTTCATTTTTTTAGGAATTGGAATAATTAGAGCTTGTTTCCATGTGTTTGGAAAGTAGCCTTTTTCCAAACAGTCGTTAAAGATGTGGACGATGTGATGGAGAATAACTGGCAGGCAAAGCTACTTTATCTAAGTATTCCAATCGAAAAACTGTTTTAGCACTATTCCACTTGCTTACTGTTTAAAGAAAAAGTAGTGGTAGTGAAGGTGAAGCCTGGAAACTTGTCCACATTTGACCATTTTTACCGACACCGTGTGAACCAACATTATACTCCAAATGCTAATATACTAGTTTTGTCAAAATTTGCTACTCTCTTAATGAATGTCAGGAGGAGCAATCACTCCGCTCAATAAGTCTCTTCATGATCAAACTCCATGACCCCAAATATCTCAGCATTTATATAAAATAATAATAAAGCTTAGAAAGTGGAACGCCCTCTACATTCTCCCAGCACATGGAGCAGATAGGATCTGTTCTGACATGTGACTGTTAACTCTCCAGTTTTGAAATTATCCTTCCACTATTTGATTACGATAATAACAGTATAAGTAGATGTTTGCTTTTCATATCCACCTTTCTTGATGCGTCATTTCTATCATGGATATTTCAACCAACCTCAAGCTGGTATACTTTGCTCTGTCTTATTGGACCTGAATCATGAGACTTGCGCCCATTCCCCTAGAAGTATCCCACTCCCGCTCTTCAAGTGTCACAATTTTGCATTTGCTCTCAGAAGCGCTGCTTAGGTGCTTAAGCATGCGGCGGCAGCTCCCTCCCTCCCCGCTCTCATCCATTTTTAATCGCTGATAACTCGAAAACGATCTTCATGAACATGCCTCCCCTATACAGATTGCTAAATCTGCCCTTGGTCGTGTGCGTCTTCTTAGATCCACTCCTGACTGTAGGCCTGATTTCTAAATTGAACTTTAACTTACTAAATTAAACCAATGTACCTGTATATTTTCCAGTATACACATGGCTTTGGTGTGGATATGCATGTTTCGACCATAGCCAAGGTCTTATCAGCAGAACTGGGCAAACAGATAGTAAAAATCGAGCTTTACAACACAACAAATTAGCAACATCCAAGTAGACAAGTAGCTCTCAATGAACAGCGCATTTTGTTGCCACTCGTGGATGTTATTTTACCTAAAATTGAGCCACCCAGACGAACTTTTTTGTTTTAATCGAACATAAGGTTTTTACAATAAAAAAAGATATGCCATCTGCAATGTTACCATCACCGCACTGTAGGTTACAGATAAATAACTAGAACTGTGTAAATTCAATTTACCTTACCAATACAAATCCATTTTCCAGAAATGGATACCTCGTCGTCGCCGTTCGCTGAAGATCAGGCCTATGGGGACTACAACAATCAACCCTTGCCATCTTTGTCTTCCACGTTGCTTAACAAAAATAACCAAGAAAATCTACATTCCATTCAGGTAAGTGAAAAATATCCGAAATCAGATATTACGTTTTTTGAACATTACATCCTATGTACATCACGACAAATGGTGTCACTCATTCCCGTTGGCCTGTCCGTATGTTTTGACACAAAATTAACACTACGCCAAGAACTAAAAACATTTGAAAACTTGAAAAAAAAAACAAAATCGTCCAAACTTCCTTGAGTTATGTTTCCTGCTTAATTTTTATTTTGATAGCTAATGGATAGGGGGTGGTGGCTTGCAGATATTGGGGAATGGTACGTATATATGTCATTGCATACAGATTTTTCCGTACGCAAAGAGCAAGGGGCACTGGACGCCGCCGTAGCACAACAGACCGTGAAGATCGCCGCCTAAGATTATTGGCCTTACCGGCCTTGTTTTCATACCGGCCACACTGGGTCCTCCCTTTAACTCGAGAACACCGACGTAATCGCCTTGAGTGGTGCAGACAAATGTCACTCTGGGATCAGGAATGAAACAGTATTGTCTTTAGTGACGAGTCTCGATTTTGTTTAGGCATGCACGATGGTCGTGTCAGGGTTAGAAGGCGACGTGGTGAAAGGAGGAATCCACAGTTTTTGGTTGAAAGACATGTTTATCACACTGTTGGAGTTATGGTTTGTGGTGCTATAGCTTATGGTTCCAGGTCACCTTTAATCTTCATCAGATGTAACATGAACGTGCAGCGTTATATCCACGAAGTTCTAGAACCCCATCTTTTACCCTATCTTGACACCATGGCAGATCCAACTTTCCAACAAGATAATGCCCGACCACATGTTGCAAGAGTCACAATAGACTTCTTTCAACATAATGATGTCATATTGTTACCATGGCCACCAAGATCTCTCGACTTATCCCCAATTGAGCACGTGTGGGATATGATGGGTAGGAGATTGCTCAATTTGCAACGTCCTCCTCAGACTCTAGAAGCACTTCGAGAGGAGTTGGTGGTTGCCTGGAATGAGATACCACAGGAGGACATTGACCACCTGATCAGAAGCATGCCTAGGCGCGTTGGAGAATGCGTAGCACATCAGGGTGCATCCACACATTATTAAAGGTCAAAGGGCTTTAAAGCAGTGCAATCATTTTGAAATTTTTATCATTTACTTATTATGCTTCATTAAGTACTTATACAAAATTTTATTAAAATAAAACCATTTAAACTGGGTGTTCGGATTTATATGTCACTTAGTATATAGACATATTTTCATTAACCGCATCGAGCTCAACGAAGATAGAAGAATTCTGCCACGAGCTGGCCGCTGCCTCTGACGCATGGCGAATGTGATTGCAACGTTGTAAAATGGGTGGGAACTGGGACCTATTTATTTGATCCATTTGATTTTTTTGTTATACACGTCCGTAGTTAACATATGCTTTTTTCTAACTTGTGTGTGTGTATGGACTGATGACAGTTCAGTCGTTCTGCAAAATTCTAATACGTAAGGATCAAAGTGTTTCATTGAACGTACATCAGATCTTCGACATACCGATTAATAGTTTTTCTCTGTGTATTTAGGTAATGTTGGGGCTACAACAGCAACATGACATGTTTGGGAACATGGGATCCCCCTTGGAGTACAAGGGGTCTCCTCAGAAGTTGGACGGTTCTCCTATGCATCATCAGGACTTGGGGATGTTCCAGCAAAACTTGGAGCAGGTTAGTTGATTGCTAAGTATTCTATAGGACGCATCATACCAACACATTGCTGGATACATTCTTTAATTATTTGTTACTTGTATGTCGTTTAGCAATAAACAGTCTTATTATTATTATTAAAAATAGCAAAATCTTTCTCAAGGTCATAACCTTACTTCAGCTATTGCAGCCCTCCGTTTAGATGCACGCGATTATTGTCAAGCTGAAACGGTCGTCTGCAACGTCAAACACTTTTCTGAGAGCTCCACCAATTCTTGATTTTGGGGCGAATGTAGTTAATGAAATGGTTGAGTAACAGCATGAAGTCTATTCAACCCGTTTTCGTTTTCAGGTGAACAATAACGAGGCTGGAAAGAGGAAAAATGAGGATGTGGTGCTGTTGCAGAGCCAAAATCTGAGTTCCAGTGAGATTGGGAGTACTCAGACCACCACCACGACAAAAAAGAACGATAAGAAGAAAAATGACAACGGAGTTAAAAAGAAAAAGACAAGGTTAGTTGAAAGATTTTTCAAACAATCGTTACAGTATTGCACTACATGATTGAACAGATACTTTGCCTGTGTAGCAACGTACTGTATACCAGGGGTTTCACACTCGGCCCTCACCATTGGGATCTCAGAACAAGTTGCGTATTTAAGTAAGAAAATGCCACTTAGAAAGCTCCGAAGAGAGAGGAAACAATCGAATTTTTAATTCTTGCTGACTTATTTGTAGTGGGATTTCAAAATAAATTGTCACTGCCACTACATAATTAGAATTTCAATATGACATTTTGTCTCTTGTTCTCCAACACCAAATTTATTTTTTCTTAAGGACGCCATATTGGACTTTTGCATCACTTACTTTGTTTTTTCATATGGACACTAAATTGGAATGTTGTACATTTTCATGGATTCTTCAGTCCTTAATTCAGCCATGTATTTACTTCGTTAGCCACGAATTTGTTGTTGGAACGAAAATTATAAGGAAATAGAAAGGAGTGGTGAAACCTGAACAACAAATGAAAATGTTATTGATGATAATAACAGTGATAATAAATAAGCAGAGGTTCAAAACTTCTCTGTACATTGTTCAGTGGTTGGTTTATTTCCCTAACTTTTGGTCTTCCAAACTCCGATACTATGTTCAATTTGAGGTCTTCAAAAGTGTCATATGCCCTCGGTGCATAAATTGACCATACTTTTATATATATACTAAGTGACATATAAATCCGACCACCCAGTTAAAATGGTTTTATTTTAATAAAATTTTGTATAAGTACTTAATGAAGCATAATAAGTAAATGATAAAAATTTCAAAATGATTGCACTGCTTTAAAGCCCTTTGACCTTTAATAATGTGTGGATGCACCCTGATGTGCTACGCATTCTCCAACGCGCCTAGGTATGCTTCTGATCAGGTGGTCAATGTCCTCCTGTGGTATCTCATTCCAGGCAACCACCAACTCCTCTCGAAGTGCTTCTAGAGTCTGAGGAGGACGTTGCAAATTGAGCAATCTCCTACCCATCATATCCCACACGTGCTCAATTGGGGATAAGTCGGGAGATCTTGGTGGCCATGGTAACAATGTGACATCATTATGTTGAAAGAAGTCTATTGTGACTCTTGCAACATGTGGTCGGGCATTATCTTGTTGGAAAGTTGGATCTGCCAGGGTGTCAAGATAGGGTAAAAGATGGGGTTCTAGAACTTCGTGGATATAACGCTGCGCGTTCATGTTACCTCTGATGCAGATTAAAGGTGACCTGGAACCATAAGCTATAGCACCCCAAACCACAACTCCAACAGTGTGATGAACATGTCTTTCAACAAAAAACTGTGGATTCCTCCTTTCACCACGTCGCCTTCTAACCATGGCACGACCATCGTCCATGCCTAAACAAAATCGAGACTCGTCACTAAAGACAATGTTCCATTCCTGATCCCAGAGTGACCGTTGTCTGCACCACTCAAGGCGATTACGTCGGTGTTCTCGAGTTAAAGGGAGGACCCAGTGTGGCCGGTATGAAAACAAGCCAAAACTTCTCATTCGTCGGTAAACACTTCGCATGCCAATAGGTCTGCCGTGTTCTGCAAACCAATCATTTGCAATGGACCTGGTAGTGGAGAAACGGTCCCTTAAGGCCAACAATCTTAGGCGGCGATTTTCACGGTCTGTTGTTCTACGGCGGCGTCCAGTGCCCCTTGCTCTTTGCGTACGGCCTTCTCGAAGCCATGCCTGACAACACCTAACCACAGTGTCTACACTTCTTTGCACTCTAACTGAAATTACCCGAAAAGAAAGTCCAGCTTCCCGAAGTCCCACTATACAGCCCCTATCAAACTCACTAAGTTGACGAAATCGTACAGGTCTCCGTACTCTAGGCATCGTAGCCGATCGTAAAGGATGTCAAGAACCAAAATCCGCCAACGTTGATTCTTTACTGCGGCTGAAATATTCATTTTTAGAGCGTTAGTGAATTAAAAAAAACAGTATAAAAACCGGAATGTCCAACTGATAAGGCTGAACATTTTTTAACTTGTTATTTACAGTAAGATAAATACATTCAACAATTTTTATTAAAATAAAACCATTTAAACTGGGTGTTCGGATTTACTATATGTCACTTAGTATAGTTGAAGACGTAAAAAAGTCGGTTTTTATGAGTAGTAAAATCGTATAGTATTTTTGTTTAATCATAATATGCCGACTTAATAATTAATTCATTTACTTTTATTTCTCAGCTATACTACTTTCCTGTATTGTGATCCTTAAAATTTTGTCTGTCTGTTTCTCTGTCGGCATTTTTCTGCTATTGTAAGCTCAACAACGCCAGCGCCGATTTAAATGAAATTCGAGTAGCCGTAACTTCGTTGAAATTTTCTAATACTTTTTTGGTGTAATCAAAAAAGCTTTTGGACGGATGCCTAGTTCCCCAATTTTTAGCGGTTATTCAGTTTCTGTGTACTTATGATTCGATCAAAAATATACATTAGTAGGTGCATGTGATTGTATGGGAAGTACTGAATAATGCACACCATTTTTTATTGTTTTGAAAAGGTGCCATTCATGAGAGCCGAATCTTGGGTAAAGTTCATCGTTCATCCTAATTATTGGTGAGAGGCGCGTTTGTTCAAAGGAATGATCTATTTATACCAAGCAAAAATCAGGGAGATAGTAATGAAGTAATGAAGGAAAAGACATATCATAGTTGAGGAATTACGTTGATTGGAGTTTCATGCTTTGCTATTTGCCTTTGGACGACGATGTCGCTGCGCCTGTTGCTTTATATAGCTTCTCTATCAACATTCCTGAGTTTCATATTTGTAACCCTCATCTTTCTTCTGCAATTAAAATAGCGTGCGATACAATTTTAGTGGGCGGTCCAGTAAAATGACATGACACGCTTATCACCCATCTGTATCTGCACCACACTAGCGTTAGTAGTGAGGGTAATGGTAACAACTGACGGGTTTGCGTCACCCTCACCGAGACGAATGCTTTAGGAGGGAGAGGGTGCAAAATGTGATGTTTTTTATATTGTGTCATCTCATGTGTATAGTTATGCGGGACAATGATACAGTGCATTACAACTGAACGCCGATCAAAAAGTTCTGTAAAAACGGCGGATCCAGGATTTGTGTCTGGGGTCTGGGGAGTCATAAAACTTCATGTTCAGGAAGATGTTCTGCTCGTCTTCGGAGGTTCGGTGGGTTGAGTGGGGGTAGGGGGATAGGGAGGGGGTGTGACATCGGTGCCTCTGACATAGAAATTGAAAAATTGACTGGCGGACGGATGGCAGATGACAACCCTACTCTTGTACCCTTAGGGTACAGCCTAAAAGTGATTAAAATATTAAATCTAATTTAAAAATGAACAATTCATTGTTAAATAACAAAATCAATTCTTCTTTTCGTGGTATGAATCAGCCGCTTCCAGTCTAATAAAGACTCTAATGCGCCTATTATAGTCTTTTCACGTCTTCAGTGTTTATAACCATAAACTTTCACAATACTGTGTATTTTTTTATTTGATGACATCTATTCTCTCCGTGATAATATCGTGTAAGCAATTTTTTGAATGTATTATCAATTGCATCGAAGATGAAATTTCAAGAGTGGGAGCTTCTGGCGAAGATATAATGAATGCAAGATCTCTCCTTTCCTCCATGAACTGGACCTTTTTCCTCAATTTGCCATGGTGGCATTCAGTATTGAGCGTAATGAATATTGCGTGCAAATGCAAAAGAAAGAAATAGACTTGATGATGGCTGAAAGGTGCTGAAGGATTTCGTGAAGTGAATGATGTGTTTGGTTTTTTGACGCCAGAGAAATTAGTCAATCTAAAAGAAAACGCATTAGAAACCAGCGTCACTAATTTGATGAAAAAATATTCGGAATTTTTCATTACAGATCTAAAATATGAATTAGCCAGTTGTACGAGCATGTATTTTTCAGAAAATCGTAATTTTACTAATGACAGTCCGCTAGATTATTTGTAGTTCATCATTGCAAACAATTTTCCAGAGAGCTGCAGTTTATTCAGATTGTCTTTGACTTTGCCTATCGGCTCAGCTAGTGCTGAACGTGTCATGAGATGTTTGAAAATTATTAAAGAATACCGTCGAGCTTCTTTGGCTGAAGACAACAACTTCTCTATCCTTCATATCGAAAGATCAGTAGCTAATACACTCAATTTGGATTCTACGATGGAAGTTTTTGCTGAACGAAAATCAAGACGCGGATTCAAATTATAATAATTCTGCTATTTTGTATTGAATAAAAAATGTTTGATCTCACAGCCTCTACTTGATTCAGGTTATATAGACATATAGTAAAAAAAACAGAGGTAACAGTGCGCAGCAGACACTATTGTGCATATAATTGTAAGCCGCTGTTAATATGTGACATCCATATTGCCAGCAAAATCTGTAGTTCGAACTTTATCTGAACAATTTAGATGGATTTTACGTTATAGAAAAATTTTAGATCCGCGTGAATATTGAAACAGTTGAATTAGCTGTTTTATTGGCACGTTGAAGCAGCATCATATTAACTTTTTGCATCAAATTACAATTAAAAAACCTTTTGCAGTATCCATGAGCTTGTTTCGGTTACGTGTGCAGGTCTTTCTAATTTTTTTATGGTCACTTGCCGTCATTGATTTGCAAATAGCGATAAATGTGGAGAATATCACTTTCGCAAATAGTGCCCAGCATATATCCTGTAGTAATGCACGTTATTTAACGTATTTTAGTGTTGTTCACCAAGTTTGTATTCAATGAAATATTAATCACGGCAAACATGACAACAACTATCGATCATATTTATTTTTTTTCTTACTTATAATTTTATGCAAATTCAATAAATAGCATGCACTCCAAATTTGGCTCGACGCCCTTTAATTATCGGTAGCATCCGTGATAACTTTTAAACTCGATTATGCATAAGAAGTTTGCTGGTGAATAATCAAGTTTGTCCCGTGCTAGTGCGTACTATTAAATGCAAAAATAAGGCTGATGTACGCAGTGGCGTAGCTAGAAGTCATGGGGCCCCGGGGCAAATATTTTTTGGGGGCCCTCATGAGTATGTTTAAGAATAAAAAATATCATGTTATAATAAAAAAATTGTTTATTGTCATAAAAACAAAAAGTAACACAAATTAAAATAATGAAATAACAAAAGTCAAAAATTGAGCGATAATAAAATTAAAAATTCCTTTTTCTTGCTTTTCTATTTGCAAATTCGTTGATAATATCATTTATGTCAAGGGTTTGGGCTTCTTCAATCTCTATAGAGAGTAAAGCAAGATCGCTCAATCTAATCCGGCCTGTAGTAGACCTAAGATAGTTTTTTACAAGTTTTAGCTTCTTAAATGATCTTTCAACAAATGCAGTAGTTACAGGCAACGTAAAAAATAAAAGGAACATTAAGTAAACTTCACTTAAGTCGCTTTCAAGTACCCCATACTTACTCAAAATTATATTGAAATATTCCTTAATTGGTAGATCATTCTTAAGGTCTCTTTTACAAACATTTAACAAATTGGTATACTGAAATATTAAATTATTTAAATCAAATATTTCAGGATATTTGTTATAAATGGCTGTACATTTATTTTTAATGGATGTTTCGTCGCAACTTAATATAATTTAATAAAAACATTTATTTTAAATAAAATTTGAGTATTATTAAATCTGTAATCACTTAAGAGTTCGTCAAACAGTGTTTTTTAACTTTAGGTTGACGTTTTTGCCTGAATTCCGGTTGAATATTCCATTTGTTAGCCAGTTCCGTAGCTTCAATCTTTAAAATTTCCTAAGAAGATCTTAAGTCAGTAAGGTTCTTTTCTACTTGTTCTAAAACAGTCACAGATTCACTTAAATCAATATTTTTCTTTTGAAGGACCTTTGAGGCGAGGTTAAGCTGGGTAAAGATTTTATAGAACATTGTTGAAATAAATACAAATTCAAAGCAACATATTTGTTTTTTAATGGAAGAAGCTTCTTCTCTTTCTTCTTTTTTATGAGACTGTAACTCTATTTCTGTTAATGATTTAATAATATCAAGATAACGAAGTTTGGCAGCACTAATAGACAATATCCTTCCTGACCAACGAGTTGGATTTAATGTTTTTAAAGTTGTTCTGGATTCACTGGTAAAAGAGCTAAAAGATTCCATCTATCAATACTAAACCAAAAAAAGAATATATATTTTGCATAGTTACTTGTTCTTTTTCAGCATGCTTTTTCCCCTTTTTCTAATTTCAATTTTCGTTTCTGTGCTCCAGACTGATATTTCCGCTTATCTTCCATTTTTATTTTTTTTGCGTTTTGTTTCCGCAATCACAATTTTTAAATGAATTAAATAGTTTGATAGTTGTGTATCACTTAGACTGTTTCAAAAAATCGTCCATTTTTTTCTCTCAAGTACGTCGAAAATATTGTTAGAAATGACGAAAAAAAATCCTGTAAAAGTAATAGCTCTTAATATTAATATTAAGTGGTGCCGCATCGAAAATTTCAATTTCCCTCGAAAAACTTTTGAACGAGTATGTTTATCGGAAAATTGTCCTTTTTGTAAAGCATTCAATTCCCTCTAAGAGTAAACTATGAACTCATCCGTATGATAATTTAGTAATGAGAAAAAAATTCAAAAGTTGAAAACAATTTTTTCCCATGTTAATGAAGAAATGTTAAAGAGCTGTAACTTTTACAGGATTTTTTTTTCGTCATTTCTTACAATTTGTTCGATATACTAAATACTTAAGAGAAAAAAAATTAGTCGATATTTTTGAAACAGTCAATAGATCATTTTTAGTCTTTAAGAAGCTTTTCGAATTTAGTGTCGGGTTTAAGGTGCCCGCAGATTTCGTAACAAAAGACTTAAGCCCAGACTTACGCCTTAAGCTGTAACGTAATTTCTCATGCCTTAAGGCTTAAGTCTGACTATACTTTATAAATCACCCTATCAGAATTCTGTATAATTCCTGGCGGTTAAGTCTTAATCTGTCTTAAATGAAACTTAACTCTTAAGTCTTACGTTACGGAAATTCTGCGGGCGCCTTTACTCAGCAAGGTAATGGACAAATGTACATTTACAAACAAAATTACGCACAAATCAAAATCGAGCCATTTATTCATTAAGTAATATAACTTACACTTACCTTTTTTTCTAATAGGTACCTTATTATAACGAGACACAATAGTCACAATACAAATATAGTAATATTATTTTACACCACGCCGGGCACCACGGCACGACTACGATACATATCAATATCACATAGGGCACGCTGGGTAGTTAAAATTATCAAAACAATAGATCGGGGAATCCCCAAAGACGAGACGTAATATTAAGGCGGTGGTGCCAAGCCCGTCGCGGGCCGACGGATTATAGCTACATTCATTTAGGAACGCAAGCGTTTTACTCAAATATGTAGCGTTTTAAAAAATAAACATTATTTATCATTATATTTATTATTTATTTTTCTTTCTAGTATACCTAGGTTATATGAGCACTTAATGAATTTATTGCTGATCGGCGGTTAAAAACAACTTTTTTGAGGCGCATGGCCGGGGCCCCCTATAAGCCGGGGCCCCGGGGCACTGCCCCGGTTTGCCCTAGGATAGCTACGCCCCTGGATGTACGATTGATCTAACATGACATTACGCATTAAATCTTAATATTAATTTCTGAGTTATCATGCAATTTTCAAAGTTTCCATTGCCGTATTTTATTTGTCAATAATCGCAGTAATTTATGTTATTCGCAAAACAGTTATAGTGCGCTCTATTTGCCGATCATACCACTGCCCCCCCCCCCCCCCCTCCTCCAGTGCATATTGCCGACCGGGCCCTTTTCCTTAAATCCGCCACTGGTCCCTCAAAAAGTGTCTTTTATCAAATTTTCTCACAGCGCGCGCGCGAAGTTTTTCCTACATCAAGCTGACCGCATAGGCAACCAGTCTTGCGCTATCATCTATGAGCTTACAGTTAAATCAAAGTTGACGGATGCAGTGCTGCCAGTGTTTAGTAGGAAATACCAGTACGGCATCCATTTAATATGTGTGCATTACAGATTTATCTAAGAGATTTGGAACTTTAAAAATTGTCGGTAGAACTAAATTCGCCTGGGGGGGAGGGTCATGACCACCATGACTCCCCCCTGGATCCGCGCCTGCGGAACAATGTACTGCAGGTGCAAGTACTAGAAGTCGATTATGACAGGGTAATTCAGCATTGTTCTGCTACAGGACCTTGTAGCATATACCGGGTGACCCAATCATAAAGGACCTAGAGTCATCCATTAAAAAAGAATGTCAAACCGAAGTTGCCAAGGGAAATTGCTGGAAATTATTTTCAGATTCTGTTCCCCACACTTCAACCATGGTCTTGTGCATGTCTTTCGTGGAGGGTTTTATTATTATTATTATTATTATTATTATTTCGAAGAATATTGAGATATTAAAACAAGTATCTTCCATTTTAACAATGTAATGCGAAATTCATAAATATGTTTAACATTCAAGGTATCCATTGAAACTGAGAATGTATTTTTTGGACTGAAAAGCAGTCGCACTCCATGGATCCAAAGTTGCATTCACGGATCCAAAGCCGCATTATGACTCTGTCATAGTAGCTTAGTGTACTGTTTCAAACGACAATAATCATGTTTCATCTTTTGTTCCAGAACAACATTCACTGCTTTCCAACTGGAAGAGCTGGAACGTGCCTTCGAGCGGGCTCCTTATCCTGACGTCTTCGCTCGAGAAGAACTAGCACTTAAGTTGAACCTGAGCGAATCAAGAGTGCAGGTCTGGTTTCAGAACCGAAGAGCCAAGTGGAGGAAGAGGGAACCGCCACGGAAGACTGGATACATTGGAGGTGCTTCACCTGCTGGAGCGGCCATAGGAAATAATTTCAGCAATCCGATTCCCTTCACGCAACCTAGTGCCAATGCTCCGGCACCTGTTGATAGTTGGAGTTACCAGTCTTCGTACGACTTAGGTAAGTGAGCTTATTGGAAAGCTTCCTAGCAAGAACGTAAGCAAACAGGATGATCCCATATTGTTTTTGACGGAGTCAGGATTTAAAAACACTCCGTTTATCGATGTTGTTTAACTTTCCATTTCAATTTAATAAATATGATTTGATTTTCAAAAAAAAAAAATACAAAAAATTTGGAAAAACGATTAAATTTTTATTTGAGTCGATAGAACGGTCGATATAATTTAATGTTTAAAGACTATTTCATGTAAATGTTGGCCGCAGCTCCGCTTTAGATGGCCCATGCGCAAGGTCCAATTTTGGCACACTCTCTCCAACATATCGGGCGGCATCTCACGAATAAATGCTTCAATATTGGCTTCCAGTGCGTCAATCGTTGCTGGGTTATCCCTGTAGACATTAGCCTTAACATGGCCTCACAAGACATAGTCCAACGACGTTAAATCACACGATCTAGGCGGCCAATTGACGGGCCCCAAATGTGAGATAAACTGTTCACCGAACTCGCCTCTCAATAGGGCCATTGTTTCGTGTGCGGTGTGGCATGTGGCACCGTCTTGTTAAAACCACATGTCAGCCAAGTCCAGCTCTTCGATTTTGGGCAAAAAGAGTTTATCATCGCACGGTAGCGCTCGCCATTCACAGTTACGTTCCGGCCATTGTCGTCTTTGAAGAAGTACGGCCCGATGATTCCACACCAAACAGTGATTTTTTCAGGATGCATTGGTAGCTTTTGCAATGCTTCTTGCTGGTCTTCACTCCAGATGCGACAATTTTGCTTGTTAACGTACCCATTCAACTAGAAATGAGCTTCGTCGCTGAACACAATTTCTCGATAAAAATGTGGATCTGTCTCCAACTTTGCCAGCGCCCATTCACCAAATTGGAAACGTTGTGGGAGGTCGTGTGGCTTCAATTCTTGCACCAGCTGTATCTTATAAGGTTTTACACCCAAATTCTGTTGCGTAGTGGAGTAACAGAGGCCCAATTGCTGCGAACGGCGGCGAATCGACATTTCACGGTCACTAACACTGGTGGATACAGCCGCAATATTTTCTTCAGTCCTCACTCTACGTCTGCGTGTTGGTGGTTTGCTGTCCAATAATGTAAACTGGGTTCGAAATTTAGTCACAAGCTTCCGAATAGCTCCCTCAGTAGGCCGACCAAATTGCCCATAAATTGGAAGCAGTGCTCGATGCACTCTCTTAACCGAGCATGAATTTTGATAGTTAAAATTCAATAATTTGCAAGCGTTTTTCGTTCGTAAGCCGATTCATGGTTAAATTATAGACCAAACTGAACAAGTTTGACAATGACACAAGACACGATTCACGCGTCATCTGTCAAAAACAGTGTTGCCAAAAAGATACTAGCAAAAAAATCACCCATTATAAGACAGCGGGAAGTGACATTTACCACTCTAATCGAGCTCAGCGAAACAGCGAATCGCAGTCAACCGGTTGGAGCTGGTAGATCTCAGTCCGCGAATTGGAGACCCAGACATCACGTGACCGGTAGATGGCGACGATTCTAGCTATGTAGTAAATGTGACCAACTTGCCATTGAACAAAATGAGCATGATCTGCTTTGTATAGTGTAGAGTTACTATGCTTTTGTCTGAGAGACCCAAGCCTAGACCATTCTGAGCAGTAGCCAAAAAGCACGAAACAGCTGCCCATGGTTAGCTGTCTATGGTCGGAAAAACGAAAGCAGAGCATATTTATTTTGTTAAATGGTAAGTAGACCACATCTACTCCACAGGTACAATCGTTGCCATCTAGCGGTCACGTGGTGATCAGACCTCCAATTCGCGCTGAGATCTACGCAATCCCAATCGGGTGGCTGCGATCCACCGGAAGGTCGATTCTAGTGGTAGATGGCGCTTCGCGTTGTCGTATTTCGATAATCAATGTATTTGTGCTTGATTGGACAATATATTTATATTAACGCATAGGAAGAACCAACTACACCCTATTTTGCACGTGTGTTTGTTCACATAGTTGTCCGTCCAGGAAACTTTATTCCATCTATAACTTGAATTTTGATGAGATTTGATAATAGCTCGTTACGTAAATTTTGAAAATCGAGACCCTTAAATAAATGCAACTGGAGGATAAGGTTTTTGCAAAATTAATACTGAGTACTAGCATTGATTAACGTATTCTACATGAAGAGGCCGACCATATATCGGCGCCCAAAAAATCATCCGAGATGAAATGAGATATCCTAACTATAAGCTGTGCTTCTCCTCTCTAATTAGAAAGGACCAGGCACAAATCATATGGAAAATGGGTCCCAGTCGATTTATCCAAAAATTCAGCATAATATATTTCTTGCCTTCCCGAATGAAAGTGTCCATGGAACCAAAGCAGTCCTCTCATTAGTTTCCGAGAAATAGGCAGATAAAGTTTGCCTGATTTACAAAATTGGTGAATGTGCCGAGTGTAGTTCTCGGAGTTCTTCGGAGAATCAGTCATCGAAAAATAATCCTTACAAAGTTTTAGGGCAAGTTGATTTTTATAAATTTGTGCTGGAATACATAAAACCAATAGCGCGAGTATCTTTTCAAGGGCATAGTTTTTGTCTTACTCTTACTGCAGTTGGAAATCTACAAAGATTATCGATTGAATGCAAAGCTTACGTTTTCCTCAACAAAATATTTACATCGCCAAAAATGTGAAATTATATCCAGATTACAAAGGACTCCTTTTGTACGGTTCACTAATAGGCCAAACGCCATTCGAAGTCATTTCTTTCACAACTTTTCTAGATGAGTCTAGCTAAGGCGATGAAAGCGACTTTTTAGATCAGGAATTCTAAGCGTTTTTCAAGTGGAGACGTACTCATATTAAATAGAGGATACCTTGATCTTACTGTATTGTTGGGTATAAATTGGGAAATGCCTTCACCTCTGGGAGGAAATAAATGGCAGCTGTCCACAGAATTAGCTAATGAATCTCGTTTGGGTACCAAGACAAGATGGGTAGTTCGAGATTTAATCAAATACTGCATGCACCAAATCTAGGAACCTATATAAAATATAATAGATTGGTACCGTCGTCCGATTATTATGGAAGGTACGTTAGCGCAACATATGTCAGCAATGGCGCAAGCGGTGCCTGCCGGTCTAGCGTTAGACGAAACAGGTTTTCGCAAAAGGGACTTAATCACGTTTTTAAGATCCAATAAAGTGTCGACTATGGATATCTTATCAAAAAGTTTATGAAATTAACGAGAATTTCCCTGAGAATTACTATAGATGTGAATCTGGTGTCTGAACTCTAGGTATATGTTGTTTTTTAACATGCTCTCTATAATCCCGGAGTATGATATAAACTCATATTAACAGTCAATAAAATACAATACCCTGAAGCTAAGTTCACATTGGTGCCCTTCTTTCCCTAACACCTTTAAACATGACCTCAATTTGGCCTTATAAAGGTCATAATCAAAGACAAGGACACAAACAACTTTTCTGTGCCCCTGAGAAGCTACCTGTCCTATTGACTGACTGACCATTTCTGAATCCTCGAGCAACTTATGCTAGATCTATACCAGCATAAACATATGAAAATCAGTTTGTCTTGAAATTGATTTTGTAAGCATCATGGTCACGATCAACATGACACCTCCCAACACATCTCTACAATGCACTTTAATGAAATATTTCTTCTAGTATACTGAAATCATCAAAATTTCATCCGCCTATTTCTCAGAAACTAATCATAGGATTGCTTTGGTCCCATGGACACTTTTGTTCGGGAAGGCAAGAAATATATCATACTGAATTTTTAAACAAATCGACCGGGACCCTTATCCCATATGTTTTGTGCAGGGCCCTTTACTTTAAATAGATGGCGCTACATGCTCAGAAAAGGATGAAATAATCTGTTGCATTTTAGTGTGTTTGAACTATCGTACGTTTATCATATCCTTCCACATAGTCGCTTCGGTCCTTTAGTTTTTGCAAGCATATGCGATATTTGAGGTAATTTGCTTGGAGTAAGTACCTTTTTTATTTCAGGTTCGCACATTAACCTTTTGAACACCTCAACCGGCTCCTACTCCGGCTTCGGTTCACCATCTTCCACATATCCAACATTCGGTGCCACCCAGAACAGCTACAGCTACATGCTCAACTCCCATGATGGTTTCCGGACCGCCCACGAATACGTGCCACCGCCTGGAGAGCCCAGCCCACCCCCTACTGCCCTTTCTGGGGGCGGAAGGGAGTACTCGATGTTGCAGGCCTCCCACTCACCGACGACCGACGATGGGTCGATTGGAGTCAAGATAGAGTATGTAGATCATAATGGCACTACTATCACGCATAGTCCAGAAAGGTATGTTTGATTTTCGATTATATTATAGACGGTGTTTTTAGATGGTTTTGTTTAGATGGTATAGTTGTAGTCACCGTGCTTGGCGGATACGTCATCAACACCATATTAAATAAGTAAACAGATCGAGTCTCCATACGATGGGCGGAGAAGTAGTGATATATTGTCCTTTACTTCTCATATCGAATAAAGTATTCATAATTTCTGTTCTGACGGCATCACTTACTGGGTCTGGTATTTTTGAATTTTGTGAGTTTCCCCAGATGTTACTATGGACAAACCTTTGTTATTTTCTGATTTTATTCGCAGAAGACTGCGCAGACTAATCTTCAGCGCATCGGCTCGCCAGTACCCATGAAGTGGGTAACAGGGGACCGCTGTTTTTATTCTTGTCCTGGAAATACTCTAATAAATTTAGCGCGAGCTTTCGGCCTTCTCCATTGAACGTATTTCCGGGCATTGTATGATTTTATATTGAAGATTGATAACAGGACAACTGCATGTGTATGTATGAGGGAGTTGGAGATATATAAAGGGAAACTGGTACTCTTACTTTGACCCGCCAAGAACGGTAACTAGAACTATACCATTATTTAAATTGTGTAGGAATCAAAAAGTTTGGGATTACTATTAGATATCAGGTAACCAAATAAGTTCGTACAGTTTTTAGTAGAAAAATATATTTTTTTATTGAGAAACAATAAGACAGTATTTATTCGTCGAAGTAATTACCATAACATTCAATGACCTTCTGCCAACGTGGAAGCAATTTTTGTATGCCTATATAATAGAATGATCTTTGGCTGATAGCTTTAAGTCTAGGAATTAGTGCAGAGGTTTCCTTGAATCGCGTTTGATGGTTGTGGCTGATAGAAAGTAACAATTTTGGATATAAATATATTATTGTATGATAAAAATAAATTTGCCGGCAGTCGAAAAGCTGAGATTCATTGTGAAGATTTTCTGAGAGATAACATTTATTTTTGTTCAACATAACTTTCAAAATCCACTTCTGCATAATTTCATTCTTTTTATAATAATTACCCATGACTCCCCCCATCCTAAAATTCCGTAAGATAGTAATGATTGAACAAGGGCATGATATATCCTGTGCAGATATTTTTCGCTTAAAAAAATGCTGAAATATGTGACTTTCGGAATAAGGTATCTTAATTTTCTTACTAAATTTTCGATATCTTTATTCCATCTTAGATGGTTATCTATGAATACCCCTAGGTATTTGAAATTAGCAACCGATTGTATGTTTCTACAGCTATTCAACGTTTTAATTTGTAGTTGATTAAAATTTGGGGAAGATCTGTTGTCGCAAGAAAATGTAATAAAGTATGTTTTGTTAAAATTGACTGTTAAAATCCTTTCCGTGAAAAAATGTCTAACCTTTTGAAAATCTAATACAATTTTGTTTAAAGTCCAATCTTTGTCTGAGTAAATAATTGCCGTACCGTCTGCGAAACCAATAATTTCTCCATCGTTTTTTAACTTAAAAAGGTCATTAATATATAAATTAAACAGCATCGGTCCTAATACGGTTCCTTGTGGAACTCCGCATTTAACAATCATATTTTCACTCAGTGTACTGTTGATGTTTATATAAATTTGAAAAATGACAAATAATGAATTCGTCGATTTTATTTTAGTTTACGATGAGTGTTAAGACGCTGCTGATGCTTCGCGAGTATATTCAGAACGTTTTAGGATGTTTTTATCACGCTCCGCCTCACTTTGTTTATCTCATGCAAAGCCTGTCATGGATGATTCTCGAATACCTCATATTAGGATGAAATTAACAAGCTGGTGTTTTTGAATCAATGACGAGAACTTCGAATATTAACTACAAGCAACATATGACAGGCCAATCCCTCGTATCTTCTAATCAAATATAAAGCACCTACTTTTATTTATCCTTTTTAAGTGTTTAGCAGCTGCTTTACCACACATTAGCATTGCCATTGCCATCGTTATTTCTGAAAAGGAAAATGTCAACTTGGATTCATATAAGACGGAAATCTTTTTATACTCTGATTGAAAATGTTTCCATCAATTTTGGTAAATGAAAATATTTACCACGTAAAAAAATATTGTGATAAATAATTTGATGCTCTGAGTATCTATTCTTATATAAATAGACATGCGTTGTTCCACCAAAACTCATTTATTTTTTGACACATGAATGAAAAATTTGGGCACAAAAATAACACAATTCTGAAAGCAAATATAACTAGTAAAATATGTTTAATGGAAAGAATAGTGAATCCTTGATAAATACTTAGGAAATAGCTAATAAATTCTATATTTCTTTAATGATCATTTTTATTTTTTTCGTAGAGATATGGGCATTTTTTTAACGTGTGAGATCAATTTGCCTTACGAGGTATCCAAAGGTTTTTCTCAGCCTATATTTTCCTTTTCTTTTCTCAAATGAAATTTAATTTCCTGTACAAATTTAGTGATTTCTTATTGAAATATTTTTTGCTTTTAGATATGGGAATGGCTCACCAAAGTACGACCAAGGTTATCATGATGATGGGCGACTTAAAGAACTAAAAGCGGAAAACGGCAATGGAGGACAAACTTACGTTACGTTACCCCCTTTTCTGAATTAGCTAGGGCAGTTAATAGACACTATTTTTGAAAAGTATTTTTTTCATTTTCTCTCTATGTCTGAGCAAGAAACTCCGATAATAAGGTCAGATTTGAGACAATTGGAAGATTTTCAGAGTATTTCTTTAATCTTTGCAAAAGTAATTTCTCATCCAAAGAACCTACCCAGATAGAAAATCAATGCAATTCTGATTTGGAATGAAAAAAACTATTGTATTTTGTTGTTATTGTTATCACAGTTCACGTGCCGGGAAGATAGCTATACATCAACTTGTAAATATGTATGAATAATTTAGAATTGTGTATATGAAGGATGTACGATAAATATGTTAATGGCATGTAGCTTACCTTTTTTGAAACAATATTCTGTGTGTTATTGAAATAATCTGGGTTTATGTGACGTAGAAATGAATGATAATGTAGAGGAAATGGTAATTTCTTCCAAGAAAACCATCAGAACTGCTGGTGGTGCAAGGAGGAAACTGCGACGCATTTTTTTTAATTTTGATCTTACCAGGAGACACAAGCACCTTTCAGTTGATTTCATTCAGAAGCTACTAACGCATGTTTATACATAAACCATACTGGGTGGCTCATAAACAACATGCGAGGTTCCTATAAACGTGGGACGTAAATGCCACCTTATGGTTATGATTTGAAAATCGAGAAAAGTTCTCCGGAGCACAAAAAGATCTACGTAGGTAATCCTTTGAAATTTTGCTACATTTGCGTGGTTTGTTAGAAAAAAGAAAATCTGTTTTTACTTTGAAAACACGCAGAAGGATAATGGAATCTAACATTGAAAATTTCGTATAATGTAACCAGTAAAATAATGCCACCTTCACAACAGTATTTATTTTATGAATATTAATGTTCCATTCCCATTCAGAGTAATATGTGGCGTAGAAGTAAGTACATGAAGCAGTATCTTCGTAGGGGCACACTTAGAACTTATGTTCATAGGAACTTTTTTTTATTTTTGGGTTAACCTTCTGCTCTAGAAATATTTCCATTGTTTTATAATCACACTGTATATGTTTTACTCATTTTTTCACAGTTTTGGTTTTATAAGACTTGTATTGTATTATATTAGATATTTATTATGTGTATTGCTGTGTAAAGCGAAACAAAAACTGATACTTGGTACTCTAGCTTTAAAGTTACTTACTTTCATTTGTGTAAATAGGCCCTGAAAAGTGAGTTTCTGTTATTTCTGAACATAGGTATTTGATGAATGTACAGTATTTTTGTAAATATGTGTATTATACGTGAATTTTAGTGCCATATACGAATACTTAAGACTTATAAAAGGTGCCAACTTAGTAGTTTTATTCAAAGCCGGGGGAGGAGGCAAAAACTTAGCGTTTTTTTCATTTCAGTAATGATTTTCTCACACAGCAAATATCACTGATTTTATACACATGCAGACGAATGCACATAATCATCCAAATGCCATCTTGCTATTCAACCAACTTTCTTCTCAGAGATAAAAACTACAGACAAGAACCATTTGGCCTCAAAAAACTATGCAACCAATAATGCGTGTAGTTTAGTTGAGTGATTCCTCCTTAGATGGACGTTCACAACGATCCTAGTGAGCAAACGTGGAATGACTGTTTGCGCCCTAAAAACTACCTAGTTTGCAAGATGACATCTTATAGGATTTTTTGACGTTTTATAGGTTTTTTACATGATACGCCTGCCGGTGCATTTTTAAAAACTCACAAAAGGTTTTTTCTCTCAGGCAAAGTTTTTTTATTCTAAATAAAAAAGGGCCTTAATAACTTTCGGAAATGTTCCATATACTAGCCGCCCGCGTGGCGATTATTTCCTTATCAACAATCGAATAACAATGTTTAAAATATCTGGCCCCTTGCAGCCCTAGAAATATTAATCTTAATTTATTTATTATAATATTCAATTGTTCTAAATTTAATTTCTTAAGCATTAAATATGTTTAGGGTTTTCAAACTTCAAGTCACTTATACCACGAAAAAGGTTAACTTCAGTGAGAAGTTACCAAGTAACTTTTTTGTTCAGAATGATCCAAAAGACTCTGGAGAAAAAAAATCATTTATTCGTAATGTCCTTAAAAAATTATTTAAACATGATTATGAAAAAAAATTGTGTCCACGTATGCGATGTTTTTGCTTCGTCTAAACCAGATTAATATTAAATGGTATGTCTCAGCTTGTTCAAGTATTCAAGTAGTGTTGCACTTAATTTTTATAAAGTCGCTGATCGTCAACAACTATACTATATTTCTAATCTTTCTACTTGGACATAATCACTCGCCAGCTGAAATATTATTATTTTTTACCACTTGTAGGATATTAAGGACAAAACAGAGCATACATTGTTGAACAAATTATTTTAGTACTTCTTATTAATAACGAATGTATATAATTTGAATATTTTTCGTAAGGTTTTTAAATGTATATACTCAAAAGGCTTGTTACTGTGTGCCATATTTTGAAAAAACTATATATATATATATATATTAGTCGAAGATTAAATTTCTGAATATATGTTACTATCCATATATGATGAGAGGGAAAAATAAAAAATTGTTAATATGTTTGCTCATTAATTCACCTTCAATGTTCAATATTATTTTTCAAAGTCAACGACGTATAAAATCTCTTCAGATATCTATGTCCTGCAATTCTGAATAAGGGGTCGTTTTATTTTCCCCAGAATTAATGATTTTCAAAAACTGCCTGTTCTGAATATTATACAATACAAACGGTAAGAAAATTTCCTCGAAACAGCATAACACTGTAGGATAGCTATCCTGGTAAACTACGATGAGTCAAAACTGACGCAGCTTTTCAAGCGATACATACAAAATGATACTATAAATTATTACACTTATTTGTACATCTCACCTATCATATTCTTGGAACAATATAGTTCAGTGAAAACAGCAAGGTTTTGGCGACGGACTGAATCGTCGCCTTATTCCACAGAATTTTTAATGCTTGAGACAGCCTATACAGGATGTTTCCAAAACATGAGGCAAAAATCCCACGGGCGATTCTTTGAACCGTTCTTAGGCTATTTTCGAAATATCGCTTTATTTCGGAGATATAGGCTCTTGCAGGATCTTGAAGGACAGTGTTAGGCTTAAGGCTTCACCTAGTGCCATAATGACCCAAGAAAAATTAAATATTTTCGTAGAATGAGCCTTATTTGAGAAAAATCTTATTTTCATACTGTTGCACCAATTAATATACTGATACCGATATATTGGTTCCTCCATTTCCTAGATATAGTAATTTTAATAAAGTAATCGTAATCAGAGACCCCGGATATAAATTTTTGAACAAAAACGGTTCATCTTACTGAAATCAAAGAACGATATATTTTTTGAGATAAAATTCAACACTTTCCAAAAATATTAATTGGGTGTCATTATTGCATTAAAAAATATTCTAGGTTGTCTTCATAATGTTGAAGAGAGTTATTTTCAAGAATAACCAGGGTAAGCCCGATGTTCCGGATTTTCATATTGTTTTGTTGAAAGAAGTAATGTAATGACTGTACTATCTACAATTATTATGATTATTAATTTGAGGATAAATGCTCATTCCCATGAAAACCAAAAAGTAATAAATGGTACAAATTAATACTTAATACAATGCGATATTTAAACAGAATTTCAGATAGCTGGCGATAGACGCAAATTATATAATAGAGGTACCTACACCTGCTAAGAATTATAAATAACATTGCCATTAACCATCAGCTATACACCGGCAACCATCGAGGATAGTGGGAAAATCCTTTTATTACGACCATCTCATAGAAGTAGTCAACAGAGGAGTGATGTATCTATTCAAACAGTGAAGTAGCAGAGGGAGTCATTAAAAAATGGCGTCATGCAGGTTGACTCTCCCACGAGTCCCAAGCAACGTTGTCATTAATTCATAAAGGATTATGTTCAGCACAAGTTAGACCATATCGAAATAAGACCTTATATCCTGGACAGAGGATAGTTGCTATGCTTTCGTTTATTGTTCCAGCGACCAAGCCATGTTGATGAGTTGTCGAAAAAGCACGAGGCGGCTGTCTGTGGATGGCGGTCTTTGGTTGGGCGGACGAAAGCAGCAGCACATCCAAAAAACATAATATCTCATTTTCGAACAAACTACAGTCCGACAGCAGTTTTCATTTGGCTGTCACTTTGATCTGATTGATGTTGCGATCTGTCAAAGTTAATCCGCAGCTACTGCTATTCAGAATAAAAGCGCCACACCGCTGGATCATCCCACGTTGGCTGTCATGTTCGTCTGCCCAAATTAAACCACATATGTAGAAATTACTGTTTACAGAAGTTTCGGTCACCCCGGTAGCCTATTTTTAAAGTCAGATCAAAATGCCAACTTTGATGTGTACTTTGAGATGGGCCACAGTGGTGGCCGAAACGTCTGTAAAGAGTAATTTATACATCCGTATACTATAAAATATAATATACTCCTAGATTAGAAAGCACGTGGACTATCTTCATCGAAAGACATTAGAGTGTTAAAACTGGCCAAATATGACTTACGCGCTGTTCGAACTTTACTGACGATATGTGGTTTCATTTGGCCAGAAAAACATGGCATCAGCAACAATCACAGGCTAAATTTCAGATGTTACATTAGGGTTTATTCTGTTCATTCAAAGAACATCTCTTCTGTATTTATACAAACTGATAGACACATAGAAAGCAGAGCGAAATATGAGGATCAGAGCAACGCCGCGCAGATCCGTGACGTGGCGCAGTAATAGTTGAGAGGAATTAAGATTTTGATGTTATAGGATCGAACTACTGCTCAAAGTTGAAATATCAAACAAACTGTTATGCATAAAACTTGCAACAAAATTTATATGATAATAAAAATATTAATAGAGATCCCCAGTGTGTCGGTAAAATCCGGTAGAGTCAAGGTTAAAATCGGTAGGAGAAGAAAAACAGAGCAGTCCCATAATCGACAGTGTATTAAGGACACGCAGCGCCGTCTATGGGAGAAAGGACATTTTTATATTGCGTGCACAGCACAGATTTTTTGAGGGCATCGGTTCCTCGAATAATAATAATTTCTTTTTTAGAACTTGTATAATAAGCATAGGCGCTAGTCGCTCTTCAAGCTCCTTTGCAACCATTCTGGCAAGTCCTCTTCAAATTATTATTTATAAGATTATGAATATTTTTCTGTTTAACCCACGAACTTGAAACCTCACAGCCTTTTAATTTAATATTTGATTAACAACAGGCGAGCTTTGCTTTCATATTGATTGTCCGATGATGCGGTAATTACGGTGATCTCATTGTTTGTACCTTATATTATACGTATACGTACAAAAATCAATACAGGCAAAGCGGAGCAAGGGATGTGCGTGCATAATTATAGGCAACTCAAATCGACGTCCCGACTGTCTAAGTTTGCGTATATGTATATGATTGGTGTGTGGCATAAAATTACATAGACTACGACATAGTATTTATCTTTTCAGCTATTTTTGGTTCCAGCTCTTTTTGGTAAAAAATCTGAAAATATCTGAATTATTGTAAAAAATCGTAGGTACGTTTCCGGCATTTCCGTAAATAAGGTATTATTTCGGTAGAAGTACCGAAAACTCGGTAGGTTCGGCAACACTGGAGGATCCTGTTCTTAAAAGTGCCATTGATACATGACCTGCAATTATATTGCTGAAGATCTAATTAAACGCCAAACTCACAGCCTCCAAATTCACTTCTAATTCGAATTGGGTGTGAATGTACACGCCGCGGTCCTTCTCAACTTTAGCAACAATCATCGATGTTTCAAATTTACAGAAACTATATGCCACTGCTTAGAAGATTTGATGCATCATGGAGGAGAGCTCTGAGGAGCAAATCCCATTGGCCTAGCGGTAGAAGAGAGCTAGATAGCCGACGGCCGCTCCTTCTCTGAACAGCATCGAACATGGATAATATAGTCGGTGCGGTAGCACCCCAAACAGGTGAGCAGAACTCGAGGCTAGGACATCTCTGTGCCTTGTACAGAGTGAGGGATCATGTGGCGAGAAGCACTTCTTAGCCCTAAACCAATAGCCTAGCCTTTTCCCAGCAGCTGTCGTTATTGACAAGCTTGCGATTTATGCACCTCTCCGTCACCTTACTTATAAAGTCGCGTACAGACCGAAAATCCAACGCTGAGTAAACGAATGCAAGCACATGTGACATTGCCGTTTGTTGTTGGAATCGCTGTCTGTACGCGGCTTAACAGAAAGCAGAGCTAGGCTTGTAGTTGTAGCCTTTTTTGAGTTGTGTTGTTTATGAAGGTACCGCATTCGTAAGATAGAACTGGAGCAAGACTTGCTGTACACCTCTTCAATACAACGGCAGGAATCGTATCCAGACCAGAGGATTTGCTGAAGTCGAGCGACAAGAGCACACGTCTTACAGTCTAATGTCACTTACTTCCCGCATAATGTAACATAGGGAACAGTTTGAATCGGCAACATTCTAAAAACATTTCTATAGTCCATGATGGCCTAACTTGCAAAACATAAAATTACGCAGTTTAGAAAAGTTATAAAAAGGCAACTAGAAAATGAATTTCTATAAAGTAAAGATTGTAAGACTTCCAAAAAATGTGTCTCAAAGGAAAATGTTCCCTACTGCCTAACATGTGGAACCGGCGACCAAGTGGCACATCTGATAGAAATTAAGCAAGTCTTTTAAGTTAATCTCTATAGATGTTCAGAATGAGTTGCTTCGGTTATTCTTGGAACTCTACCGGTATGAGAAAAATTGCACAAGGAGGCCAGACGTCAGATACGTCATCCTGACCATATAATCAGTTCGAGGAAGCATAATAACGCGAGAACATAGAAAAATAACGATAAGAGCTGGTGCAGCACATTCAATTGTAGCGGTACAACTGCTTAAAAACCGCAATGAAATTAAACAAGTGATAGTGCTAAATGATCAAATGAAGTGAACCAGTGATTAAGTTGAACAGTTTACGTTTTCAGAAAAGGTACAGGTGCAAATGTTCTACTTCCTTTTCCTGTCGAGATCAAAATATCCTGGTTACTGCGCCACTAACGTTTTATCCACGAATATCTTTATATGTATTGGTTACGGTGTTCGTACTATATGTACAAAATTGTATACGAGTAGCGATATCTTCGTTCATTTGATCATTCCGAAATTATAACCTGTATCGCGGCAGTAGTAGTTGTAGAGAGGCAAAGCCAGACAGGTAAGCTACCCGTGCCCCTTTTTGCTGACTCCGAGTGTACCAACACACTGCTCCTTAGGAATTAATTCATGAAGCTGTCGAACCATGCTGACGTCCTGAAGACGGTCAGGATGTCCGACCATTCCGATGAATAAGCAGCTTGACCAACTGCAATATTCGGGGCAATGGCTCAGAAAGTAGAACACTGTTTCGTCCTCCTCCCAGCACTTGGAGCATGTTGGGTTTCTTTTCACCCTTAAAAGAGATAAGTGCCTGTCACCAAAAGGTCGAGTGATCTTCTATCCCTGTCCAGAAGCCGACGTTTGTCGGGGGACGTTTGAGTGGTTGCTACTGTTTCTATTTTCCCGTAACGTGACTACAATACCTCACAATAATATTTTTGTTCCTGACTGTATACTCGCTAGCCTTACTGAACATATTTTGTCATTAGTAAAATATTTTGTCAATGCATTAAGTATAAAAAGTAACCTTAATTACCCAATCACTGCTACGCCTATGTCTGATAACGGCATTTTCTCGTCCACACTTCGATATCTCACTTCGTTGGATAGATAATTTGTAATGCATGCAGTGGTCTTGTAGTATAAACATTAAACCTGTTTGCTTTATACCCAGTCCTCCTCATCACTCTGTATAGTGCGAGACCAGATCTATACCAACTGACGACCTATTCATGAGACTATTCAGTGTTTTTTTAAAGTGACTATACCTGTGATACTTAGTGTAACGTAAAAAATAGGTACGTATAGCCTATGGAAGTATGATGAGGATTCTTTTTTCTTGTTATCAGTGTTAATAGAATATCAATTTAGCACAAAAACGTGATGTGTAACTTTCAAAGGTCGAACATATAGAACAAGTGAGTTTTTGAGATGGTCGCCTTTGGAACTAGAGGTTTGAAAGTCTGCCGTTCGGGACTGCGTTGGGGGTGAGGGTGATTTTCGAAAGAAAATATGGAAAAAAGTTTACACCCTAATTTCGGTACTACCCAGAAGTTGAGTTTCCGTAGAAAAGCCTAACTGACCATTGTCTATTATGACCATTAAACCTACACATTACCTTTAGCACTCATCTGCCCTAGTTGGCCCTTACAATCTACATATTTAGCATGGTTTTATGCAAGATATTGGGGATTGTTAGGATTTGGTCTCCTCTGAGAAAATTTCCTACCCCTGCTCGTTAAAAAGTTTTCGGGGCTGATCTTCATCTCACATGCCATGCCGCTACGAAGGTTGGCTATTTGTCAATGCCATCTTGAACTTTGAAGCTGCTACACAAGCCAGTTGAGCAACGAAACGATTCTCTGAGGTTTCTTAATCAGGGAATACCTCTTCTGCCAAAATTTGGTTCACCTCGAAGTTTACCCTGTATGATCACATGTATTTCTCTCCACGGGCAATATGTCTTTAGTATTGTAATTCTTTGTTTTCACGACATTTTTAGCACTCCACGGAATGTACACATGTCAAAGGAATCTATCTATCTTGTATACAGCCTCTAGTCCAAAAATACAAATACACCGAGAACACATATCTTCGGAGCATTCGTAATCCCAAATCCAATCCACTTTTGTTCTGTTCCTAATTTTCTTTGTGCCATCAATCTATTCGTTGACGTTTGTTCTGAAGTACAGTTATAGTAACTCACCCTGTCTATCTGTTGATCTTTCACCTAAAAATTGACATTGTTAACGTGGGATTATGATCAATTTTGTTTGATGTTCATTGAAGATTTAAATATTTTCTGCTAGAATCGAATATTTCACAAGGGTGCAAATTCATTTTTATACTAGTTGTGTCGTCTTGATGCGC
This sequence comes from Acanthoscelides obtectus, assembly GCA_963669975.1. Taxonomy (NCBI): domain Eukaryota; kingdom Metazoa; phylum Arthropoda; class Insecta; order Coleoptera; family Chrysomelidae; genus Acanthoscelides; species Acanthoscelides obtectus. The sequence goes on along the minus strand of CAVLJG010000010.1, from coordinate 25,784,669 downwards.
TCTCGTAAATAATTCTTCAGAATATACATACATTTCACCGGTCAAATTTCCAGGTAAGAAAAAAGGACCAACTAAATGATCGTCAAAAGTACCAGCCAATACATTTTATTTTCGTGGCTGCTGTGTATGAACCTCATGATAAATTCTGGGATTAGAATCGGACCAATATCGGCAGTTATGACGATTGACTACGCCATTTAAGAAAAAGGAACATTCGTCGGAAAAGCAAGTGTTCAATAGAAAATGTTCATCGTTTATAATTCGTTCACTCATATCTTCACAAAATTGTAATCGCCGATAAAAATCGCCTTCATTAAGTTCTTGTACCAGGTGAACTTTATACGGATGAAAACTATGGGCCTTTAGAATCCGTTGGACAGTACGTCGACTAACACCACACACAGTCTCCAATTTGCGGGTACTTAACGTAGGATCTACATAAACTTGCCCTAAAACCTCCACTTCTATTGCTTCGTTCCTTATGGGATTTTCAATGTTGCGATTTTTATTGGCGACTGACCCAGTTTCCCGAAATTTAGCTACAAGCTCTAGAACATATTTTCGATGCACGTTACTGTTCCCATGTCGCTCATTAAATATTTCTGCTGTTCTATTAGCACACTGGTTATTTCCGAAAAATATTTCGATAATTTCAACTCTTTCTGCTGTGGAATATACCATGGTTAATTTATGCAATAAAGCGTTACAAGTTATTTTAGCAACAAAGTTTGGTCAAATCAATCGCAAACTATGTACTAAATTCCTATTTAAAATAAGTACGAGATATTTCCTTAACTTTCTTCAAGAAATAACTTTTTTGCCACAAAAAAACGCTCCAATAGCTATTTTTAACAACAAAATGATAAACAAACCATGGGCGTAGTGAAGAAAAGCATTTACTTATTAAGTACATTCTTTTAGTCAAATTTCTTCTGAAAGTATTACAAACTAATCTGATGTACCTACTAAAGTCTACTTTAAGCTTTAAATCAATAAATCTTCAAAACTACTGAACTGAAGCTCATGTATTTTACATCATTATAAAGGGAATTGAAATACCTTTAAAATAAGGTATCACTCGACCCCCCTTTCCATTTAAGATTTTAGGGATGGTGTCACCCCCGCCCAGGGGGCTGCACGTATTAACGTTATTTTTTGCCAAACTTGTGTCCCCCTCGAAAACAAAATCGACGGGTCTGAGCGTTTTTCCAAAAAAAAACTGAGCTGCCAGTAAATGCGTCTGTTTCGTTTTCGATGCGCCACCCTGTATATTAAATAGCATTTGCGATAAAACATGGCCCTTTTTGATACCTCTTTTAACTTTTATCTTGACTGCCAAAATGTTATTTATACGATCTGTAGGTCTTGTCCGTTGTAGAGATTACTTATTATTCGGATGTCCCTGGTGTCGACATTTTTCTGTTAAAGTACTAACATTTTCCGTTGAACTGTGTCGAAGGCCTTATTGTAATCTAGGGGCCCAATACCCTTTCATAAAAAATGCCTCTTGTCTGAGATACCCCCGTTCTCGGGAATAGTTCCGACGGGCGCCCATTCACAAACAAATCCTTATGAATCTTGGGAAGTAAGTGGAATATGGCACCTACACTGTGCAAGGAATTCGCTATTCACTATTGTTGAAGCAATTTACAGAAAAAAGGAAGGGGATATTTACGGGATTGACTTACAGGAGAGTTTTTTTTAGGGCATGCTGTCATTCTATTGATTTTTTCTCCTTAAAAGCTAGACTCAGCCGATCTAATTATATGGGTTTTGTTAATTCCCGATTTTGATATCTGGCAGTAATGCCTTGGAACGAGGTTTGGTTGAAGTGTTAAAGAAGACAATTTCTTCTTACTCGTACGTAAATTGTTTTTTGCCAGTGCCAGTGAATTGTTAGGATCGGAGATTGGTTAAATTTTCAGCATTAAGTAACCATTGTTAGAAATTTATTTGATCGATGGATGCAGAGAGTAACTCAAAAATTGTAAGGATGCCTCTTTCATGTATACTAAGTGACATATAAATCCGAACACCCAGTTTAAATGGTTTTATTTTAATAAAAGTTGGTGAATGTATTTATCTTACTGTAAATAACAAGTGAAAAAATGTTCAGCCTTATCAGTTGGACATTCCGGTTTTTATACTGCTTTTTTTTAATTCACTAACGCTCTAAAAATGAATATTTCAGCCGCAGTAAAGAATCAACGTTGGCGGATTTTGGTTCTTGACATCCTTTACGATCGGTTACGATGGGGCCGTATAGTGGGACTTCGGGAAGCTGGACTTTCTTTTCGGGCAATTGCAGTTAGAGTGCAAAGAAGTGTAGACACTGTGGTTAGGTGTTGTCAGGCATGGCTTCGAGAAGGCCGTACGCAAAGAGCAAGGGGCACTGGACGCCGCCGTAGAACAACAGACCGTGAAGATCGCCGCCTAAGATTATTGGCCTTAAGGGACCGTTTCTCCACTACCAGGTCCATTGCAAATGAATGGTTTGCAGAACACGGAAGACCTATTGGCATGCGAAGTGTTTACCGACGAATGAGAAGTTTTGGCTTGTTTTCCTACCTCAGAGGTAACATGAACGCGCAGCGTTATATCCACGAAGTTCTAGAACCCCATCTTTTACCCTATCTTGACACCCTGGCAGATCCAACTTTCCAACAAGATAATGCCCGACCACATGTTGCAAGAGTCACAATAGACTTCTTTCAACATAATGACGTCACATTGTTATCATGGCCACCAAGATCTCCCGACTTATCCCCAATTGAGCACGTGTGGGATAGGATGGGTAGGAGATTGCTCAATTTGCAACGTCCTCCTCAGACTCTAGAAGCACTTCGAGAGGAGTTGGTGGTTGCCTGGAATGAGATACCACAGGAGGACATTGACCACCTGATCAGAAGCATGCCTAGGCGCGTTGGAGAATGCGTAGCATATCAGGGTGCATCCACACATTATTAAAGGTCAAAGGGCTTTAAAGCAGTGCAATCATTTTGAAATTTTTATCATTTACTTATTATGCTTCATTAAGTACTTATACAAAATTTTATTAAAATGACACCATTTAAACTGGGTGTTCGGATTTATATGTCACTTAATATACATATCGTCAACGATCTGTGAGCCTATTATGAGGTAGTAGTTGTAGTAGTAGCGATAGAAGGCGAAGCCCAGCAATTAGGTTAATTAGGTTACCATTGTCTCTTTTGCTGATCCCCAGATGTCAACACTAAAACCAACAAGGTTGTCAGATATCTAATAAAGGCCTGAATCAATATCGATATGACCGATTATTCCGAATTTGCCCTGGAGTGGAGGGAATAAACCAGGGTGTACAGTGTCGCACTCGTCGAAGGCCAATGCTATGATAACCTAGCCATACAATCTAAGGATTTCGCGTTTAAAAATGCTTGAGTTTGTGGATAACACTTTACGCATTTGTTCTTTCACACGATGTGTCGCCCAGACCTCTGTAGTCTCGGGGTCCCCCATCATTGATAGCCGGTTGCTACGCTCCTGATTCGGGACCAAGGCAAGGGTTCCTTCATGAGTTAACATGATATTATTAGTAGTATATATACTAAGTCTGTTTTTGTTTTCACACCTAATTTGGTCAATTAGCACATGTTTCTCGTCCATTTTACTATCACTTAGTTTTCAGTTGAGAATAAAATTTGTTGTGATGGTGGACCAACAAACAAATGTGTGTTGTACAAAATGATGCTCTGCAGATTTATACATTGTGGTAACAATTGAGATTCTCATGAAAGTACCAAATACACGTAAAAGTATAAAAGTATACTTTACGAAACTTGGTTCCTTTTGAAGGTGGTGTATTTTATTCAGTCATATACTAAGTGAAATATAAATCTGAACACCCAGTTTAAATGGTTTTATTTTAATAAAAACTGTGGATTTCTCCTTTCACCACGTCGCCTTCTAACCCTGGCACGACCATCGTGCATGCCTAAACAAAATCGAGACTCGTCACTAAAGACAATACTGTTCCATTCCTGATCCCAGAGTGACCGTTGTCTGCACCACTCAAGGCGATTACGTCGGTGTTCTCGAGTTAAAGGGAGGACTCGGTGTGGCCGGTATGAAAACAAGCCAAAACTTCTCATTCGTCGGTAAACACTTCGCATGCCAATAGGTCTTCCGTGTTCTGCAAACCATTCATTTGCAATGGACCTGGTAGTGGAGAAACGGTCCCTTAAGGCCAATAATCTTAGGCGGCGATCTTCACGGTCTGTTGTTCTACGGCGGCGTCCAGTGCCCCTTGCTCTTTGCGTACGGCCTTCTCGAAGCCATGCCTGACAACACCTAACCAAAGTGTCTACACTTCTTTGCACTCTAACTGCAATTGCCCGAAAAGAAAGTCCAGCTTCCCGAAGTCCCACTATACGGCCCCTATCAAACTCACTAAGTTGACGAAATCGTACAGGTCTCCGTACTCTAGGCATCGCAACCGATCGTAAAGGATGTCAAGAACCAAAATCCGCCAACGTTGATTCTTTACTGCGGCTGAAATATTCATTTTTAAAGCGTTAGTGAATTAAAAAAAAGCAGTATAAAAACCGGAATGTCCAACTGATAAGGCTGAAAATTTTTTCACTTGTTATTTACAGTAAGATAAATAGATTCACCAACTTTTATTAAAATAAAACCATTTAAACTGGGTGTTCGGATTTATATGTCACTTAGTATATGTATCGTACTCGTCAGGGTTGAGTGGTTCAAACCATTTAATTTAAACCATAGTTTAAATCAGTGATTTATATAAGGTGATTTTTTTTAATAAAGTTAGTTTTTAAATCAAACTTGATTTTTTTATGAAAGGTCATGGATTTCTTAATCAAATCAGCTCCATAAAATAAAAATACTCTTTCAAATGCACAGTTTTAATTTATTAACGGGAACTATGACATAGTAAACTATCAATTAATGAGAAAGTGAATCGATGACAATTTACTATAATATTTAAAGAGGATCACCTACTTAGAAGTTTATATTGGACCAGGCCAAATGTAGAAAAAATCCTTCTTACAGATGCTGAGGAAGCCACAGCTGTAAGCAACAGGTAGAAACTAGGCGTTAGTTGACCATGCTAATCTATGTTGCTCAACTGTGATTGTCACCATTGCAATGGTTTTAGATTTTTTATTATTTCCTCTGCAAACATTACTTATTTGATGGATCACTCATGGCATTAAAATTAATTATTAGAGGCAGCAGGCCTGTTCCCGCACACTCATTGAGTTCCGAAAATGCTCACTGATGTCGCAATTGTCACATCCCCTATTGGTGGTTTTTTTCAACATTCCACCTGACAACTTTTTCTTCCCGCTGCGAACGCATTGCATCAAACGTCAGCTGGAGCAAGGCTAATGCAAAAAATAATACGTTTTATTAGGGATTGTCTGTTAATAAAGTCAAAATCAAATTTATAATAAATATAAATCATGATTTAATTGGTTAAAAAAAATTCACCCAAAACAAAAAATCATAATTTGTATCAACTCTGGTACACGATGACCTCTGCATCAGGTATTGAAATCCTGGAATTTCCGTCAAGGCAATCCAATAGCCAGTACCGTGGAATCAGTTAATTAAAAAGGTGATTATGGTATAAGCGCATTCATAGGCGTTCGTTCAGTGAATCTGTGAAGGCAGTGTAAAAGCTACGTTGTCAAACATTACCAGATTATGTACTATACAACCGATAACACCACACAACAAAAAAGAAATAGCATCAGGTAGGTTGATGCAGTATTTTAGATGTAGACGTATAGATAATTTAAGATTAGATTCATGTGAAAATGATTAAGGTATTGACGAACGATTATGGAAATCTATAGTCACTTTTAACACCTTCGCCGCGTAAAATGTGGTTACATGTAGTCAGGGGCCAAGGGGGTTTTTAATTTTTTTGGCCTGAAAATTGCTTTAAATGATACTAAAAGAGAGATATACTCGTATATTGTGATTATCGAATATTTTATTACCTGAATACAAATATTTTTTGGTCGCCAGATGGCGACACTGGCACTACAGGTAGAATTTAGGACAAACCGCGTACGTAAGAGGTCTCAAAAATGTCTAACCTGTATGCCTATATTCACCTGTCCGACTATACTAGCGAGCCACCTGAACCATAGCACCATAGCACCATATACTAATAGATCACATGCGTCGCTCTATGGCGACGGAGGCACAACAGTCTAGACTTAAGTGTCGCCAATAGGCAGCAGTGGCGTGAATGTGTTAATAGCATATTACCCTACCACTTCCGCAATTTGGGAATATTAAGTTGAATCTAAGTGGATGATCTGCAGTTTGTTGTTATATGATGGATACCCTTAACAAATTAGGGTCTAAAGGATATGAGAAGCCAGATGAACAATAGCTCAAAAAATTTGGGGTTATGACATAGTAGACCCAGAAACTTGATGTGGTGTGACTAGAACAAGCCTAAAGCAGTCTATTAACGAACGGACGAAGCAAAGCTTCGATGTAGCCGAAATAGGTTACTAAAGAACGGATGCCCGTATCGTCAGTCGTCCCTACAATTGTAGGGCGCCTCTATGGCCTCCTTGATTGTCATAGTTTTCTATTTTTCCGTGTCAGCGCTCGTTTTTGAGGTTATGTCACAAATATCTATTTGCATCAAATTGTGCTTGTTTTTGAGTTATATCATGTTTTATAGCGCTGACGCTGACACGGGACAAGTGTAATCTAGAAATTTTTGAAGGTGAGAAAGGAGTATGACAATCAAGGAGGCCATAAACGCGCCCTACAATGGTAGGAACGACTGACGATACGGTCCTAAGTGCAAAGAATTGCTTAGATTTAAGTATGAATGTCATATAAGGAATATGGAAGGCGTCATATAAGGACATGATCACTTAAACTATAAGGTTAAAGGCTCTCGAACCTAGTGGAAGAGATTGTGTGCAATTTGTTCAGAGAGCACAATCCGATGAACACTAAAGATGGGATTTAGTAAAACTCTAAGAAAAGTTTGTTGGCTATGCCCTAAAAAGATCATCGACAGTTTAGAATACGTAAAAGATTATTTACCATATACTGTCGCTACTATAATATATAAAAATTAAATTGAAGCTATTTTGCTGTGTTGCAGAAGCAATGATTTCAGAAAATACGTGGAGAATTTAAGAAAAAAATATATCGACAAATTTTATAAACGAATTACATATTGAGGGTGAATGAATTATCGACTGAGATGCAAAACATTTGTTGTGAAACTTTTTATTATGCGTCAAAGGTGAAAATATCACAGGTATATTAAAAAAATGAATTCAGCCTGAAGATGAGATGCAAGGAATGACAAGTCATTAAAAATTAGACGTAATATTATGCTCAATTTACAAGTGATCAATTTAAAAAAGCCAAGCATCTGCAGGTTTCACATTTATTTTTCACCGAAAGTGCATAACAGTGCATTTGAAATACTCGTAATTTACATCCAAAATAACTTTAGTCAAAACCCATCAACAGTTTTTGAAAGTTACTAATAGTACTATTTTTTGAGTTGAGTTGTGTTCTTTGACGAGCTTTCCAATAATGTAGGTACGGCTTTAAACTGAAGATATATTCAAATTTCTTTCTGAAGGTTTTTTCATGTTGTACTTCTCTAGTTTTTTTTGTCGTTTAAGAGGATTCTGATTATTTGACGGGTAAAAGAATTGGGGAGTGAGTTGTTGCAGGGGAGGGATGGGAGGGTGTAGCACTTTTTTTGGAGTATATTAATAAACTTCAAATCCCCATAATTCTCCGTATCTATTAGACATATTTCACATATCATAGATTGTAACAATCAAAAAATGCTTTCGACTAGCATCCCTGCATGTGCAGACTTCAACGACCACGGCCGGCGTGTTGGTGTTCGTATGTGTCCTGCATGACTGCTGCACTGTGGGCGCTCTGCCGCGTATGACGCATCATGTTTTCAGATGTTTGGATGAGGTAACGTGACGTTGCCAGATTGATACTACTACGGATAGCCACTATCCTCTATCCGGGATATATCCATATCTATCCAGGTCTATCTTATGTTGCACATGACCTTTTATGGACTGATGACGGCGTTGCGTGGGAATTACAGACTCAACCTACTTGACATCATTTTTCCTTTTATATTCAAACAAAAACTATGTAGAAAGCGCATCGGCGACACAGACGTCGATTTTCACCCAGATTCACTTTTTTATTCTTATACAATACTTATTCTCATTGAAACTCGTGATGGTCATGGTTAAGCCAACGGGCGCCTCTCTCGCAATCGGTCTATTATATGCGCCTACGTCATTGTGGGAATTCTGAAGATAGCCCAGTTCTGTTGGACATCGTATAAACTGTTATGAAGGGTAGAGGCAAGTCTCCATTTTGTTAGCGATTAAAAATAGTAAAAGCATATAGCAGCATTTGGTTTGTATTGTTAAGTATGATTTAGTCTAAGCGATCATAAAAAATAGTTAAAAATTAGCATAATTTCAAAAACCTTATATACTCCTAATTTGGAAATTAACAGACAAAATCGAACCCAGAGTACAATTGCTAATCATCAATTAAGACTTTGTTCTTAGGCAATGATACAGAATTATACTAATTTAAAATCGATGATGGACACTTTTTTTCCTACTACCTGCCCATATTCATCGATATAGAAGATCTCCATTTTCTTTTATTAGTTCTTCTCATTGTGCTTGAAAAGTTATTCCCATAGCAACTGTGTGACTAAAACCGAAAATCTGTTTATCTAATAAAATTTCAAATCATACATTAAAATACACTAATTTCGCTAGAACAACAAACCCAGCATCTTGTCATTTCAGAAACTATACAGGGTGTCCGCAAAGTTGGGGTTTTCCTTTTCACAAACAACTACCCTTGAAATAACAAAGGTAATGTTTAGTGAAACGAGGGCGACCAAGTAAAAAAAAAATAAAGGAAAAAGTACTCACTCTCCAGTTGACGAGAAGGGCTAAGTACGTCTCTGCCCGAAATCATACCGCTCCAACAGAAAATGAAATCAGCTGATGCGCTACCGAGCAGACGCAGGCAAACAAGGAAGGCAAAATGTTTCGTAAAAAGTCTAGGTATTGCATCCCGTCCAATCGATTAGGGAGAATAAATGGTCCAATGAGCATACCGTTCACCATGCCAGCCCAAACATTCACCGAAAATGTTTGTTGAAAATGTGCCCGACGGACAGCGTGCGGATTTTCTACTGACCAAACATGAGTGTTGCGAAAGTTATTCACCCCATTACGCGTGAACGTAGATTCGTCTGTCACCAATATGCACTTCAAAAAGTCCGGATTATTGTCATGTTGATGCAACAACCACTCACAAAACCGCACTCTTGCTGGAAAATCGTCAGGTTGAAGGGCGTGAAACGGATACAGCCCCTCTTCACGCAGCGTTTGCCACACTTTAGTTTTTGATACTTGCACTTCTCTAACCACGTCTCTAGTGCTTGTTGAAGAATTCACGTCTACGCGATTATCTCTACACGCGTGACCGTAACCGTCGGTTGAAGGTTGCATACTGACCTGACACACTGACCCCGACCCCCGACCCAGTTCTGTCGTCGGGTTGAGCTAGTGTCCTAGTACCACTGGGGGATGTCGCGGCTACAGGACGGTATTCAGATATTTTTGATGTTGCAGAGCCCTTTATCTCGGTTCCCTTAAGACATTGGTGTATATGGTACTACGAAAAATTGCTTATGTTTTCAACATCTACACGTCGTGTAAAGGAAAACCCCAACTTTGCGGACACCCTGTATATGTAGGTATAAATGCCTACTTGCAAATATTAGACAATGCAGAGCCAGTGAAGCCAGAGTTTCGCTTTAGCCGAGTGAGTGGTTTAGGCGATTGATAAAATTTTAAAACATTTTTTTTCAGGGGCAAGGCACATCCTAAAAATCCCCAAAAGTGTACACAAAATCATACTAAATATGCAAATTTTAAAGTCCAACCCCTGATGTCGCCCATGTTTAGGTGTCTGGAGTCCCGGGAATTTATTATGGATCGTATTATGTAGGAGGAATGCAGCAGAACTCTCCGAGCTTATAACTGAATCAAATGGATCCACAATTATAGGGAGATAAACCTTTTTATTTTTGTTATGAGCGCAAACACAAACTTTTTTATTTATGTTTTGTGTCTCTGTGTATTTTACCATAAATTTGTGATAAACACTTGTCCCGATTAAGCGCCCCTATAGTAGGTTAAATATTCGAAAATGAGTGTGTTCTGATGAAAAATGCCAAAATTGCGTACTTTGGGTCTTTAAAAAACAATCAGGTTCTTAGAAAAAGAAAAATGTTGATGAAAGTTTAAAGCACGTATGTATATGCTCTTAAATATTTATGTAAATGCAAACATTGTATACATGCGATAAAATTTAAGTTATTTTCAGGGGCGAGAATACCCCTCTTCTTTCATTTTTTCATGAAAATTACGATGGCGGAACGGTGAATATTCACAGCAAATGTTACCACAAATTGGATGATAGGTACTGTAACAATAGGTACTTTAACAAAATGTTTTAAGACACGACAACGTGTATGTAATTATACATTATTATAAATGTCACTTTCCGTAACTTAAAATAATTATAATTTGGTATACATACAACTTTGTCTGTACTAACAACTGGATGGGAAAGTGTTTTGCACCATCCGATCTGGGTCGACCATACATTAAACTTTCTCATCGGTATGCTTCTTTCTCTGATACCAGTTTGTTATAGTGCATACAACAGTGTACATCAACAAATGAAACAGTTCAGCAGTGTGTAGGATATATGTACATAGTTTTTCAGGTACTATTTCTCATATAATAACTGGAACTAAAAGACTTTACTGTAGGATTTGGTTGATCTAAAAGAGTACTTTAGTGGTCTTATTGACCGGGATCCCATTTGTTTTCAAGGTTATAAATACTACTTCAGGATTTTAAATAAAGGTGACGAGTAGGTCTAGGTCTAACAATAATCGTTTGTTTGTCGTTCTACCAATCAGCTTCACTCTAGTAAACAATATGACGAACGTTGTCTTGGAGAATCTAGATCCTTCAAAAAATCAGCGATCAGGTTTGATTCATGACTTGAGACAGCGGCGGTAGCCAAATCGGGGTGGTAATCGTTGAGAATGAATTAGAATTAGATGATCAGATTCCAGATTACTGATTGGTCAAGCTCACATTTGTTTGTTTACAACCTATCAAGCATGGGGTCCTTTTCTTCTTCAACCTGTGGTAGAATTGGACTCCAGAGGTTGTGTATTCTTTTAGTATCTTGGCATATTTTGCTGGATGTTTCCACATTCACTGTTTGTTAAGAACTACAGAATGCGTATCCGTTAACAAATGGCGACACTTCGTGGGTAGTGCCTAGGAATAGTGACACATATAGAACTCGAGTTTATGTATCGGGTGGGCCCCCTAGGTTTTAGGTCCCGGAGGAAGGGGGGTAATGGGGGCGCACAGACAAAAACATTATGGGGTCGTAAAACGTAAAAACGTAAAAAAACTTAAAATGACATCTTGCAGACAATGTAGCTTTTAGCGTGCAGAGTCATTCCACGTTTGCTCTCTAGGATCGTTGTGAGCGTCCATCTATGAGGAATGACTCAACTATACGCACTGTTGGTTGCATATGTTTTGTGAAGCCGAATAGTCTGTAGTTTTCATCTCTGGGAAGAAAGTTGGTTGAATAGCAAAATCGCATCTGGATGATTATGAGTATTGGCCTGCATGTTTATAACATCAGTGATATTTTGCTGTGTGAGAAAATAATTACTGAATATGCTGCCAATGAAGTATATCTATTAGCTGTGCCCGACGGGTCATTTATATGTTGTCCTTTCTGAGTACACGTTATGTTCAAAGTTAAAAATTACGATTTTTTTGTGTTTTCAAAAACTTTGAGGAGAATTACGGGAAATCATCACCGCGCCCGCGTTGTGCGTAATTGCTATTAGCATGTATATGACTTGCAATTCGACAGTGTACAGTGAATATAATTATTTCTTATCTCTCTCAAAAGTGGATGCGCAACTAATTTCTAGCTTTGAATCTCAAGTAAGTGTATTTGAGACAAGAATCTAATGGAATTATCATCAACTCGTAATATTAACACACAAATCCTCACTATGCATTGCCGCTTCCTTCTAGCTATAGTATACAACTTACGGCTTAGACCTCCAGTAAAGCCATCTCTGAAGCAGCAGATTTCACATTAGAGCCAAACATTGATAACTAAAGCATCATGACGGTTAGGCAACACGAACAACTTCAAAATGAGTTCACAAGTGTTCTTCAGCTAGTGCTAGGTTAACATCTCGTAGAAAAACGTACATTATGTCACAAAAAACCAATACAATGTCAAAAGAACGACATAATGTCACTTTTCATGATTCGTAATACTGGTGCCGACGTAAAAAACATTCAAGATCCAATTAGATTAGACGGTTTGAGGGATGAACTTTTAGTTTTGTTTCTATTCCAGAATTTCGGAGTGTCGTGTCATTTTCTACTTGTCTGAGGGAATTAACTATCCGAAATGGTAGCAGAAATAATATCTTCTATGTTGGGATGTTTTGAAGAGCAAAAAAAATCACACGCCACTTCTTATCCAACGATTAGGTATCTTATTAAGAATATTTCACTTTGAAGCACAAGCCAGAGGGGGGCATATGCCCCCCCCCTTGCCCCCTCCCCAATGGGCGCCCATGCCTAGTACCCTACATTTAAAGCCCTTACAAATATTTCATCGCTGTTAGAATATCCAAACCGAAGGTCCGTAGCCATCAGTTCCAAATCATCACAATTCCCAAGCCTTAAACATGTGAATAACGTATCGACGTGCAAATTTTGGGATGGATAAATAACCTGCAGATCAGACGTTTACAGAATATTTTTGGACTTCTCCCTTACGAAAGCTATAGCTACGTCCACCACGGCGAAATAATAGTTCACCTAAAAGTTAGTAACTTCGCCCAGAACGTGATCAGTATTTTGTACTGTTCGCTCCCCCTCTTATACACGCCAATGCATTGGAACCCGACCTTTCTCGCTTGAGCAGAGCGATCAACTGAAATTGTTTACATTTATTGTTAGTCTTTGCTTTGGTCTGTTCAAATGTCGTCACGCGCAATGTCAAACTGTAGCATTTTAGTGCTTTTGAAATACAGCAATACCATTTTCTCGAAAAAAAAAATGGCAGATTTGGGCTCACTCCCCTCATCTCCTCTAAGTCCACTCTTGAAAAAATTTTGAAAGCGAGAAAAGTATGAACGAGATGTCTATATGTAACTATAGCCAACCATATAAGTCGACCTGTGGGTTGCACATTGCGAAAACCTGGTAAACATTCAACAAACAAGATCTCGGAATTGAATGAAATTCATTACCTATTTAATATCTTAAATAATGAGTTGACGATAGAAACAGAAGTCTGCTTGGAATACTTCTACCGTGACAGATTACACTGATCAACAGCCAAAAAATATCCTAAATAAAATCAACAAAATATTACTATTTTTAATCTGCTAAAACCGGAATGAAACTTATTTTTTCAATATTAGTTCAAGTTTTAGAGATACGGTAATTATATGTGTTCCTGCTGTGACAGTGCTAATATACTGTAATTCACAAGAATTTCACAGGAAAGATGATGTAATCGGCATGATTGTGTTACGTTATACATACGTGTACATTATATTGTTTTATATTAGCCATTTTTTCCTCAGTTGGCTGACAGCGTTCATGCAAGATGTCTCGAAAGTGTGTAAACAATCCAGATCAGTTTTGTTACGTGTGTGGTGATGTGACTTTTGCGTCTCAGAGACGGTCTATTAATCCACTAATAACAAAGGCATATCAGCTTTATTTCGGTTGTAAACTAGGTGATCAAGACAAACAGTGGGTACCCCACATCTGCTGTAATACATGTGCTTCAAGTCTGAGGCGCTGGTTAAATGGCAAAAAACGGTCTATGCGCTTTGCTGTCCCAATGGTTTGGAGAGAGCCTACAAATCATATTAATGATTGTTACTTTTGCATGGTACCTTGTGTTGGACAAGCCACAGGTATGTCCAAGAAAAAAAAATCGGTTATTAACTACCCAAACATACCATCTGCGATGAGACCTGTGCCTCACAGTGACGAAAATCATATTCCAAAACCCCCAGAATACTACATTTGCGAATCAGAAAACGAATCAGATCATGGCGATCGAGTGATTCGTCAGGAAGAAGATATGCCATCAACGTCAAGAGATCCTGATTTTATACCGAGCACATCATGCCACCAACCGCACAAAATAACACAGTCAGAATTAAATGATCTTGTAAGAGATTTAGAACTTCCAAAATGTAAGGCAGAGTTACTAGGATCAAGACTGCAGCAGTGAAACTTGTTAGAAGACGATGTTTCGGTATGTGTTTTTCGTAAACGCCACAAGGACTTAGAACCATTTTTCAATATGGAGAATAACTTGGTTTTCTGCAGTAACATTAACGGCTTACTGGCGGCTTTAAATATAAACTATAACCCAGAAGAATGGAGACTGTTTATAGACAGTTCAACATTGAGTTTAAAGGCAGTGTTATTGCATATAGGAAATATTTTACCATCTCTTCCTGTAGGGTATGCAGTTCACATGAAAGAGTCATATGACAATATGAAGTACCTATTGACATGCATAAAATACGATGAGCACCAATGGCATATTTGTGGCGATTTGAAAGTTGTTGCACTTTTACTTGGGCTGCAGCTAGGCTACACAAAGTTTTGCTGTTTTTTGTGTGAATGGGACAGTCGGGCAAAGGCACTTCATTACACCAGACAAAACTGGACTGTTCGTCAATTCCTAGAGCCAGGTCAAAAAAATGTACAGCATATGCCATTAGTAGATTCGAAAAAATTTTTTTTACCACCACTGCATATCAACTTGGGCCTAATGAAAAACTTTGTCAAGGCATTAGATAGAGATGGGTCAGCTTTTCAATACCTGCGTCAGAAATTTCCAAGACTAAGTGAGGCAAAGGTTAAAGAAGGTATTTTTGTTGGGCCACAGATTCGGAATATTTTGAAAGATACACAGTTTGAAAACAATTTAACAGGTATTGAAAAAACTGCTTGGAATGATTTCCGTCTGGTGGTCACTAATTTCTTGGGAAATAGAAAAGCTGACAACTATAAAACTCTTGTCAAAAATATGCTGTCATCGTATCAAAAGATGGGCTGTAATATGTCTCTTAAGATACATTTCCTACACTCACACCTGGACTTTTTTCCTGAGAATTGCGGAGCCGTAAGTGATTAGCACGGCGAACGTCTTCATCAGGATATTTCAACAATGGAAAAAAGGTACCAGGGAAAGTGGAATCCTTCCATGCTTGCAGACTACTGTTGGACTCTTGGTAGAGATGCTCCAGAAACGATCCATAAAAGAACAGCAAAAAGACAGCGCATATAGTGATTCTTATAAGTATATGAATCTTGTTACTTTTTTTAATATATCCTTAAAAATAAAAAGTTTTTTTTCTAAACCGCAACTAATTTTTTTATTTCATTGTCATTTTTGGATTCAGCGCCCCAAAATTAACAAAGAAGTGCACTTGTCCCACAAGATACAATTAAAAAACTAAAATTTGTTGTCCAGTGTTATTAAACTTGGTGTTTTTGGTGTATCATTCGACACTACTTAGTCATTTCTCATTAGTCCAGAGCCGCTTGTTTGTTTTCCGTTGTCTGTTTCTAAGACACGAACTGTACCGTACTAATGATTGCCAACAAGCATGAAACGGCATCTTATACAGTTGGTCATAGTCACAGAGGCGGAAAGCAAATAGATCCTCTTCAGCCTGTAGTTTGTCCAACTTTTTCACAGTATGCCACTGCTGATTGCCACCCTGGATTCTTGTTGATCCCTCTAAGACGACCTGTAGAGGATGTCCCTATCAGTGTTGGAACATTCAGTGACAGCATTTACCTTCTCGCGGAACCATTTGTTACTCGCGCGTCAAGATACTTAAGCCAAATAAGGGGATCCCCCAAAAAGTGAAGAAACGTCGATTCAAAGGGTTCCCTACACTATGCGGGAAGTAACGCTCAGGCATAAGACCGTGAGATGGGTGCTATTGTCGCTCGACATCAAAAAAGCTTATGGTCCGGACTTGATTCCTGCCGTTGTTTGAAGGAGTGTGCAGCGGAGCTTGCTCCAGTTCTTTCCCGTCTCTTCCAGATATCTTACGAATCCAGCACCTTCTCGGAAAACTGGAAATTTGCTCATGCCCAACCCATCCAGGAAAACGATGTAAAGCCGACCCTTACGGGTCTATTCCTCTGTTCATAAGTAAGATGATGGAGATGTGCATAAATCGGGAGCTTTTGGAGTACCTCGGCTTGCTTAGCAGTAGGCAGTATGGTTTCCGGCACCATCGATCCAAAGGGGACCTCCTAGCACACGTCACACAATTGTGGAGTAAACTCATCCAATCTTATGGTGAGGCTCACGTCGTTGCTCTTGATATTACGAATGCGTTCGATCAGCTGTGGCATCGGTCTTGGCTCCTGACACTGTTCCTCTCTTCCTACAAATGACCTCCTTTGCTGTGCGAACAATCCATTCCACAGCTTTGTCGATGACAACATTCTACATGCAGCGATTTCTCATGCCGAGAGGAGGTTATAACTGCTTCGGGATGCAACAATCATTTACAGTTTAATGCTTCCAAAACATTTTGATGAACAAAGAGCGCTCTAGCGCTCATCTGCTTTCGATGGCTGGCCGAGTTCTTACCGAAGAGCCGCTGCTTCTGTGTAAAAAAAACAACTATCCATTCGTCTCTAAATCTTCTTTTATCTATATGGCCATTCGAATTCCGTTTTAAATATGATGCATACACAGGGTTTGTCCGGAAAGTAATAGGACTCATTTTCTTCCGCCATGACTGTACTTCGGAGCATGCGCGCACCGACTGGATTCGGTAGAGGGCGTTCCTAGCTAACGAATGAGCGGCTGGTCAGTTGTCTCCGAGCACTTGGAGAGTCAGGACAGGCATTATCGCGTGACGTGTTTCTGTGAGTGGTGCAAGCCGAAAATGCAGCGTTCGTTAGAGAAGAGGTACGCGACCAAAATTCTGTGTGAAACTCGGTAAATCTGCGACAGAGACGTTTAATATGATCAAGCAGGCTTACCCAGGTGTTGCTTTAGCAAGAAGTGGTGTGTTTCGGTGGCACCAGGCCTTTTTGGAGGGCCGGGAAGAGGTCGCTGATGAAGACCGTGCTGGAAGACCTTCGACTTCGACAAACACCGATAATGTGACTCGTATGTGCAAAGTTTTGAACTCAGACCGTCGACTAAGTATTCGTTTAATTGCCCAAATGTTAAATTTACCAAAATCTGTGGTTCATGACATTGTGACACAGCATTTGAACATGAACAAGGTGTGCGCGAAGTTGGTCCCAAAAGTGCTCACTGACGACCAGAAATTGCGGCGAGTGGAAGTGTGCCAAGAAAATTTGAACATGTTTGAAAGTGACCCCCAATTTTTGAATAACGTAATCACAGGTGACGAGTCGTGGATCTTTGAGTATGATCCCGAGGCAA
Organism: Acanthoscelides obtectus; assembly: GCA_963669975.1. Lineage (NCBI taxonomy): Eukaryota > Metazoa > Arthropoda > Insecta > Coleoptera > Chrysomelidae > Acanthoscelides > Acanthoscelides obtectus. The sequence goes on along the minus strand of CAVLJG010000010.1, from coordinate 25,767,014 downwards.
AGAGGTAATCTTCCGAGTGGCACACGACGGCGTCTCCTCGCCTAAAAAAAGGGAAGAATGAGCAAATCCAAAGTGAAAACGATGCTCATTGTCTATTTTGACATCAAAGGCATCGTCCACCATGAATTTGTTCCTCCTGGACAAACCGTCAACGCCAAGTTTTACGTGGAAGTGCTCAGGAGACTCAAACGAAGGGTCAGTCGGATCCGACAAGATATCGCAGCCGACTGGAAGTTGCACCACGACAACGCCCCGGCTCACACCGCCTTTCTTGTGAACAGCTACCTGACCAAGGCCGGCATCCCAATGCTTCAGCAGCCGCCCTACAGCCCAGATGCGGCCCCCGGACTTTTTTTTGTTTCCTCGCCTGAAAAGGCCGATGAAAGGCAAGCATTTTGAGACGACAGAGGGGATCTAAGCAGCATGCACCGCGGCTCTCAAGGCTATTCCGGAGAATGCCTTCCGTGACGCCTTCAATGCTTGGAAATTGCGCTGGCAGCGCTGCATCGACGCAGAAGGAGCCTATCTTGAAAGTTTTAAAAGAATTGTCCTATTACTTTCCGGACAAACCCTGTACGAGTATATGCTTTCATTTTCACCCTTAGAAGTGTTGTCACGTTGGCACAAAATACTTGCTTTATGGTATCAACGGGCTGAGAGTTCATTTTTAGGAAGGGGAGATATTAAAAAGCCCAATAACCTCTTCGAAATATTTCTCACGAATTTTGGTAGAAAACTTTTGGGTCAAGTCTACCATAAATCATTGTCTTGATAATAGTTTTATACAATTGGTTACTGGAACCACCATTACTTTTTTAAGCTTTTCAGTTATTTACGAATTTGTAAAATTGTTGTATGTATGTAACCATGTGTTATAATCGCCAAAATATCTGTTTTAAATGTTTTCGATCTAGTCCATTACACAAATGAAGATTTAATTCTAATTTGTTTTCAGTAAATATGCAGATAACCTTCGCTCTACTAGTGGTGATAGCAGCGGTTCTAAGGCCGTCCATACAAGAATGCTTCCCACAGTTCGCAGGGAACCAACCGAGTCGTCAAGGGAGGACGAATTTGTACTCTGGCCAACAGGAGTTTTCTCTAGCTTTGCTGCATGCTATTAATAAGGTTATGCCAGAACAGAATCTTTTCTTCTCGCCATATTCGACCTACCATTGTTTGTTGATCGCGTATTTCCTGACTGGAAACCAAACTGAAGGCCATCTGAAGAAAGTATTGAGACTAAATGAGAAAGAGGTAAATAACGTATACTTTAACTTATTTCGCATATCCGGTCTTTTACATTCACTAGACGATACCGAAATTTTTTAGTTACGGGCTGGTTCAGCAGGTTGAATTATGATAAAATATAAAATGTATGGTTAGGGTCTTTTTATCTTATTTTATCATATCAACTATAGGGTACATTAAATATCAGATAAACTTACCTTTGATGGAAGACAGCCCCAAAATTATTCTGCCAATGAGGACAATACTTTGTAGTTTTAAGAAATCGGTCCAGTGGCGGCGGTGCTAAGGGCAACAAAAGAAATAATAATCACCCAAACATCGTTTTTTGTCGCTTTGGAGGCTTCTAATTGTTTTAAGAAAATTTTTAGAGGGTTTGATTTGTTGAGGGTGGGGAAAGAATCAATTTTTGGCGGTAGTATATCGATACGCTTCCAACGCCGGTAACTTTACGCACCTATTATTATTACTTTGGCACTTCAAACTTAGAATCATGGAAACATATCTTGGACACTCGTCTCTCTGAGTTGACCGTCGTCGTAGTATTCCCCTTGAATGTTATTTCGTCACTGCCACGCTGCTGAGGCTGCCGAGTGGTTCATCGGGCGGTGAGATGAAAAAATATGTCAATGGACTAATCGTATGCGATAGTTTGACCTACTTGATCTGTTTAATTTATGTTTTACATGTTCATGGCTAACTTTTTTATCAAAGGGTCTAACTTCTGCCGAACAAAATCTTTTATGAACAAACTATAGTTTATATTTTGTCTTCTTACAATTTCCCAGAAAATCTGCTGGATTGCCTACATTAATTAAGAAGATCCCACTGACATTCTATAAATATAGTCAATGTACGTTTAAATATACCGAGTTTGGTACATTTCAGAACAAGGCTGACATCTATGGAGCTTACAAAACAGACAAGTTCCTCACCCAGCTGCTGGCGAGGAATGCATCTTACGAGTTTACAAATGCCAACAAAATCTACGTTTCTGACGGGATTCCCATCAACGAGTGTATCATCAATGACTTTCCAGAAGAACTAGAAAGGAAAAACTTCAAACAAGATCCAGAAAATGCCAGGTTGTCCATCAATCAATGGGTAGAAGCAACCACACATAACATGATCAAGGACTTGCTGCCAGCAGGTACCTTTTATAACTTTTACTACCAATCGTTGTTGTTTTCTTTTGAAACGGTGAATAATGAAATATTTGAAAATAAGCAATGGGAAATGACGCAGTTAAAGAATAATTGATAGGTATACAAAAACTTTTATACGCACTATACTTCTTTGATTCCAACTGTGCCTGTTAAATTGTATATTTAGAAATATTTGATAATCTGATGGAAATAGTGTGGTCGAAGGAACACTAAAGAACTAAAGTCCAGGCATTCGTTGACTTTTATGCAACATGAGACTGTGAGAAACTTCAAGAAGCGTAAACAGGATCAAGGGTGAATACATTCTTGTTCTGATTTTGTCATGAATGAATCTCGACGATCAATCAATGAACTAATGATCAAATTTTTACCGGAAGTAAATCAAAATCATAATTAGCTTTCTTGGAATTGTACGTTACGTGATTTAAGACTTTAGGAAATGGTGTATCCTTTATGGCAAATGGCTCCCGTCAAATGGGTTGAATATTTAGTATGTTGTTCCTCATACCAATCCGATTAAAAGCTTTCACTGACTAAATTCTAGTATCAACGGTTTGCGAGCTACGAAGTGAGCAGTCATATTAAATTCATAATCAGATAGACTTCTGAAAGACACCAACATGATTTTGTGATTTCTTTGGGCATTGAGTAGAAAGTCACTATTATAGTTACTGTAATGCCGATTTGACCTAAGTGTGCTGAATGATAGCCGGTTTTGTACCTATTTCTTTCTTCTATCAACGCGATAGAATTCTGATGGAAAATAATTTCCGGTGTAATTGGCTGATGTAATTACCATTTGGCTAAAAGTCTCCACAGATGAAAGGTTCGAGTATCAATAGTTTTGTAGTTACATAATACGTAAATATGTAACATATTCAAAGACATGATTCTCGAAAATGCTAGCATAACCATATGTTCCCTTTTGGCGTCTTATGTGTCTAAAAAATATCCTGTGGATGGATAAAAGAATCGTCAAAGTAGCTATCACATTTATAATCGATTTTCCAATATACACGGTGTCCGCAAAGTTGGGGTTTTCCTTTACACGACGTGTAGTTCTTGAAAACATAATCGATTTTTCTTAGTACCATACACACCAATGTCTTAAGGGAACCGAGATAAAGGACTCTGCAACATCAAAAATATCTGAATACCGTCCTGTAGCCGCGACCCGCGACATCACCGAGTGGTACAAGATCACTGGCTCAACCCGACGACAGAACTGGGTCGGGGTCAGTGTGTCAGGTCAGTATGCAACCTTCAACCGACAGTTACGGTCACGCGTGTAGAGGTAAACGAACCCGTATAATCGATTGCGATTCAAAAAAAAAATAATAATGGCACACTCATACACCAATAATGAACTCGTTGATATGTTGTTAATTTATGGCGAATGTCTTCAAAATGCTACAGAGGCTTCGCGAGTGTATGCAGATCGTTTTCCTAGACGACATCATCCAAGGCCCCGCAGAATTGTGTACCTGGTCCAGAGAGTCAGGGATACGGGCCATTTGGAGGAATTTCGAGGTGGGCACAGTGGGAGGCCTAGACAACCACGAATGGTGCAAGTTGAGGAAGAAATACTGAATCGCGTAGACGAGAATCCCTCAACAAGCACTAGAGACGTGGCTAGAGAAGTGCAAGTATCAAAAACTAAAGTGTGGCAAACGCTGCGTGAAGAGGGGCCGTATCCGTTTCACGTCCAACGTGTACAAGCCCTTCAACCTGACGATTTTCCAGCAAGAGTGCGGTTTTGTGAGTGGTTGTTGCATCAACATGACAATAATCCGGACTTTTTGAAGTGGATATTGGTGACAGACGAATCTACGTTCACGCGTAATGGGGTGAATAACTTTCGCAACACTCATGTTTGGTCAGTAGAAAATCCGAACGTTGTCCGTCGGGCACATTTTCAACAAACATTTTCGGTGTATGTTTGGGCTGGCATGGTGAACGGTATGCTCATTGGACCATTTATTCTCCCAAATCGACTGGACGGGATGCAATACCTAGACTTTTTACGCAACATTTTGCCTTCCTTGTTAGAAGATGTGCCATTAAGTGTAAGACAATCAATGCGGTTTCTGCACGATGGTGCACCGCCCCATTTTAGACGCGAAGTGCGTGAGTTTTTGAATGAATTATTTCCGAATAGGTGGATCGGACGTAATGGACCCGTAGCGTGGCCTCCGCGAGCTCCAGACTTAACACCATGTGATTTTTTTCTTTGGGGAGAAATGAAACGCTTAGTGTACTAAACTGAAGTGCATACGGTTGACGGACTTCGTCTCAGAATTGAACAAGCTGGTGCTTTCATTCGGGGGAGGGACTCCATTCTCAAAGCCTGCACCAATGCTTGACTACGTCGTGCACGCACCTGTGTTTTTGAATCAAACGGCGATAACTTCGAACAATACCTATAAAGTACGTCATATTTGTTACCTCTGTTCGTGGTCTGCACCACCGCCTGCGTCTGCTCGGTAGCGCATCAGCTGATTTCATTTTCTGTTGGAGCGGTATGATTTCGGGCAGAGACGTACTTAGCCCTTCTCGTCAACTGGAGAGTGAGTACTTTTTCCTTTATTTTTTTTTACTTGGTCGCCCTCGTTTCACTACACATTACCTTTGTTATTTCAAGGGTAGTTGTTTCTGAAAAGGACAACTCCAACTTTGCGGACACCCTGTATAAATATAGTCGCGCTGTATTTTTTCGCGAAACCATTTCTTTGAAAGTAAATCGGAAACCAATTATTATGAAGACTTTCCTTAAAATGGTATTAGCATAATGAAAATACGCCCAATTTTGGCGGACACCATTTTCCATGGATCTTGTGAAGGTTTGCGGAAGCTTGAAAACTATTAATACATACTCGAACCTCTCATTCATGGCGACTTTTGGTCAATAAAGGTAGCCAGACAATTGGACCGGAAATTGTTTTCCATATAAATTGTTATGATTTGATGCAATAAAGTTTAAATAATACGTCTGTAGTACGCGTAACATTCAGTAAATCAAAATCTTGTTGGTTTCTTTCTAAGCTCATAAATGGTTCTCAATTATTCGCAATGTTCTGATTCTAGAAACATAGGCTTATGGATATTTTCGATCATATTAGTATGGAGAACAACATACTTATAGGAAGTAGCAAATAATATCACCAGAAGCCATCTGCCATAGAGAATGATCCAGCTCTCCCTTGGTTTAAACAAAAATCAAACACTTAAGGAAAAGTGTTTCTATTGTGACGAGTTTCTCCTTCTCTTTTCAGGAACGGTGGATACAAATACAGACTTAGTATTAGTGAATGCTGCTTACTTCAAAGGCATGTGGGAGAACAGATTCAATCCGGATCTCACACAACAAGAGATCTTCTACGTGAGCCCATCAAAACAGATCACTGTTGATATGATGCACATGGAAGGAACTTTTAAGCATGGTAAGTTGCTAGAAGTGAAACTAAAAATTTTTGAGAAAAGGAGAGTGGGTAAAAATACATGCCATGTGGTATCCTAAGCAATACTATGTAATATGTCGCATGAAAGGTTTTTTAATGACGGAGAAGAAATTACTATTGCGATTATGGATTTTCTGAGAAACCTCTTTCGTTTATGCAAACCTACCATGAAAATCGGTATCAAAAAGTTCGTCTAAATCAACAGTACTCTACCGAACAAAAAGTTTGTTCTGGCGTACCACAGGGATCAGTCTTAGGACCCCTGTTATTTTCATTATATATCTCAGATTTAGAAACAGAGGTAAAATCATGCAGCATACAATTTTTTGCAAACGATAGTCAAATTTTCTATTCATTTAGGAGTAATGACTTGGAAACAGCAAATAATAAAATTAATCAAGATCTTGCCCAAATTGAAAAGTTCAGTAGTAGTTATAATCTTCGTTTGAACCCTTTAAAGACAAATATGTTGGTATACGCAAATAGAACAAAAAATACTTTAAAAAAGGACATACATTTAAAAGGTAATAAATTAGTTCCTGTGGATCATTCGAAGAACCTAGGTATTATAATGGATGAAGACTTAAAATTTGTTGTACACACAAACTATCCAATTTCTCAGTGCTACGCTATTATCAGAGTTTTATTTGCAAATAAGGCTATATTACATAAATCTGCGAGAAAGCAATTGTGTGAATCTTTCTTGTTTTCAAGCATATCGTATTACTTAGTGGGTTACTACCCCTATTTAGATATTATAACAAGAAGTCGTATTCAAAGTATTATGAATACATGTTGCAGACTTGTAAATGGTCTCAGAAAGTATGATCGTATCTCGAATGCCATTAATGAACTCAAATGGATGAAAATTGATAAAATGTATAAGTACCAGCTCCTAAATCTAACTCATAAGGTTCTTTATTCAAAAACACCGTCATATTTAGTAAACAAATTCATACGTAGAGGGAATATGCATCTCATTAATATTAGATATAGAGATACTTTTTCAATTCCACGCCACAGCACATCTCTATTTCAGAATACATATATTTACAATGCGATCAAATCCATTACCCAAATTCAAGAAAAAAGTGAAAGAAGTTCTGCTTGATCAGCAGCTAAATCTGTTGTAACCCATAAGTGACCTCATATTTTCGTTATGCCTTCACTTAGATTATACTTTATTCTGTCGTTATTGTATACAGGTATTAATTTTCAACACATTCTGTTTTTTCACATCTCGTATTGTTAAGGGGGTTAGATGGTAGAATAGATATATTATCTAAATCTCGCCTCCTGTAAGAATCTTACAAATAAAGGACGTTAATTATTATTATTATTATTATTTCTCGAGTTCCTTGTATGATCGGAATATTGTTAGCTAGACAGTCACCAATTTTTTGAGTGCTCATGTCACTGCCACTGAAATATTTACACGTTTAGAATCTACCAGTATATCTTGATAATATAAAACAATATAAAATACACATTTTTTGAAAAGCAGCTTCATTTTAGAAAGATACCTCCTATACCTTCAAATAAGAATCTCAAATTCATGATAGACCTTGGAGTTCATGAAACATTTCCAAAATATCTCAGTAACAAAAATCTCAGAGACTGCACCGATTAACCATCTCAACTTCCCAAACTACGAGGTGCACTCCAATCTGAGAAAGAACGGGGGAGTTGTGGCTTTTGTCCGCAGCAGTCTTTCCTCCTCCAGGGATCTTTCTTTGGAATCAGACCGGAAGGACATTCTGTGGCTTCGCCTCAACTCCAAAACATCACCCAAATATATTTACTGCCTTTATCGCTCTCCCTCGAACCATAACTGGGATGACCTACTCGAATACCTCGCCGTCCAGATCGACTTCCTGAACGTCAATCACCCCGCTTCAGAGGTAGCTCTTCTCGGTGATTTCAATGCCCATAATGAGCTTTGGTTTTGCTCAAATAAGACCGATGCAGCAGGTCGTGCAGTCGAAGCGTTCGCTCTTACTCAAGGGCTGACCCAGCTGGTGACGAGTCCTACTTTTTTCCCCCGCATCTCGTCACACGCCAGTAGCCTGCTGGATCTCTTTCTGACCACGCATCCTGCCCCTTACAGCACTGCTGTCCTGTCCCCCCTGGGTAACTCAGATCACGGTGTTGTGGAGGTTAGGTTTCGGTCAGAAGCCGCTGTGGCAGCAGAAACTCGCACAGGCCGCAAAACTTGGCATTACGGACATGCCGACTGGGAGGGGCTCAGAGACTTCTTCTCTAGCTTTCCTTGGAGAGATGTCTGTTTCACTGACGCGGATGCGTCGACTGTCTGTTCTTCAATAACCGAAATTATCCACGTCGAAATGGAGGAATACATCCCTCACACAGTGAAAGTTCCTAAACCAGGGCCCAACGGCTGGTTCAACAAATCGTGTGACACTGCTCGCCAGCAGAAGATCAAGGCCCACAGAACCTACCTACAAAACCCCACTGTAGAGAACAGACAAGCCGACGTCGCCTCCAGAAACAAATATAACGAAGCGGTACGCAATGCCAAAAACCAGCATGATATAAAAGTTAGGCACAGGGTAATGTCGCAGCGCAATGGCAGTCGGTCTTTCTGGACGATGGCCAAGCAGATTGAAAAGAACTTCTCACACAGTAGCCTTCCACCACTTACGTGTCAGGATGGAACTATTGTATTCGACTCAAAGGCCAAGGCGGAAGTGCTAGCCAAGATCTTTGCTGCCAACTCCACCATGGACGTCCCCACCAACGCCCAAGTGCCGTCAATTCAAAGGGTTCCCCACACTATGCGGGAGGTAACATTCAGGCATAAGACCGTAAGACGAGTGCTCTTGTCGCTCGACATCAACAAAGCTTCTGGTCCGGACTTGATTCCTGCCATTGTACTGAAGAGATGTGCAGCGGAGCTTGCTCCAGTTCTTTCGCGTCTCTTCCAGATATCTTATGAATCCGGCACCTTCCCTGAAAACTGGAAATTTTCTCATGTACAGCCCATCCCAAAAAAAGGATCTAAAACCGACCCTTACAACTACAGGCCTATAGCTCTGCTTTCTGTTATAAGTAAAGTGATGGAGAGGTGCATAAATCGCGAGCTTCTAGACTACCTCGAACGTCACAGCTTGATTAGCGACAGGCAGTACGGTTTCCGGCACCAACGATCCACAGGGGACCTCCTAGCTTACGTCACGCAACTGTGGAGTAAACTCATCCAGTCTCATGGTGAGGCTCATGTCGTTGCTCTTGACATCACGAAAGCGTTCGATCAGCTGTGGCACGCTGCCCTCTTAAGCAAACTTCCATCCTACGGCCTCCCAGAAAAGCTTTGCAGATGGGTGGCTGACTTTATCTCTGGCCGCAAGATATCCGTCGTAATTGACGGATTCTCCTCTTCATCCCACAACGTCAACGCGGGTTCAATGCTTCCAAAACACAGTACTGTACTTTGACGAACAAAAAACGTCCTAGCGCTCATACAGTTTCGATGGACGGTCGAGTTCTACCAAAGAGCCATTCATTTCGGCTGGTCGGAGTCCAGATCACCGAGGAACTGATCTGGCACGAACCCATCTCTTCAATATCTGCAGCTGCTGGGAAAAAGCTAGGCTATTTGTTTAGGGCTAAGAAGTACTTTTCTCCGCATGACCTTCTCACTCTATACAAGGCCCAGATAAGGCCTAGCCTCGAGTATTGCTCACACATTTGGGGTGCTGCCGCCCCGACTACATTGTCCATGCTCGATGCTGTCCAGAGGAGGGCGGTCCGACTGATCGATGACTCTTCTCTAACAGACAGTCTCGGGACTCTTTCGCACCGGCGGGCCGTCGGCGATCTAGCTCTTTTCTATCGCTACACCAACGGGCTTTGCTCCTCAGAGCTCTCTTTCATGATGCCGCCGCGCGATGTGCCTGCCAGACAGACCCGCCTGACGTCGGCGTCCCATCCTAACCGTGTCAAACTTCGTACATCCAGAACTGGCCGATACGACCGCTCCTTTGTTCCGAGGGTGTCTAGATTGTGGAACAATCTACGGGAGGAAGCTTTTCCCAGTTCTACTAACCTTAGGCAGTTCAAAAATCGTATTAACAAAATTTCTTTGGGATCATCATAGCAGCCGCGGTGTTCCGGCATTTAGGCTTTGGCCTGCGCGGCTGTTTCGATATAAAAAAAAAAAAAATCAGAAAACACCCCCTGGAAAGGTATATTCAAATTTCATTAAAAATTAGTCGGGTCCTACGACGGTGTACTATCAATTGATAAAATTAGTATATGGTTCAGATTTTTGGGGTATTTGATAAAAAACTATTTCTTGGAATATTATGTATATATGGTATTTTGGAAATGAGACATTTTTTGATATATCTTCATATAAAGTTTTTTTCTTAAAGTACGAATATTTTTTCGCAGTTTTTGTTTGGGTAAAAAATTTTCCACTTTGAAAGAATGAGCATTTTGTATTGATAAAATAATTAAATTACTATACATGACAGGCTAATGCAATCAATGTCCTCTAGTTGTTGACAACAATTGGCATTTCATACGTTTTGGATTGAGGGTTCCCTATAAAGTGTATATTTTTTTTAAGTTGAAAATTATTCCTATCGATTTCACTTCACACGTCAATTGGTGGGCAAGTATTGTAATCGCAAAAGAAATCGACAATTAGATATAATGTTTTTTTTTGATGTTACATGACATCTACATCACGAAAAACCATGTCACTCATTTCCGTCAGTCTGTCTATCAGTCTTTCTGTCTGTTCGCTATTCCTTTATCTCTGTATAACTCGAAAACGGCAGCTTAAATTTTGATGGAATTTTGACATAATTGCAACAAAAAAAGTTTGCAGATTTTGAAAACCGATTCAGTGGAGAAGCTAAGAGCAAAACATGGAGAGTCATTTTTATGATTTTTTGACAGGTTTGAAAATTTGGTTTGGTATTTGCAGGAGGCGTTAGCCAAAGTCAAAAAAATAACTTGTTTCCTCCTACTCAATCAGGATTTCGTGCGGGACATAGCACTACTTCAGCATTGCTCCATCTAACTGACAACATCGTAGGTAACTTATAGTGTACAGACATATTAATACCATATTAGTGATGATTGATTTCTCAAAAGCCGTTGATACAGTTAATCACAAAATCATGTTGAGCAAGCTACATTGGACTATCTGATATTCCGCTAAGATTTTTCCAAAGCTACATGGCTGCAAGAAAACAGGTAGTTAAGACGGTTAGGGGCGTCTCTTCTAGTACTGTGGTTTCGTCTGGTGTTCCGCAGGGGTCAGTTCTGGGACCTCTTTAACTTACACTATAGACTTAGAATCATGTGTGGAATTTTGTTCTATACAAACGTATGCTGATGATGCACAATTATCATTTCACTTCAAATATTCTCAGTTAAATGAAGTGTCGTTTAAAATTAATACTGACCTAATCAATATTACGGATTTTTGTGAAAAGCACTGTCTCAGGATCAATCCTGAAAAGAGTTCAAGTATGCTTTTTCCTCCGAAACACATAAAGGACGCAATTGTACTCATTATAAATAACGAGCGCATCCCCATGGTAGAACATTCTAAAAACCTGAGTGTTATCTTGGACACTAACTTGAAGTTTGATAGACATATCGGTTACCTGTGTCAAAAAGCGTATGCCAAATTAAAACTTTTATACTCCAACCGGATCATTTTAAACTTTAAAACTAGGAAAAAAATAGTTGAAAGCTTGATCCTGTCATCTTTGCAACAGTCTCTGATTTTATTCTATAATTATTTGGATTCGTCGGATCGGTATAGGTTACAAAAAATTCAAAACGGCTGCTGCAGGTTTGTGTTTGGACTTCGTAACTATAGTCATGTCTCTGCGAAGATTAAAGATTTAGTTAAAGATGCAATCATAGTTTGTTCATGCTATGAAGGTGTTTGTCCATAAAGTAGTTCGCACAAAAAAGCCACCGTACATTTTAGAAAAGCTAGTACCAAGAGGTAACATGAATCAGAGAAATCTCAGGCACAACAACAACATTCCATGCTGTCAAGTTACACAACTCTACAGATAAAATGTGTCGCAGTAAAACAATAGTACCCTTCAGGAGTCTCGTTAAGAAACAGCTGATGGGATATTAATAGTTCAAGTGTGCATTTGTTAAATTTTTTTTTTCATATTTTTTCATATTACTCTGTTGACTCGCGTGTGCGTGTTGTCAACACGTTATCTATTCAATTCATTTACTGACATTTCTTTTTCTCCTTATTATTATTACTGTTATTTGTTTGTGTATCGAGTTTAACTATGTTACTCTTTCGCACACAGTGAGGTTAAGTGTAAGAGTAGCCATTTGGCTAAACTTCGCCACACTGATGTATGTGTATTAATAAAGACATTTATTATTATCATTATATGTGACAATCAAACATATTCGTACACTACTAACCCCGTTGATTATTCGCACCTATGAGACATATTTCACTCATAGATTTCTATGTATATTTACCCATTAGTCTTCAAATGATTGAAATATATTCAATACACGCGTCGAGCGCAACAAAAACAGGTGATAAACCTGTAGCAGGGTAGGGGCTGGATGCTTACTCTTCGCAATTTTAGCTGCATAGCTGCCGATGCTTGTCAAATGGATGATGACTGCTTATCTAAACCTATTTGACTGGCTTGATCTATTTAACTCCTTTGTTATACATGTGCGTAGTTATCTTTTTTCTTAAAGGCCGAACACAAACTTTTAGGAAACTGATGATATCAGTGGGTGGGAAGTGGGGAGTCAACCTACTTGATGTCATTTTAATTTCTGTTTATGTGACGAATAAATTTATACTCACGTATCAACTTTCTTATAACTTAGATTTGAAACTATGGCTATGAGGTCCAGCTTCGATATTATCGCTCACACTTTTTACTGTTTCCGTGACATGTGTTGGTAAAACTTATGTTCTTTTTCAGATGTGTCCGAAGCTCTTGGTGCTCATATCCTAGAACTTCCTTACAAAGGAGACAACATAAGCATGTTCATCCTACTACCACCTTTCTCAAATACTGAAAGCTCTATTGATTTGAAACTATGGCTATGAGGTCCAGCTTCCATATTATCGCTCACACTTTTTACTGTTTCCGTGACATGTGTTGGTAAAACTGATGTTCTTTTTCAGATGTGTCCGAAGCTCTTGGTGCTCATATCCTAGAACTTCCTTACAAAGGAGACAACATAAGCATGTTCATCCTACTACCACCTTTCTCGAATACTGAAAGCTCAATTGACACGACGTTGAAGAGTTTGAACTTGGATACGTTCAGGAGTGTGGTGGAGAACGAGAATTTGATCTCCAAGAAAGTACAAGTTGCTCTACCGAAGTTCAGCCTGGAGACTACTATAGAACTGACGCCGGTAAGTCACTAAAACTCAGCTTTGCAGAACAGTGTAAGGTACAAATTTAGGATCACAAAATTTCAAAACACAAGAAATCAAATTAAGAAATGCTACATATTTTAGGAAAATGAAGCATATAAGTTTGAATTTCATTTTTTGAAGATTACGTCATCCAGATGGGACCTCTCATTGCATTTTGCAAAACACGTTGAAGCATAGCAAGTACACTTTCGCTTATGTCTTGAGGAATAGCTTCTTTCAGGTTAATAATATTTCACGGAGTATTGACGTAAACTTTTCAGTTGGGATAAGCCGTAAGAAGATTCAATGGGCTTAGCGAATAGTCGAGCCATTTTATTTGAAAATCCGAGAAGAGAAACGATAAGAGATGCATTTGGCAAGATATTTTATACAGGATGCAACTTAATGATACTCCGTAATTATGGCGCATTCCTGAACCAAATTTGAGTAGAAAAGTTACAAACATACAAACGCCTGTCACAAAATAGCCTGATTTTCGAAATTTTAAAAAAAATTGGTCTTTTATTAATATCTCAAAGTTCTGTCTGTCGAATATGTTGAATCTTGTCAGTATTGTTCATTGCAATAACCGAACCATAACTGAAAAATAATTATGAATTCCAGTGGCGTCTCGGGGGGCAGTCTCACAAACGATACCGACAAAGAATGTGTACACCACCGGCTTTTTTCAAAATGTGTATTTTCGGCTTAAGCTTAAGCTTAATGTATCTTCTGGTATCTCTCCATATCATACCTACTTTTCGAGGAAAAAAAAACTCATTGCAGGTCGAAAAATTATTAAAATATGATCAAATATATTTGACTTTTCGTGACAGTTTGAGATTATTTTCCTCTGTCAAAAACCTATTTTCTTAAATGTTTATATAAGCTATTCTTCTTGAATTTGGACCAGAAAAGCGACCTTGTAATTACAGCCTATCATTAAGTAATGCCCTGTTGCCAGGTTAGACAATATTCAGCCTACAGTTTATTTTAAGGGCCATATCGTCAGTTGTTCCTACAATCATAGAACACCTTTATGACCTCCTTGATTTTCATGATTTTTTCTGTCCATCAGAAAGGCAGTGGTCAGGGCTCTATCTTGAGGTTACGTGTTCTTTTTGAATTCCTATAAATTTCAGGCTGATAGAACTTGATTTTTATCATCCGTTTTATCAGTTTGAAATTTCTTAACGTTCAAAAAGAAAACATAACCTCATAATAGGAGAGCGCAGACGCTGACACGGAGCAATAAAGGCGACCTACAATTGTAGGAAGGACTGACGATATGGCCCTAAGGACATGGTTTACGGAGTATCGTTGATTTGGTCGCAGAGTAGGCAAAAATGGACCTGTTATGCATCAGCGCGAGCATAAGGCGTCATGATCAGATTTCATGGCTGCATGCAACGAAGTGAATGACACAACATGACGTAAACTTGAAAAAAATCATTAACATCGTGCAATTAATTTTGCATCAAATTATATACTACTCTGAACATCGCAATCATAATCGAAAATGTCTATATATATCATGCTGAGTGGAAGATATATAAGGAAAGTGTTATCCTATTCATTCAACTGTTTAATTTTGGATAAAACCAAGTGGTACGTAATATTTCATTGCAAAATGATTGCTTTTTTATTATCATTCCTATAACTCAGATATTCCCTAGACACATCATTAAACTCCCGATCTTCAAGTGAATCTCAGTTTTTTGAACGGTATAGATCCTACCATGATACAGACATAATAGTAGTACCTACCTAAAGTAGAGAATATAAAATAGCAGTTATAACTTCAACAGCTGCATTATCCAGAATGTTGTCACCTCTTCTAATGCTGCGCATCTCATCTACATAGCTCAGAATATAAAAAAAAACATATAGAAGAATGGGTAAAACTTTTGAACGACTTTCATCTGACATCTCATTCAAGGTATATTCACTTACTTTGGGTTGTTCACCCCTAACAGCTGATTGGATTTCCGTTAAACATGGTTAAGAATCATCTAGAAATTTAGGGTCGTATCGCCTTTATGGCCTCCTTGATTTTCATAGTTTTCTAATGTTCCTTGTCAGCACTCTATTTTGAGGTTATGTTACAAATACCTATTTGCATAAAATTGTCCATGCTTTTGATTTATATCAGCGTGAAATTACTTACAGTTCAAAAAGAAAACATAGCCTGACAGTAGGAGAGCTCTGACGCTGACACGGAACAGTAGAAATCTAGAAATACCCCAGACTTTCTGAAGGAGAGAAAATACTATGCAAATCAAGGAGGTCATAGAGGCGTCCTACAATTGTAAGAACGATTTACCATACCGCGCTTATTATTTCATACCGGACGTAAGCATTACAGCTAAGCAGCGTCTTTTTTGTATACTATATATAGCGATTTGATTATCTGGCCGTGTATTGCATCCTGCACGCCACACCTCTCTGACTAGATGCATATCCTCATCTAAATCACTTTTCCTCATGGCGATCTTGACTACGTGGATTTTGGTTGTCTATTTTCGTCCATTCTCATTGTACCAGACTATGTAATTGTTTTGATTGTATAGTCTCAATATCTATTTTCTTCCTTATCTCCTCATTAGGAATTCGGTCCATTAGAGTCAACCTATAACTTCTGAAAGACTCTATTGATTCTCCTTTTCATGCCTTCTTTTAGTAACCAAATACCTGCCCCGTATGTTACACAACTTTCTACCAGCGATTTGAACAGTTTTATTACTTCCTCGCAAGATAGCTGCTTTATTTAATTTATGAGAATCTTTTGGTGCAGAAACTGAAAATACTACACAGTTTCGCTAACCTGAGATGAGGATCCTGATATTGTTAGTGAAACACGCTAGTTTGACGAGTGGTGTATATGATTGTGTTCGTAGCTTCCCTTATTGTAGTCATTTATCTCGATGGCTATAAAATTGTAGTACACTCAGTTCAATAATTTATTTTATAAGCGCCTTCATAAATATTTACGTGGAACTGCTGATACCATAATGATCCATGTCTAATTGAAATGTGCACGTGTATAAAAATATCTCTAGCTCCAGGCAATAATCTTTCTCATAATTTCCATGCAAGGTCGCTGTTACAATTTGACTGACGGCACACATTGTAATTCCATTGGTGGTGATTTAGGATATTATCCTAAGCTTTCCTGCTATACTTCCTTTTTCTGCTATCAAATATTAGATAACAACGGAACTATTCGATTAATGTCTAATATACAGGGTGTCCGCAAAGTTGGGGTTTTCCTTTACACGACGTGTAGATCTTGAAAACATAACATTAACATTTTTCTTAGTACCATATACACCAATGTCTTAAGGGAACCGAGATAAAGGGCTCTGCAACATCAAAAATATCTGAATACCGTCCTGTAGCCGCGACCCGCGACATCACCGAGTGGTACAAGGTCACTGGCTCAACCCGACCACAGAACTGGGTCGGGGTCAGTGTGTCAGGTCAGTATGCAAGCTTCAACCGACGGTTACGGTCACGCGTGTAGAGGTAAACGAACCCGTATAATCGATTGCGTTTCAAAAAACAACAAGCACTAGAGACGTGGCTAGAGAAGTGCAAGTATCAAAAACTGAAGTGTGGCAAACGCTGCGTGAAGAGGGGCTGTATCCGTTTCACGTCCAACGTGTACAAGCCCTTCAACCTGACGATTTTCCAGCAAGAGTGCGGTTTTGTGAGTGGTTGTTGCATCAACATGACAATAATCCGGACTTTTTGAAGTGCATATTGGTGACAGACGAATCTACGTTCACGCGTAATGGGGTGAATAACTTTCGCAACACTCATGTTTAGTCAGTAGAAAATCCGCACGCTGTCCGTCGGGCAAATTTTCAACAAACATTTTCGGTGAATGTTTGGGCTGGCATGGTGAACGGTATGCTCATTGGACCATTTATTCTCCTAAATCGATTGGACGGGATGCAATACCTAGACTTTTTATGCAACATTTTGCCTTCCTTGTTAGAAGATGTGCCATTAAGTGTAAGACAATCAATGTGGTTTCTGCACGATGGTGCACCGCCCCATTTTAGACGCGAAGTGCGTGAGTTTTTGAATGAATTATTTCCGAATAGGTGGATCGGACGTATTGGAAACGTAGCGTGGCCTCCGCGATCTCCAGACTTAACACCATGTGATTTTTTTCTTTGCGGAGAAATGAAACGCTTAGTGTACAAAACTGAAGTGCATACGGTTGACGAACTTCGTCTCAGAATTGAACAAGCTGGTGCTTTCATTCGGGGGAGGGAATCCATTCTCAAAGCCTACACCGATGCTTGGCTACGTCGTGCACGCACCTGTGTTTTTGAATCAAACGGCGATAACTTCGAACAATACCTATAAAGTACGTTTACCTAAAAACTGAAAACGCGGCAACGCCGTCATATTTGTTACCTCTGTTCGTGGTCTGCACCACCGCCGGCGTGTGCTCGGTAGCGCATCAACTGATTTCATTTTCTGTTGGAGCGGTATGATTTCGGGCAGAGACGTACTTAGCCCTTGTCGTCAACTGGAGAGTGAGTACTTTTTCCTTTATTTTTTTTTACTTGTTCGCCCTCGTTTCACTACACATTACCTTTGTTATTTCAAGGGTAGTTGTTTCTGAAAAGGAAAACCCCAACTTTGCGGACAACCTGTATTGTGTTGTATGCCGAATACCTAGCATTTTAGTACACTTTTCTTTGACAGAAATTATACTTTGTATTTCCATTATCAGCTTTTACCTACTGCAAAAAAAGTTGGACCCAATCCTCGCAGCTCTTAGATACAAGTCTGACTGTGAACTTTAGGTAATGCACCTGACAAAAATTGACATACTGCTCCAATTAGAATGGGTACAACTGAGGGCACGACTCATTACGTTAAAAACCGGACGCTTTCGACTTCTTGTTCCATTTTTGTGCCTTATTGATGGACATGTCTTTTGTCCAGCCATTTACATGACTAAATTTGTACGTCAAATGAAGCGAAACGATGCGAAGGGAACTGCGGCGACATTTGGCATTCGTGACGCGTTACTTAACTGCGTGAGGTGTTCGATTGTGTGTGAAGGAAATCAGCGGAGATTCGCCTCTCTTTTCCTTGCTTCCAATAAATGGGCGTGCACTTTAACTCTGCTGATCATGGTCACGTCCAGTTTCAGGGTAGAGCGTTCATGTTGGTAGTTGAGGATCTGAGGCTTGGGTGGATTCTGAAATGAACGCTCTGGCCTGCAACTAGTGACATGTTTAGCAGCGGCGAGTTCCCGCTGCAACCGCGTGCGGCAGCACTGTTGTGGGCGCTCTCACTTTCGTGAGTCACCAGAATCCTCGAGGGTATCTTTAACTGTATTCTAACGCACAAACTTGTATCAGAGGTATACTCTATTGCTGGTTGTTGCTATCTAACTATATACCGCATGCTAAAAATGTGGCATCATATGCTTTACTTGTAGGCACAGTATGCTAAAACAGTTTTGGCCTAAAGGACAAGGTTGGAATCCCGTTAAGATAAACTAATCTAATTATACTCCTCAACGTCTTATAGAGCAAAGTTTTAACTTTAATTTAGATGCTCGACGACCTCCAATGTTATAGTTTTCAACTGAGTTATTAAGCATTCAATATACCCCCACTGTAATCCAGATCAAACTTGTTTTAACAAATTTAAAAAAAATGTTTCCAGGGTTTTGGGACTATCTTGAATAAAAAAGGCTTGCTTAGCTTTCTCTAAAACTGGCCATTTTCGAGTTATATGCCATTTAATGTCTGAAGAGTCGTAAAAATGCGTCTATTCAATGCTTAAAAACACGGTTAAAAACTACAATTTTTAAGGTCGCCAAGTATCTAAATTAATGTTTAAGCCTTGCTCTACAAAAGCATTCTGAGATTACTTTATTTTAAAGCGATTTTTAACGTTGCCCGTTGGCAAAAAATTGGCGAACTGTTGGTCTTCGCAGACTATATATAAATGACGCTGTTTTTCACAATTTCCTGGTGATGGTATGCATTTGCTTACAAACCCTGTGCAAAACTAACACCACGTTTATAGTTTTATCTACCCTTTCTAGAAAAACGCTTTGTTTAGTAAATAATCGTGTGAAATGCAGTTATATTGTTGTCAATGTATAGCTTAATACTTTCCTATATGCTTTCAGTATTTTTCTAAATGTTTAGTGTGAAGATCATTACGTTTTTACGCCAAATTTGAATAGTTGCAACTAATTTTTGCAGTACTAACATAGAAATTGAATATTTAATAATACGACGTCATTCGAGAACGTTTAGATGTTCTGTACTTCTCTTCCGGTGATGCACATTATGTTGGTAACATCTAAAGTTTTTGAAGACTTTTTTGTTTTCAATGTTCTGTAAAAATATATATAGAAAACGACAATGATCTTCATGCAGAGCAGCGGCTTCTATAATGTCTAACCTCAAATATAGATCAGGGCATTCTCGGAAAAGTGGGAGCCTGAAGGTGCACCCCAATTGAGGGGAAATGAAGCTATTTTTGTGTCAAGCATTGTCGAGTAACATTGTCGCGCGCTCGTCTCTTGCCTTTCCTCCATTGAGCGTATACATTTGGGGCCGTATCATCAGTCGTTCATATAATTGTAGCACGCCTTTATGGCCTCCTTGAATAGCATAGTATATTCTATCCTTCAGAAATGCTGGGGTGTTTCTAGATTTCTACTGTTCCCTGTCACCGTCAGGGCTCTCCTATTGTGAGGTTATGTTTTCTCTTTGAATCCTGATGATAAAACTTGATTTTTATCATTTGGTATTGAGATTTCTTATAATTCAAAAGGGAAATACAGCTTCAAAATAGAGCCTGACACGAAACAGTAAAAATCTAGAAATACCCATGCTTTTCTGAAGTACAGAAAAGACTATGAAAATCAAGGAGGCCGTGAAGGCGTCCTAAAATTGCTGGAACGAGTGACGATATGGCCACTAGGTGTCGCAAGGGTGGTGGCATAGCATTCATACAGAAAAACTGTCATTGTCACTGACATCTTCAAATTCATATCAAAATTAGGCTATCTTAAGGATTACTAATTTCAATATGTATGTGCGTTGTTCCTTTTACTGCTCAACGTACCTTTATAGAATAGAAACACGACTCTCATATTCTCTTATTCGTTTACATATTTTTCAAAATATGAAAAAGTACTTTACAATGCGAGTATAAACAGTGAAAGTGACCAAATTTCCTGCGTGAGTGCTATATCACTAGTGGAACGTTACCAGAAATGACAAGACTACTACAGAAAAAAAGAAGTGACTTAAAACTTAAGAACAAGTGCGGCAATGTTTTTTTTACCTAAAAGTATTAAGTAGATATTCTGAATTTGTGGCCATAAAATAAGTGAATTCTTGGAAATGATCAAAAAAGGGATTTTGTAAAAATAGCTTGGAATCACACGCACGAAATGTTTTACCACTTGTTGAAGGATGCAAAATGTAGGCCATAGATAAAACGCTGGCATACTATGAAGGTGATGACTACGTCTAAACGTTACGTTGTTTCAAAGATCTGCAAACCAAAAGTCCAAAATCTTGACAATGAATGTCCAAATTGGACCAAAATTTCGAAGTTTGAATGAGTAGACATGCGTAGAGTGGCAATTAAGTGAGAATTTATCACCCAAAAAAATTAAGAGAACAAGTTTCAAGCAAAGTTCACCATTGGTCTTGCATTCTGACGTTGCACCCATTATCGGTTACCATGACGAATTCGCTTGATTCCATTTTGTGAAATAAAAATGGGACAGTGGAGAATATCGCAGTTATTGGGTGGGGGCGGGGGATTGGAAAACACGTTGAAATTGTTTTCAACTTTGATATTTCGAGGGGAGGGGGGCAGATCCCAAGATACCCCCTGGATCCTTTCAGCCATTTTGGCGTAACTGACTAATAAACATCCACACTTTCTCGTTTATAATATTAGTACCTAGAGAATTAGGGATGTTATGCCGTGCGTGTGATATTTACTACGTTCATAAGGATTCTGCCGCTCAAGCAAAGCGATACCAAAGTACTGGACCAACGCCTACACGTACTCGTCACCTTGCTGGAGTGTCCAAAATAATTTGGATATTCTAATTACCAGTTCCATTTAACCTACTCAACAATTTCGTTTGGTTTTTTTTGCAGTACTGTTTAATAACGCCGCGCCGCTTCAGAATCCAGTTTTAGTCCCAAAGTCACTTCGAAAATAATAAAAATTCACTGGTTTCCAAAGCACAAGTGCCCTGGTCTACTGCTACCAATGTCTGTATACTAACATCCTTCTCCTATTTCTCTGTCTGTCCACCGTAGATCCTAGAATCCATGGGTGTAGGCGGCCTTTTTGCCGGCGATGCTGACTTTAGCTGGTTGACCCCAAAGAGAATATCAGTGGACGCCACTGTGCACAAGGCGCGCATTGACATCAACGAAAAGGGGGCCCAAGCTGCGGCAGCCACCGCCATTCTGACCTTCAGGATGTCCACGGACGAGGAGGACCAACCTCCAATTCAATTTACTTGCAATCACCCGTTTGCGTATATCATTTACAATAAAATGTCTCATACGGTTTTGTTCGTCGGGGTGCTCAAAAATCCCGCATCGGTAAAATAGGTTAAATAAAGTGCTGTTGAATTTAGGTTGTGCTTCATTGCCATTGTGACTCTGCAGATATCGTCTGCAACACCGTTTTGTTTTTGGGTCAATATTCCCACACTGGGACATTTAAGTCCTCTAAATGTGCCACATAAAAAATATCTAGTATTTAGAAGACCGTGCATTTACTCAATGCAGCATGGCTTGTTTGTTTGGAAATTATACAATAACCG
Organism: Acanthoscelides obtectus; assembly: GCA_963669975.1. Lineage (NCBI taxonomy): Eukaryota > Metazoa > Arthropoda > Insecta > Coleoptera > Chrysomelidae > Acanthoscelides > Acanthoscelides obtectus. Next base: position 25,744,881 of record CAVLJG010000010.1, on the reverse strand, counting down.
AGATTTTAGTTTGTATACTTTGAATTATTTAACATTTTTCAAAAATCTCAATACACGGGACTGACACGGTTACACGGAACTGACAAAGAAACAGCAGGATAGCAAACATGCTTTGCATTTTTTATTAAAAAATAGTCAGGTACAAAATAAACTCAAACAATGTATTCTGAAACAAAAACATAACGTTATATTGAGCGGCTACTTGGAAACTCTGCTGCTAATTGACCATTTTTTTTCCACTCGGACAAAGGAATATCATCATCTGAAGAACTTTCACTGTAAACATTGTAGTAATGTAGCTTCGCTTTATTCCCTTTGTCAAAAATGTATAATTCTTCATCAGACGCAGAACTTTTCGTTACCGAATTATAAGATAAAGTTCCAATAGTGTAATGTAGACATCTTTCGCCGCAGTCGAAACAGGAGAGCTCTCTTAGTGCACGTTTACATCAAACGCGCTTCGCTTGGAGCTGTGCGCTTTGCTTTACAGCCCAGTAGGAAGCGAGAGGAACGACAACACAGCTTTAAATGAATGTGTTCAGACCGCGCGCATGGCGCTACGCGCTGTGCCTTACGTTATACTATGCGGAGCGGTGGAAAACGCGATGTGTTGGTTTTGCGTTGCGTTTTGCCTCGCTTGTTCAGACAACTCCGAGGGTTATCTGCATAAACACAATGGAAGAAGAAATTATCACCGCCGTTTTTAAACGAGAGGCAATATGGAATCCGAAGCATGCGTTGCATAAAAATGTATACGCGTTACAAAAAATGTGGAAAGAAATAGGAGACGAAGTTGGAAAAGATGGTGAGTTCATATTATGTTTTAACTAGGGATGGATATAATATATCAACTTTTAGAATGTGTCGATGTCTTCTTTTTGTTGTCCGTATTTTTGCATCGGTTTTGGTTTCCATGTATAGGGGCGTATTCGTGTTTTTATTCTATGTATAAGTGGTTTGCGATACGTCATCTGTATAAACCATCGTGTGTATGAGGTAGTAGCAGTTTTAATTTTTAAGGCAGAGTAGTTAAAGAACAAAATAATTAGGGAATAGAAACTCAAAGATAATACTATATAATACATTTATTGTACGAAAGAAAATTGATTCTGCCACTCAACTGCACCAGTAGTCACAAAATAATTTGTTAATATTTCTCTGGTTCTCTTTGCATCTTCGGAAAAGCGATACTGGGAGTGTGTGTAGGTACTCGGATTAATATCGCCGCTAAAGCCCGTCTGACATTCCTTATTTGTCTTAAATCCCTCCTGTTCTATAACAAAATTGTGCAAAATACAAATGGCCTTTACAATATTTATAGCTGTCTCAATTTTTGTTTCGATAGGTTTTAGTAAAATTCGCCATTTGCCACTCATTATGCCAAATGCGCATTCAGCACATCGCCGGGCTCTGGAGAGACGATAATTAAAAATTCTTTTTGAATTATCTAAATTTCTTCTAGGATATGGCCTCATTAGGTATGGAAGCAGAGGGTAAGCTTCATCGCCTACTATAACCAATGGGGCTTTTATATTTGTTTGTGGTAAGCATTGATCAGGTGGGACGTCAAGCTCTTTTCTGTCTAATGCTCGAAAAAGCGACGAGGACCTAAAATTTCCTCCATCGCTTTGGCGTCCAAAACTCCCAATATCAACCGCAATTAATTTACAGTCAGCATCAACTAGGGCTTGAAGTAATATTGAAAAATATTGCTTATAATTATAGTATAGAGATCCGGTATTGGAGGGACATTTAACTTCAATATGTTTGCCGTCAATACTGCCTATGCAATTTGGAAAATTCCATTTGGTCCAATATTGTTGTGATTTATTGTGCCACGTTGCTTGTGTAGGTTTTGGTAGGTAATCACTTTTCATGGTATCCCATATTACCATGCATGTATGATTTACAATATTTGAAACTGTTGCCACCCCCAATCTGAAGTGTAGAGCTAGGGATCGATAGGATTCTCCAGTAGCAAGAAATCTGCAACAAACATACATAAAATATGCTTGGTGTTAATAGCAATTTTTGTTTCAGTTCAAACTGTTAAAAATAAATGGAAATACTTGAGGGACTACTTTAACAGAGAAACAAAAAAGTTAGAAAAACCCAGATCAGGCAGTGGAGCAAATGAAGCTGTAGCAAGTCCTTGGCAATATTATTCTCTTTTGTTATTTTTAAAAGACCATCTGCAAACCCCACTGAGGGATGCAAATATAGAAGCGGAAAGGGTCACAGAAGATATTGACTTAGAATATAATGATATACAGGACGTAGAGTCGCAAGATTCTGACAATGTTTTGTCACCGCCATCGACCAGCAGTCAAGCACCTTCAAGGTCTGCAAGCCGATTATCTTCTACTTCTGAAACTCGGAAGGGGGCGCAGAAGCGAAAGAAGCAACTGGCAACAGAAAACGACAATAGCGAACTAATAATGTTAGAAAAACGGAAACTTGAGCTCCTAGAGTCTGAATCACTTAAAGAAAATGATGATGATCTTTTGTTCCTAAAGAGTCTTTTGCCATACATGAAGAGTCTTCCTGCTTCAAGAAGATTACGTCTAAGATTAAAGTTTCAGGAACTGCTTCTTCAGCAAGTTGAGGAGCATGAAAGTGAAGTTTCACAAAATGTTTGTGGACAACCTCCGGCACGTGTCTTTACCTTCCCCGCTCCCTCAAGTTCCGCTTCGGACAATCATACATACCATCATCACATACCGATACAGTCAACACATCCGGATCCGACCACACACAATGTATCTGAAGGTAGTGAATTGGACACCCCTATGCGAAGTTTTTTTTCAGGATATAACGCGTAACATTTTTATTCGGACAAATGTATTTTTTAATAAAATAAAACTCAGTTTTTCATAAACACTATAATTTTATTTTGGCTTACCTCAATGTTATAACCAAACGTTGTTCTGCTGAAATCCTTTCACGGAAATTGGTTCCAATCCCACATAAATAAGGATCCAAATGGCTTAGGAGAAGGTCGAAAGATTCCTTTGACATCCTCAAGTATTCATAAAATTTTTCTGGATATTTTCTGGCATCTCGATAGAGGTGATAGAATTCTCCGAACGATTTCCTACATATATTAATCTCATGCACCCACGATCGTTTTAGTTTTTTTCTATTCACTTTCAACGCAATACTTTCGAGTAGTAATATCTTCTTAACTCGTGAAGGAGCCATGGTGAAATGCTTGGAAAATGCGTCTTTAAATATAAAGTGTGTTTTAATAACAGTCGAGGTATGAAAAGCGAAGCGCCTCCGATATGAATGAACCCGAACGCATAGAGGTTCGCTTGACATGAAGTGAGGCGCACAGCTCCAAGCGAAGCGCGCTCGATGTAAACGTGCCCTTAGTGTGAGGCCTGACTGCCCGCTCTAGACGAGCGTGCAGCGGCGCGGGGCGTGGAGCGTGCATGTCTATCTCTGCTTATTCTATCTAGATGTCCTTAGTGGCAGCCGCCAGAGCGTTGTAGAGAGCGCGCATGTTTGCGTTTGGTGGAGCGTCGAGCGGTGTACAGCGTTCATTTCAATTCTGTTTGTGTTTTTAGAGCGTTTCAGTAGCACGTGCATTATGCCGTTCGAAGAAATAATTTGTGCAATCCAAGAAAAACCAGAAATATGGATGTCAAAGCATGCTCTCTATAAAAATAGACTAGTGAAAGCAAAAATCTGGACTGAATTAGCAGAAAAACTAGGCATAGAAGGTAATATTTTATTACATTTTCATTACATTACATACTGAAAATAACTGAACATATTTTGTAAACATTATATTTTCCTATCTCAAAAGTAGTTAGCGAATTGGTTCCGTATATTTCTCGCGGCCTGAGAAGAACTGTTGTTTCTTCTATTGAGATCAGCATAATGTGCCCCAGGAGTCAGATTTGTGTCATAGTTTTGAGAATTACAATCATTTCCTTCGAGATCACGTATGACATTGTGTAGAAGGCAAGCGGTTTTTATTATTAAACATGCGTGTTCTACATTTGTTTCGATCGGCTTACTGAAAATACGCCATTTTGCGTATAAAATACCAAAAGCACATTCAATACATTTTCGTGCACGTGAGAGACGTTTATTGAAATACTCATTTTTATCATTCAGGTTTCTTGATGGAAACGGCCGCATTAAATGTATTTTCAAAGGGTAGGCTTCATCTCCCAGAAAAACATAAGGAGATTCTAATGTGGTCCCTGGTAAATTATCGGGTGGAGGAATATGTAGTCCTCCATTTTCCATCAAACTGTTCAACGTTGAATAATGAAAAGTCCCTCCATCACTTTGTTTGCCTTTTCCTCCTACTTCTATGGAGATAAATCGTTTATTTGCATCCGCCACACCTTGTAGTATTATGGAAAAATATTGCTTGTAATTGTAAAACGAAGAGCCAGACTTAGCGGGACACATCATTCTGCAGTGTTTGCCGTCAATAGATCCTAAACACATAGGGAACTGCCATAGTCTGTAATAGTCATTTGCTATATTTTTGAAGTCCTCTTGCGTTGGCCGTGCCATATGTACTTCAACCAATTGCTGCCATATAGCTGAACAAGTTGCATAAACAATGTCGGCTACTGTTGTTTTCCCCATTCGAAAACTAAAAGCCAGTGCTCGAAAAGATGTTCCAGTAGCAAGATATCTGTAAAAAAATGATACTGAAAAAAATTGGTAAACCTAAATATCGCTTAGATTGACAAAACTGAAACCCTACTCATTTATGTTATCGATTTGTACATGGAAATATTTTTTTCTTGCAGAAGTTACATTGAAAAAGCGTTGGAAACATTTAAAAGACCAATACCGGAAGGAACTCAAGAAACAACCACATTTCAGATCTGGAGCAGAGGCGGACGTTTGGGTGTCTTCATGGCAATATTTTAATTTAATGATGTTCATTAAAGATGAAGTAATGCCTGCACCATCAACTGGAAATTTATCTGTTAATGAAAAAGATGATAGCCAAGAAGCAGAAAATATAGAAAATGATGAGGACAGTTCAGAGATGCCAAATGATTCGGATAATTTGGATTCTGAAATGATGCAGCCGATGATGTCTCCACCTTCTCAACCTGCAGCCACATCGTCTGCAAGTTCGTCTCAACAGTCGTCATCGTCGTCAAGAAAACGTTTGAATCTGAAGGAGAGTATGCTAGACATCGAAAAAAAGAAACTTCTATTGATGGAAAAACGGTTAATGGAGACCGATAATGATCAGAAGTTAAATAATGATGAAGACTTCTTATTCTTGAGAAGCATTCTTCCCGCAATGAAGAAACTAACGGAACTGCAAAAATTTCAGTTCCGTGGCAAAGTTAATGAATGGCTGTATGAAGCTACGAAAGAAAACCAAGCAGTTACTTCTCAACAAAATGTTAATTATCAGTGTTACTACACTACACCACCAGATGAAGAAACTCAGAGTTTAACTTTTTTGTAGTTCGAATTAAATAAAATAAATACGGTTACCTATATTGAAGTAGTTTCATTTCTACTCACCTTAAGGTCACGATTAATTTTTCTGCAGACGTTATTGAATCTGATATATGAAAGTTAGTGGCTGTTAACTTTAAACGAGCATCTATTTTTTCCAATATGTAGTCGAAAGTTGGCACTGACATTCTTGTATACTCGTAGAATTTGTTTTCGTCTGATCGTAGGGTTTCGTACAATGTAGAAAATTCACCTAATCTTTTTCTTTGTCTAACAATATGACTTGGACCCTCCTTGCATAACAAGTCAAATTTTAAAACTGAATTTTCTTCTAAACACATATCAAAAATGTCATATGAAGCCATGATGATCAAAATACGTATATCACAACTGAACGCTCGCTGTTCACTGAGGCCAGTCAAAGAACGCTCCTAAATTTGCTGCACGCCACGCTGCACGCTCCGCAGAACGCAGTTCTCACTCAGGCCTCACACTTAGAGATAGTGTGTTGTGGTCGCTTAGAGATCTTACTTGACGAACCTTCAAAGTTCCTTTCAATGGCAGAACCTCAGCTTTATTTATAGCATCTGAAAAATTTTCAATTTCACAAGCATGAATCTCCAAAAAGGATTTGCCTGAGCAGTTGGCTTTCAGGATTTCAACCAATTGGCTGAAAGAACTCACATCAGATCCCTGAGCAACAATACGGTCTGCAGTCCTTTTACAAACTCCACCAATGCCGTCCGGGGCACCTTTACCATGTCCGGCCTCATGGTAGTTCCAGGTAACCGATTGTAGTTCCGGAAAGTAGCTATAGATGCCATTTGTAATGAATGCAAACATTTTCTTGTTGCGGTATTGTGTACTGGGGCTGTCGCTAAGAAAATGCAACAATTTTACCCCATTATCAATATAGAGTTTGATCAGTGGAAACAGATGAGCCCATATGGCACCGGGACCATGCTCCAACGACTCTGATAATGTACAAAAACTGTCAACCTTCAAGTCGTTTTCGTGTGCTCGGCTATAAATTACCACAGTATGCAACGTAATCTGTTGCCTTGATCCTCCAAAATGATAAGACTGGACTTCTTCTGCGTACTTTAGATTATAATTCTCAGAAAAGTCACAGTGAATGAGTATTTCCTCATTTGTCATGTTCTGTTTCAGTGTCTTGATTGCTTTGTATTGGTGAAAAATGCGTCCCTCGTGTGCCAAAAAAAGAGGCAACCTATCTTCAAATTTGGTCAAAAGATCCGATATTTCTATCTGTTGACTAATTTTAGCAATTTTCAAACTGGTAACGTTGTTTTGTGATCGTTTGCTGAAATAAGTTTGTTTTATGTTTTTCCACTGACTATATGATACAACGTTACCAGGATCGTACTGCTCAATATATTTAGGTTTATATAATGCACACACTGAACATTTCCTTAGTAGACATAGGTCATTGCGGGTCTCACATGTCATTGACTCAATTATTGCTTCTGTAGTTTTGCAATGCAACACTTTACTTTGCCAAAGAGATAATACAATCAACTCCATGTTACTATGTGTCATACATTTACGTGTGTCTCGATTTGCTACCTTCATAAACTTTATCCAGAAAGGTTTACATTTACAGAAAAATGTATAACTCACCTTGACATCGGCGTATTTTTTACAAAACTCTTTGAACAAATTCTTCAAAGTGTTTGTTAAATATGTTTTTTGATAGGTGAATTTATTCTTTGTAACATAGTCTTTCTTACCGGGGCAAATCCGGCTATTAACATCTTCCTGTAAGAACGCCACAATTTTATTCCTATTTTCAGATGCTCTTCGGTTTTTCTGATACTTAACATCTACACTCCTATGGCTGTATTCCACTACTCTTGTTTTTGTATATCGAAAAACTTTGGAACACGTTCGCTGAAGCTTGTACTTCTTAATAATTTTTCCATCCATTATTTTCCTAAATACCCTATTTTCTTTTGGGCTTAACGATTTATAACTCTCTGACAGCTGGTCCTTGATGGTCTCCCCAAAAATAAGTTGTTTTTTAATTTCATCTACTCTTTTTTGCTGTATTGAAGACCTTTCTATGATCTGTTGTACTCTAGTTCCAGGTGAAACTGATGGGGAACTAGTTTGTTGAGCAACATTTTTATTTTGATGCATTGACTTCTTTAGGCGAGAATACTTTTTCTTCCACTTTCCAACTTTTTTTTTTAAGGTCTGCTATTTTAGCTTCATTTTTTATTTTTTCTCGATGTCGCTTAAGTTTCATTCTATTACTTTTCTTTATTGCATGTTCCTTTCTTCCATCTAACTGTTTCGTTAAATGATCTGGCACATGTGCGTTTTCGGATGATCTTAGTCTTAATCGATCTCGGTGAGACTTTGTATATTGTCTCCATTTCTTGCATTGCGATCTAATTTCTCTTTCTGTCATTTCCGAAACAAGCTTCCTTTGTTTATTCTTTCGTTAACGCAAGTATTTCTGATGCTCTTTTTCCCGCTGCTCCTCACGTTTTTCCGGATCTTCTCTTATTTTACGCCTCCGTTCTCGTTCCCGGTCACGTTTAATACGCTTTCTTTCTTCATCAGATATTTTCCTATGTCCAGACATCTTACACCCTACTATAGACTAGTAGATAGACCTGTGAACTGTAAAAAATACTTGCATCAATGCATGTTTGCTATAGTTTTATAGATAAAAAATGGAATCAAGTCAGTTCCGTGTCACACAGTCAGTTCCGTGTTTTCGCAATGACACGGGACTTACAACCACGGGACTGACATTATTGCACTTACAGCAACAAAAAAAGTAATCGGTTCAAAATTTCTAATTAATTTTAGTATGACAATTATGGTTTTTGATACCCGAAGTACTCATGGGGTATTTGAAGCAAAAAGAAAAAATAGTAGCTTTAAAACACTTACCACGGTACTGACAAGAGACAGGTTTCCAAGACACTTTTTTACTTGTCGGACCCAGTTCCTGCTCAACCTATCAGTAATCTGTGCACATCTTCCGACGATTGAGCCAATACTAACAATTTTCAGTTGGGATAATACGGATGTCACTTACCATACCTTCCCCCACTACTTTATGGCGTGATATATGGCGCGGCACGGGACTGGCCAGATAGCTGGAGACAAATGCTTTCCGAAAAATTACTAAATTAATTATTCTTTTTGTTTCACCAATTATCTATATTGTGGTTAGCTATGTGCATACTTGCGATATAGGTATATCAAGTTTTCAAAACAGTAGGTACTTCAGGTGAAAAAAATGGCAGGTATTATCAAGAGACATCCGCTAGGACATGGCACGGGACTGACATTTCAGTGGCATTCTCCCAGTTATTTTGTTCTAAATGGAAGATAAATATTTCATATAGTGTGCAAACCGTAAAAAATATGTAGCCAAACGCATCGTATCAGATAATTACATTGAAAAAATTATAACAAATCAGTTATTAAGAGGAACTTACGATGACTCATGTTAGGGATATTAACCCTTTTATAAGGGGCTCGGCTGAGCCCCAAACCCCCCCCCCCCCCCTGAGTACGCTCTTGTGAGAAGGTATGACACTTGATCCCATGCTGAGAAAAAAATAATTAAACCAATAAAATTTTTAATTAGGTCAATTAATAAATTTAATCAGGTGACAGCTAACAGGTTTGATAAGTTTACTTGAACAGTTTAGTTGAATTTATGAAACTAGTTTAACTAAACCAAAATGCAATCGCTCATGAAATGTATTAAACCGTTTACTTAGATTAATTACACCAATTTAGTTAAAATTAATGAACTATTAAAATGAGTTTACCTGCTCCATGTAAATTAATTAATTATTTATAATATTATATAAATTTATTAAATCTCTTCGGATAATACAATATGACGTATAACTGTTCTCTAACAAATATTAGATATCAAAAACGACATCCAACCTTGGTTGCTGGCACAGAACTGCAAATGTTCTCGAATAATTGACTGGGGGTCAATTATGGAAAACGAGGGAGTACCTGGAAGAACTAGAATGAAGTGTTATAATATCTTTGAACAGCTTTTGTCTGTTTTGACATTAATCATTTAATTAATCATTTAATGTTTGTGAATGTACCCTTTTTTGCAAACTGAAATGCTTGCCTTTAAGATGAGACTGATGGAAAACGGCAAGACCTCGCACTTTCTTCTGGGAATGACTCTGGGAGCGACATATAAATGTTAAACAATATAGTTTCCAAGATAGTAGAACCACGCCCACTTATTTTTATCAGCTGTTTTACTCCCTGGGACTTACATGCTCCCTGCTACGGACACTGCGGTTTATATACTCTTTGTGGGGTCGATAAATTTTTCGCTGTGTCAAATTGTTCCTGTGCCATTTGCTTTCGAAGCAATTATTTCAATCAGTGTATTGTGTTACTCAAATCTACCAACAAAACTCAAGCAAAATTAAACGTGATACCTTCGTAGCCAACAATGGACAACTATTTCGTGCTTCTTGGCTACTTATCAGCGATGGTCTCTTGATACGAACGAAAACATCGCAGCTATCCTCTCTATAGCCGAGGTGTGGTCTATCGAAATAAGACAAACCATCCATGGTTGGCACACTATGGATTCTAATATGACAAAGGAGAGCTATAAACAGATATACTTATCTTCTCAGACCTTTTCGTTTATGATGGGAATAATGTTAGGTAGGCGCTGTATTTTACCCACTATTGAGAACTCTGTAACTTTTACTATCCGTATTCGCTTGTCATTATACAATACTAAGTGACATATAAATCCGAACACCCAGTTTAAATGGTTTTATTTTAATAAAATTTTGTATAAGTACTTAATGAAGTATAATAAGTAAATGATAAAAATTTCAAAATGATTGCACTGCTTTAAAGCCCTTTGACCTTTAATAATGTGTGGCTGCACCCTGATGTGCTACGCATTCTCCAACGCGCCTAGGCATGCTTATGATCAGGTGGTCAATGTCCTCCTGTGGTATCTCATTCCAGGCAACCACCAACTCCTCTCGAAGTGCTTCTAGAGTCTGAGGAGGACGTTGCAAATTGAGCAATCTCCTACCCATCATATCCCACAGGTGCTCAATTGGGGATAAGTCAGGAGATCTTGGTGGCCATGGTAACAATGTGACATCATTATGTTGAAAGAAGTCTATTGTGACTCTTGCAATATGTGGTCGGGCATTATCTTGTTGGAAAGTTGGATCTGCCAGGGTGTCAAGATAGGGTAAAAGATGGGGTTCTAGAACTTCGTGGATATAACGCTGCGCGTTCATGTTACCTCTGATGAAGATTAAAGGTGACCTGGAACCATAAGCTATAGCACCCCAAACCATAACTCCAACAATGTGATGAACATGTCTTTCAACAAAAAACTGTGGATTCCTCCTTTCACCACGTCGCCTTCTAACCCTGGTACGACCATCCTGCATGCCTAAACAAAATCGAGACTCGTCACTAAAGACAATACTGTTCCATTCCTGATCCCAGAGTGACCGTTGTCTGCACCACTCAAGGCGATTACGTCGGTGTTCTCGAGTTAAAAGGAGGACCCAGTGTGGCCAGTATGAAAACAAGCCAAAACTTCTCATTCGTCGGTAAACACTTCGCATGCCAATAGGTCTTCCGTGTTCTGTAAACCATTCATTTGCAATGGACCTGGTGGCGGAGAAACGGTCCCTTAAGCCCATTATTCTTAGGCGGCGATCTTCACGGCTGTTGTTCTACGGCGGCGTCCAGTGCCCCTTGCTCTTTGCGCACGGCCTTCTCGAAGCCATGCCTGACAACACCTAACCACAGTGTCTACACTTCTTTGCACTCTAACTGCAATTGCCCGAAAAGAAAGTCCAGCTTCCCGAAGTCCCACTATACGGCCCCTATCAAACTCACTAAGTTGACGAAATCGTACAGGTCTGCGTACTCTAGGCATCGTAACCGATCGTAAAGGATGTCAAGAACCAAAATCCGCCAACGTTGATTCTTTACTGCGGCTGAAATATTCATTTTTAGAGCGTTAGTGAATTAAAAAAAAGCAGTATAAAAACCGGAATGTCCAATTGATAAGGCTGAAAATTTTTTCACTTGTTATTTACAGTAAGATAAATACATTCACCAACTTTTATTAAAATAAAACCATTTGAACTGGGTGTTCGGATTTATATGTCACTTAGTATAATTTAAACTCACAATAATATATTACCAACGAATTCGAGTAGATTATAAGAATTGCATTTGTATGTCGCCAAAATTGTGTAGTTTCAGTTCATACTTTTTTGGCTAATTTGACTACCATTGCCTACCAATACGACGTACACTTTTTAGCAGATAGAGCAAAGCAAAAATACTGTTTGTGTTGCGATGTGAGTAGCTCAATTATTCCAAATAAACAGAGATATATAAATTTAAGAGTTTTGTAAGACATTGTAGCTATCTCGCATACGACAATGACCATTCGACATGCGACGTTGCCAAGCAAACCAACGATGAAATGTTGCAGAACTTGTGGCGATCCTGACCTTTCAATTCGACCTAAAATTGAGCGCTGAATCAATCCTAAACAGATTCGATACAATTCACAATTCAAAAATAACCATTATTTGGGCGTAGAGGATAAACTAACGCATATTTTTAACATGCGTGCATCTTAATTCAAGGAAGTGGTGTAACATATAACATTAAACCCAAGCCGTCAGATAAATTTTTCTCTCAGTGTATAAAATTTCTCGCAATCACGGATTGAGTAGAATTGTTCATGCCGTTAATAAATATTAACTTTCGTTTTTCTGTCTTATTTAATGAATCCTTGTTTATTAACTACAACTGAACGATTCCAGTCTCAACTCAGACAGTATTTCTGCTATGCTAAACGTGTACACCCAGTACCACTGGCTACTCTCCAGAGGAAAAAATGTACGTCGATGTATTGGTTTGTCGCTTTGGTAATGTTTGATCGTTTATTTTTAAACCATTTTTATAAACATGTTGCAGGTTCTAGAATTCATGGGTGTCGGCGACCTCTTCCAGAACAGCTCAGACTTCTCATACCTGAGCGAGCAACACGTCTCTGTTGATAAATCTTTGCACAAAGCGAAAATAGAAGTGAACGAAGAAGGCACTGAAGCTGCAGCTGCGACTGTGTTGTTCACTTTCAGGTCCAGTAGGCCTTCTGAGCCTGCGCAGTTCATTTGCAACCATCCTTTCATCTACCTCATCTACGACAAATTTCAAAGTGCTGTGCTTTTCGCTGGAGTGTTTCGAAAACCTAATTGATTCACTAGGAGCACAGTGATGACGTACCTATCCAGTTTTGTAAAAAAAGGCATAGTGTTAATTGCCTCTTATCTATAGGGTGCGACAAAACTCAATGGCTGATTGTTCAGACAATTTTAATGCTATTCATTTTTAGACTATTTTAGGACTCTAACTGCAGAACTCATATTCTTCCTTCTTGATAAAAAATGATAGCATAATTCTACAAAAAACAAGGGTTGAACAATTAGTTTGTTTCCAAAACTGGGATTTTTCCTAACATTTCCTAAAGCGCCCAATTCATTTCATTTCATTGGGTCTTTTAAGAAAGATCATTGATAAAGATCACAAAACTCATATTTTCGTTTTTGTAACCATTAAATTTACGTACTTGGTGACAATTACTTTCAAGCGGTTTCTAACCATCAAATAAGTTGGCCAAATGACGTGTCAAAAAAGTATCGCATAATTGTGAACGCCAATCAGAATTTGTTTCCTATTTCTGAAAATCGATGTCAGAACAGACCTGTATGATGATAAAACGTCACTTTATATTCAGTATAATATATAATTCAGCATTTGTTGTGTTTTGGTTTTCATTTTTCATCGCTCAGGATTAAGAATGAACAGCACAGTTTCAGAGCAAATGTGTGATTTTTTCAATAGTATTTATTAGATTACGTAATTGGTTAATGTAATTGTGTTGTTAGACTATAGTATGGTATGTGTATATTTATATATTGTGTAAAGAGATATTAAAAAAAAATGTTTTTCTTTTTTTTATACTTGAACCACCACGAAGGCCTAAGGCCTTAAACACCCATGGATTTCGTGGGGCTATAGGGGGATACAGGGGAAAGGGGGAAACTCTAGCTGGGGAACACGTGTGCATGCAATATGCACAAATTCTGGCCCCGCCTTAGATATCCGTCGGGTGGTACCTCCATAGCCAATCGAAACATTCTCCTGGGACGGGATTCGAATCCTCGCAGCGCACGGTGACCGATAACGTCTGAAGATAATAATATGTGAATTATTATGAAGGAAACAATTATAGTAACCTGTAAAATACTGACCTTATGTAACTTGAGTAAAAACGTTACTGCTCAGTTGCTGCACAAGTGATCTATTTAGTTTTTGAAATATACTGGGTGATTTATTCATATTCAGATACAGGTTGTTGTAGTTATAAGTTTAGAACCATGAAAAAGTCATACCTATCTTTGAAGTGGAAAAAGCTTTCCTCTTAAAATTTTGTTCAAGGTGTACTAACATGATGATAAGAAAAGCGGCTCCAACCGTACCAGTGGGGTAGAAACTGGGATATTTTGATGCCTACACGAGGGAATAGAAAAACATTGTCTACACCAGTTGTTTTTCTGAAGCATTTACTTTGAAAAATAAACTGGTTAGCGAAGTTTCACATCAAAAATTTTAAGTCGTATACTAGGGATTACTACCCCATCTCACCGTTGCATAATTTGGTGAATATCTTCACAATCAATGAGTCTCAACAGCGGTATAGCAGTTCTCAACACCCCGTATCTTGGTGATGTGGCATTTTCAGACCCATATCTATTCCTATGTACTTTCTGCTTAAAAAACATTACCATTATTTTATACAGGGTGTTTTAGCACTATGGGATCAAACTTGTACGGGTTATTCAGTGTAACAGTAGAAAACATTTAAGTATAGGGAGCCATATCTGGCCCTTGTGTGTTGTTATCTTTAAAAACGATAACAGATATTGTTTTTTGTAGCCTTAGTCGTGCTGTCGTATTTGTGAAGTTTGGAAGAATTTAACAAAAATTAATTGTTGCTAATGGAAAACTTTACCAATCAAGAATTGGCGGATATGCATTTGGCATACGGAGCAACAAACTGCAATGCACGAGCAGCAGCGCGGTTGTATCAAGAACGTTATCCCGAACGACAGCGTCCGGGATACAAAAAGTTTATTGCTATTCATCGGCGGCTCTCCGAGACAGTCATGTTTAAAACCAAAATGCATGATAAGGATGTTGCTCGAACCGTAAGAACGGTCGAATTTGAAGAAGAGGTCCTTCAGCGAGTAGCCGACGAACCATCAAGTAGCACACGTTACTTTGCTGAGGACATGAATACGAGTAACGCTTCCGCCTGGCGGGTGCTACATGAGCAACAACTTTATCCTTACCACTTCCAGAAAGTTCAAGGATTGACTGTAGCCGATTATCATACTAGAGTTCAATTTTGTCAATGGCTTCTTCATCAAATCGCTGCACAACCAAATTTTTTACGCTATGTTTTATGGACCGATGAAGCTTCTTTCACAAGTGACGGTATTTTTAATAGTAGGAATAGCTACGTTTGGGACAAAGAAAATCCCTTTGCCATTTTGCCTAGAAAACATCAGCAACGTTGGTCTGTCAACGTATGCGCAGGAATTGTACTAGGTTACCCTGTATATGTAGGTATGGAAACTGAGTAGGCACCTCTCACGGTTCGATATCATTGCTACTAGGTGTATTGTAGTGTGGTTGAGTGCCCTGCGGTTGGGAAACATTTTTATGCGCGAATAATACCTTAATGGAATACCTGTACGTTGCATGGGTCCATGCGAAAAATCAAACGCAACTGGTTGCACGTGTTGCAAAAGGACAACTTCATTGTTACATTCGATTGGAGCTAGATTCAGCTTGCGACGCTCACATTTCTGTCTACAACATATGCCCGACACCTTTGTGCGGATAAAATGTTGCAGATATCAATGTGAATTTGCAGGACATACGTTGCGCAATATGTGCCAAATGTTTTGGCGTCAGCAACATGTTGCAGCACAATTGCCGGGATAGGCGAGTTTCCATTATAATAAGTTGCCAGGAATGGTTACGTAATGTGCGTCTTAGAAGTGTAGACATTTCGTAGAAACGGACAAAATGTTTTTTTTTGTAATTCAAAATATTTATCAACTTTATAAGATTTCCCGAAAATATGGTAAAAAATGGCATCAAGTAGATTGACGTTATACTGCATATGCCTTCGGAGGTTTCAAAGAAAAGGGATGAGTCAAACCGGTTCAAAAGGCGAAGTCGAATCGTGATTAGGTAGGTTCACTTAGTTACGATGAATCTTCGACCTCATCATATCAAACTATACAGGGTGCCCCGAAAAAGGTGTGCAATACCCTACCAGCGATTTCTAGAGCTTAAAATAGGAAGAAAAGTTTATATAAACATAGGTCGGCAAACGTCCCCTAAGTTCGCTACGGTCTTTTAAAGGGGCTCCCTTGAAGATGGTTTTTCCTTAATATTTCCGAAACGTGTTGAGATAAAGACATAAAATTTGGTATTCTAGCCTAGTTTTTTATGCTGGTTTTGTTTGGAAGCGTATGTAACAGGAACGGACTCAGGCTATTTTAGCCCCAACATTTTTGTGTGATTCTATTTTGAAATTCAATTTTAGAATTTGAAAATCTAGGGTTTTCTACATAAAAAAGGTACTCCTATTGAATATCCGATAAATTATGCCATTTTCGAATAAAATCAAACTAAAAAAATTTTCACATGATAGGAAATGTACTGCGAATTTAAATGAATTGTTGAATAATTAGCCATGACATCGAAAAAACTAATTTAATAATTGGTAAATATTACATAAATACATATTTATATTGCAACATAGCTAATATTTAGGCAAAAACAAAAGAAATACATTTTTTCTACGAACGGAATTGAAATTTGTTTAAAAAAGAAAACATACAGTTGGATATACTTATGACTAGTTTTGCAATAAGTGTTCAAATAAATTCCCATTTTGTTGGATACAGAGTCTCGTTCGACGAACTAATGATTGCGTAGCCCGAAAAGTGGAAAACCTTTTTCTTCTTAGTTCATTTGCAGCCTGATGAATGCTTTGAAGTAAATCTGCTTGAGTATTTACTTCAGTCGAGTAAACTAGGTCTTTTAATGACCCCCAAAAATAGAAATCCAATGGATTTAGGTCAAGTGAACGTGGCGGCCACGTTATAGGACCTCCTCGGCCTAACCACCTGCCTGGAAAATTGACATTCAACCAATTTCGAACATTGATGTGCAGGGGCGCCATCATGTTGAAAAAACATATTTTCTTGAAACTGCTGGCGCACATCCAATGGTATTATATCCATGAGCTCATTCTGAAGAAAGTTCAGATACACCTCCGAATTAAGACGATTGGGAAGCACAATAGGCCCATTCACTTGGTCCCCAATTACTCCTGCCCATAAGTTCAATGAAAATCTATGTTGGAAATTTGTACGGCGAACAACTTTTGGATTTTTATCTCACCAGTGATGCGTGTTATGGAAATTAAAAGCACCATTACTAGTAAATATTCACTCATCTGATCATAATATCCACTGGCAAAACTCGATTCGTGGTAAAAAATCTGCATCCGTTACATGCTGCACCGGTTTAAAATGATAAGGATGTAATCCTTGCATTCTTGTCATTCTTCCTATCTAAAATTATTATTTTTAGGATAACTATCAAATAGATATTCATACATTTTTCTTACTATTGATCGAGGTATATCCATAATTTCTGAAACATTTCGTTTGCTTATTTGCGGATTATTTTCTAACATATTTAAAGCAATATCCATACGATGATTTCCCAGTGGCCTTCCTGAGCCCTGCATGCGCTGAAGACTTCCATGGTTTGACAAATTCCGGTGAGTATCAGTAAACATTCGACGTCCAGGTACTATGCGATTGGGAAATCTTCTTTGATATTCTCTTACGGCTGCCAATGAACTTCCATTGCAAAATGCATGTCAGTCAGTTCTCTGTCTTTAAATCTTGTCATTTTAAATCGATTTAATAAAAATTTTGATTTTGATCTAGTAATTTTACACTGCTAACAATGTCAGCTTAACGTCAAAATAAGTCATAACAATCCAAAACAACTTTTGTTTGTTGGTTGCGTTTGGTATCATATAGAGTGAAGTTGTGAACAATAATTAACTTTTTGTTTCATAATAAAGTGCACAGCTGTTAGGTTTTGAAGAGAGCAAGACCAATTCGTGGTCCATTGTACAAACTTCATTTGGTGACTATCTATCGTCTTTGCATTTCTTGTTTCACTTTTCGATGTAATGTGTTCATTGTACTTATCTTTTGCAAAATTGCCCGTCTCAAAAATAACCGGTCTTTATCAATAGCCGCCAATCCCTAGCAGCTAAGCAATACCATATCGTTAATTTGTATGGGTTGCTGAAGAAGTAGAAGAAACGAGTAGCAAACTTTTCGTCAAAAGGAGATTCATATTTCTTATTGTTTTGCCATTTAAGCGTCTTTTTAAATATTTTGCATCGTCTAAAAATGCAAAACGTACATTCCCTAAAATGGAATATCCTGTATATTGTTAAGGATTTGGTTTATCCTTTCCATAAGCGTCATTTTGGTATAATTTTTCTCGGAACAAATCGTGGTATGTTTCTAAATTTTTGATTTATTTGCAATTTCCCAGAAATTACTATATAAACAAATACCGCATCATTCGTGGAAAAGGAGGATCTTTAGTAGGTGGGAGGTGATTTCTATGAAACCTTGTACCCACCTTGATTATCTCAAAATCACCAACGGTAAATGTTTTATACGCTAAGAAATATAAGCCTGTACGTTTTTTTTTTGACTTCCTATAAGTTTGTTTTGACGAATTTCGTGACCGGGAATGTTAACTCATATGGCGTTGTTTATGAGAATATACAAAGTTAGCAATCAATGCACAAAAAACAATTCTGGATTAAACCATAGTGAAAAAAATGATTAGTCATAATTCATCAGTAAAATCTCGGTCGTTAAAGAGATACAAGTTGTACAAATTTAATTTAAGAAATAATTACTCCTGTATAGCTGAAGTTCTGTTTGTATATGGTGAAACCCATATACCACTGACGTGGTAATGTGTATGAGAGAGAAGAGCAAGAAGCGTGCAATACGTGTGTTAGAAAGAGATAGAAGCACTTCGTTGTCTAGCAACGGACGCATTCCACGCTTCTCTCTGGTACACATTACGACCTCAGCTAAATTTGATCCTCACCGTAATCACAAAAATTGCGAAGCGGGGGATACATTTTATTTTCAGCATAGTATGGAGCTTGTTTACACAACTTTTCTGCTAGTACCATTTTATTATTTTTTGTGTGTGTAAAAAATATGGTTTTAAATGAAAATTCGATTAAATAAAATATGTTGTGGGCGAGAAATGATTATGGTCAAATATATTGTCAATTTTCAATTTTCATGAATCCGCCATAAAAAAAAAACAGTTGAGCTTCAGAGAAATGACGGTTTTGAAAATACTCTGTATCTTATTTACAAGCTCAGTGAGGGATGTTTACCTCAGTAGTGTAAAACATAGGATGATATGTCAGCCCCATATGTGAAAATATCACTTTTGAGACTCCAAAATTGTAAACACATAATATGAACTGATGACAACTTTGCGTGAGAAATAGTTGTACAGAGTCAACTTGCCATTATCTTTTCGTTCATGTTGAGTAATGGAATGAATGGAATTATAAAAATTATCTAAATTTCTCTCCCTATCCATACAAAAATGACCGCCAATCATTCCGCTGATTTATCATGTTTAAGCGAGAAAGCACCAAGATCGTTACAGAAATAGTGAATACATTTTTTTGTTATTCTCATTATATTAAATTAATAGGCGACTCATTACCAAAACAAGTTGCCAACATTTTTTGTGACTATTTTAGGAATAATTGAATGTCTTCATGAACCATGATATAGAAAGTAACATTGGCAATTGCATTGTGATCGTCAAAATAATATGCACAAAAGGTGTCCACTTCGTATATAAAAAAAAAACTTAGTTAGATGTAAGTTCCTCAGGAAACAATTCTGTACATGGTAATGTAACTTTTGATAATACATTTGCGAATGTAAGGTGAACGGCAGGACTATCAAAAACTAACAAGTAGAAATACCATTGTTATTAGGGAAACGAAGCACAGTGGCGGATTTAGACGTCTGATACTTGTAATCTTATACCATTGTGTTACTTTCTGACACTTCATGACGACAGAGGCATACTAACTAACTAAGTTTTAGCTATAGGAACTGAGCATTGCGATTTTTTTGTATCCTTTGGTATTCCAAACGCTGTCCCTCTTTGACATCACTTACGTTTACAGCTAAATTCTTACGATTTATACGTATATACGAGTATTGTGACTTGACAAATCTAAGTCTATTAGCTATACAGAGTGCACTTAAAAAGCGATTTATGTTCTGTTTGTTGCTCAATAGTAATTTGAAAAGTTTGTAAAGCTTGACTGATCTTGTTAGGGGTTGGTGTTGCAACGAAGAACTATGTTAGATGAACGCCTAAAGTGAAAATAGACATTTATGAGATTTGTTTAGCGGTGCACCTGTGGCCTGTCCAGAATATGCGTCCAACGATGTCAAAGTTAATACCACACGTACCGCATCTCTTCCCGCGCATGTGTCTATCTATGTTGCTATATTGAATTCGTTTAAATCACAGAGCTTCTGCACCTCACGTGAATATATACAGCCCTGTATTCCTGTTCTTGTTTCGCACAAATCAATATAATTACGATCTAACAGATATGCTTTTTTCCAACATTTTTACAGGCGATCAACACCGATTGGAAAACTGAGAAAACAACAACTATACCGTCTAAGTTCAACAACGAAAGTCTGAAGAGTCTTAATCCTTAAGCTTAGTACACACTAGTAGATCCCGTTGGGCAACTTGTCCATAGGCAGTCTGGAGGCGGTCTCAAGACACGATCTATAGATGGTCTATAGACATCCTTCTTTGACTCGTCTAGTGTCACTACGATAATGTGAATTTTTCGGTCTCATGTTCGTTTTTGTCATCAAAGACATTGTTTTGTGTGGAATGGACTGGGATATATCTCGAGGTCCCCCTGTTTTATTATTTTTTTCGGTAAACAGAGCAATGAAGTTTTTCATGTTTTAATCTTTAATATTATTATACTAGTTAATTATAAATGCAACATACTTATTTTGTTCTCTTATATTAAAATATTGCCTTTCTGAGGATTTCTGAGCATTTGCCATGTTTTTTCCCTTCTGGCATTTACATGATAGAACACAATGGATTTAAGGAGCAATAATAGGATAAATTCTAGAAGCTCCGCTGAGGTTGAAAAAATAACAGCCCCAAATATTGTTTGTGCCCGTACCCCCTAAACGAAATCCTAAATCCGCCCTTGACGAAGCATTTCGGGAATAAGTCTATATGAACTTGATATCATATTTTTATAGAGTTCAGTGCTCCTGAAAATAATCGATAACACATTTTATAGATGGACATGAGTAGTGTGTTTTTTCGTGGTGTAGTTATACTAAGTGACATATAAATCCGAACACCCAGTTTAAATGGTTTTATTTTAATAAAATTTTGTATAAGTACTTAATGAAGCATAATAAGTAAATGATGAAAATTTCAAAATGATTGCACTGCTTTAAAGCCCTTTGACCTTTAATAATGTGTGGATGCACCCCGATGTGCTACGCATTCTCCAACGCGCCTAGGCATGCTTCTGATCAGGTGGTCAATGTCCTCCTATGGTATCTCATTCCAGGCAACCACCAACTCCTCTCAAAGTGCTTCTAGAGTCTGAGGAGGACGTTGCAAATTGAGCAATCTCCTACCCATCATATCCCACACGTGCTCAATTGGGGATAAGTCGGGAGATCTTGGTGGCCATGGTAACAATGTGACATCATTATGTTGAAAGAAGTCTATTGTGACTCTTGCAACATGTGGTCGGGCATTATCTTTGTTGGAAAGTTGGATCTGCCAGGGTGTCAAGATAGGGTAAAAGATGGGGTTCTAGAACTTCGTGGATATAACGCTGCGCGTTCATGTTACCTCTGATGAAGATTAAAGGTGACCTGGAACCATAAGCTATAGCACCCCAAACCATAACTCCAACAGTGTGATGAACATGTCTTTCAACAAAAAACTGTGGATTCCTCCTTTCACCACGTCGCCTTGTAACCCTGGCACGACCTCGTGCATGCCTAAACAAAATCGAGACTCGTCACTAAAGACAATACTTCCATTCCTGATCCCAGAGTGACCGTTGTCTGCACCACTCAAGGCGATTACGTCGGTGTTCTCGAGTTAAAGGGAGGACCCAGTGTGGCCGGTATGAAAACAAGCCAAAACTTCTCATTCGTCGGTAAACACTTCGCATGCCAATAGGTCTTCCGTGTTCTGCAAACCATTCATTTGCAATGGGCCTGGTAGTGGAGAAACGGTCCCTTAAGGCCAATAATCTTAGGCGGCGATCTTCACGGTCTGTTGTTCTACGGCGGCGTCCCTTGCTCTTTGCGTACGGCCTTCTCGAAGCCATGCCTGACAACACCTAACCACAGTGTCTACACTTCTTTGCACTCTAACTGCAATTGCCCGAAAAGAAAGTCCAGCTTCCCGAAGTCCCACTATACGGCGCCTATCAAACTCACTAAGTTGACGAAATCGTACAGGTCTCCGTACTCTAGGCATCGTAACCGATCGTAAAGGATGTCAAGAACCAAAATCCGCCAACGTTGATTCGTTACTGCGGCTGAAATATTCATTTTTAGAGCGTTAGTGAATTAAAAAAAAGCAGTATAAAAACCGGAATGTCCAACTGATAAGGCTGAACATTTTTTCACTTGTTATTTACAGTAAGATAAATACATTCACCAACTTTTATTAAAATAAAACCATTTAAACTGGGTGTTCGGATTTATATGTCACTTAGTATATGTAGCTATACGTACATAATTATGTGTATAGCTATTCAAAATGGTAATCAAGCTGGCTGTATTTTTAACAAACACAATGAATCGAAAGATAACTCGCAGATGTGGAAAGGGACAACGTTGCCACATGGTCGGTAACTACTAGCGCAGGGAAAGTATGTCTGTGGACTAATTGTATGGGCCTGTTTAATACATTTAATTTCTCTGTTCTACATGTCCGTAACTCAATATTTTCTTAGAGGATTTAAGTGACGCTGAACTTAATCTTAAACTGATGACGGCGTTTCGTGAGAAGTGCAGAGTCAACTCACTTGACGCCATTTTTTTCTGATCACCTGAAGACGTGTTCACGTCTTTGGAACGCTGAAACATTTTCATATTGGGATGGGCCATTTTTTAATTGCAGGTATTATTGGTGGCATTTTGAAATGTTCCACCACCAACAGAAACCACCTATCATTTTGCTGTAGCTTAACTGATTGAGAAGTTCTCGGAGTAGATATGCGCGTTATTTGAAAAACAGATTAACTCCAGTTAATCTTAATAAAAAATTACAAGAGAAGCTCCTTTATTTGATATCGTTAGAATGCTGCTTTGTAATGATATCTCTAAATTGGCATCATTATGGGCCGGAGCTTTAGCGGCGATTTTTAAAATCGCGCTTAGTCAATGATCTCGCATACAATTTATTTTACATAAAAATTCTCTCACTTCTTAACATACAGTCGATAGTTTACGAGATACCATTAAAATATATGTTACATGAGTTCATCAATAAGTTAAAGAACTATGTTGTTCAAAATATCTCTATTCCCTGGCCTAATCATAGTAGGAATGACGACTTAATGGTAACAACTTGGTGCAGCTGTCTCGTATTAACATTCCTGCCCGTGATAAACGGACCAAAAAGCAATCCTAAACTCGCTCCTTAATGAGAAGTTTGATTTTCAAATTATTTTTTCTGTATAGGTCACTCTGGTTTTGTCATATCTTTCAAGAACATTGGGAATTGGGAGTTTTTGAGGATGAGAGACACAATTATATCGTATTTTCTAACATAGTCTGCCTGCTTCAGAATTTTGAGGGCCCTGAGGCAAAGGATTTAAGCATCCCACATACCGGCGCGAAATAATCGCGGCGAAGTATTCGCAACGAAATTCAGAGCGAAATTCGCAATCTGTTTCGCCTGTTTATTCATACCAAAGCGTCTTATTCGCTCCGCGAACGTGAAGGTTTCGACAGGTTGCGTACATTTTATTTTTGCCTTTTGCAATGAGCTCGTCTTCAGAAGAAGAGGAGGCACTTCTATTTCTTGCTTTAGAAGAGGAACAAAATGCACGGTAAGTTATGTTTATTTAACGCCATTTGATAGTTGGGTATGTATTAAGTTTAACGAAGTACATAAAACAAATATTTTCAATTTTGTTTAGGAAACGAAGGAAGTGGACACATGATATCAACTTGGAACGAAATAAATTTGGGGAATACCATACCTTGATGCCACAACTTCGGCTGGATGAACAGCGCTTTTACGTATATTTTAGAATGACTCCAGAGTGTTTCGATGAAATATTGAACTTGGTGAAAGATGAAATACGAAAATCTGACACAAATTATCGTGAAGCTATTTCGCCAGAAGAACGACTTGCTATTACACTCAGGTAAAAAAATTATATGTATTAAAATTAGTAGGCTTATCGAATACGAAAACTTCAGGGATCGTGAAATAAATATTGTATTGTAATAATTGGACTACATGTTGCCACTAGGATTAAATGTTGCTAAATAATTCGAGGCAGAATTTGCCTCCTCTGTTGGGTATATTATTGGAGTGAACCCAGTGCCGCTTGGGAAGGACGACATACTACTATCATACATACTTGCAGAATTCTGGGTAGACGCTGAAGACATTTCTTCAATATGTTCAAATTCTTCGTGCGCTATTAATTCGGCTATTTTTAGTTTTATTCGGGCTTGACGCTTTAAGGGAAGTGTTTTCACAGTCTGTGCATGTGCCAAGAAAAGTGAATCAGTGGCCTCGTTCTCTTTTTTAGGTTTTTTACCTTCAAAATAATTAATGAGCTGTTGTACAGACGAAGATGGTGGTTCATAGCGTTTTCTGCTCGTTTTATATTTTGGTGTAGTTGCAGTCTGCGGAAAGGTATGCCCTGGAGTAGTCACGGCTGTAGTGTTCAATGAAGAAGGTGGTGCTGTCTGTGTTGCCGAAGCGTTCTGTGCATCTTCTGCATCTACATCAGCATTTTCATCTTCTCCATGGCCGCGGTCTTCCAAATTTTCGGTTTCTACATTTCCAGCCCTTTCCTGATATATATTTGAGTTAAATTTGGCAGTCTCATAATGTATGACGTCAATATCTTTCACATTAGACGACGTTTTGGCAAATGCCAAAAAAGGACGGAAAAATTCCATGTAGTCAGCCCACTGCCATTTTTTTATGTTGCCCACTGCTTGGCCGGTCTTTGGTTTGGTAGATTTTATATATTTTGCAAATGTGTCTCTGATATTCTTCCACCTTTTTTTTTCTTCATCACCTAAAAACGATTTTTTTTATAGATTCCTTGCCACTGGTGACACCTTCTATACCATTGGGCATAGCTTTCGAGTTGGCTTTACAACAGTGAGTGCAATTGTAACCGAAGTCTGTGAAGCGATATGCAGACATATGGAGCATACATATTTACCAGAACCAACAGAGAATATATGGAAAAAATGTGCTGAAGAATTTGAAAATAGATGGGGATTTCCCAATTGCATTGGCAGCGTGGACGGTAAACATGTAACAATCAAGAGACCTAACAACAGTTGCTCCAATTACTGGTGCTATTTACATAAATATTCAATAGTACTTATGGCCATTGTTGGCCCGGACTATAAATTTATATATGTTGATATTGGTGGTTTCGGAAAAAATAGTGATGGGCGGATTTCTCCCTGGGCAAAATGAAATCTGCTCGTACGTCTTAATTGGTGATGAAGCATTTGCTTTAAAACCATACCTTATGAGACCATTTCCTTATAGGCAGACTTTAACAGACGTCAGAAAAGAGAAATATAATGTAAGACTTTGTCGAGCTAGAAGGGTCGTGGAAAATGCGTTTGGTATTTTGTCTTAAAAATGGCGAATATTTTACAGGCCATTAGAAACTAAAGTAGATATTACTATTTTAATTGTACGTACGGCATGTGTTTTACACAATCTTTTACGAAGTAAAAGTGGCGATGACAAATATTTTCAATTCTTAGATCCCCCAGAACCCGTGCTTGGAGCTTTTACTGATATAGCAAATGATCCTCGACGGGCAGCAGGGCTAGCATTTTCTACTCGTGACAAATTCGTAAATTATTTTAATTCTGATATGCCTATGCCCAATATATAGAATGTTCGTTTTCACATTTGTGTAGACTGTAAATTATTTAACAAGTTAATAAAAAATATTAGGTACATACCATTTGTATTTAATTCTTTTCCTATTTCCATCCAAATCTTGTCTTTCTTTCTCACATTCCTGTATTCATCGTTCGACAAATCATACAAACAAGGATACTTTTTCACTATTTCTATCAATAAATTCCGGCGTCAAAAACGCGGTCAAAGGCGAACTGAAATACGCCGCGATAAAAACGCTGGAACAATCGCATTCGCTTCGCACAAGTCTGAGCCTGTCCGTAAACCGCCGCGTTTTAATCTGATCGCGAATTCATCGCCGCGAAATTTTCGCAGCCAAAGCGAATATTTCGCGCCGGTTTGTGGGATGCTTAAATATGCGCCCTCCTCCCACATCAATTGAGAAATTTGCGCTCCGAGGCTGCCTTACTGCATATAGTCGACCCTAAATATAGTTAATGTACGCTAGTTACAGCCTATATCGGGATTTCGATTAAATAAACCATTTCTTAGATAAATAAGGGTGGACTATGTTGTGAATGAGAAGTCATTCATATTGATGTTGCGAAATACCCATGCCTTAACGCATGTCTATCACAAAAAATCATGTCACTAATCTCCGTTGTTCTATGAGTCTATTTGTTAATCCTAATACCGCAGAGACACCCTGTATACACACGCGTGTTTTAAAAAAAAACGTAAATTATAAGTGAATCACTTATAACAATGCTGTCTCAAGGATCTCACTCCATTTTGTTTATGCACCTCCTTCCGCAATTTATACCTAATTACTCTATCTTTACCTGCATCTTGACATCTTGGCAAGATGAATTATCTGAATATTGTTTTGAAGAACGCAACCTCTGGGTGAAATGATATCCTTGGCGTAGAGCGGACAGGGAATTTATTACGAGATGCCATCTTGTTAGCTTTAAAACGTCAATGGAAATGAAGAAATAATTTAATAATCATGTTTATTAGCGGTAACAAAGATTAGATAAATTGAACTTGATTATCTACGAGGTACTTAGGAGGCCTACAGTTGTCGTTTATATTAGCTTCCTACTGTTAGGGAAGTGAAAAAGACCTACTACGAGTAGAACTTTGTACATTGAAGTAATCTCCATATATTATTCATTGTCAACAAATGAAACCATAGATGTTGAAAGAATCACTGTATTAATTCTTTTGCAGCCTCGGCAGCCTTCAAAGTACAAAGTCAAAAAAAGTTAAAAATGAATTGGGAATCAGTAACATAATTTATACAGTACTTTTTAAAAAGGTCTCTCCTTACTTATTTCTTCGACGAGTCATACTAGCGAGCTGAAATTCGAGATGAAATTGAGGCATGGCTAGGTACTATACATGGTGTCTGCGAAAGGTTGGGAAATCTCGAAACTGGAGATACTACAGACCAAAATATGTGAATTGACCTAAACATACCTCAGTCTAAAAGTTGATAGTTTGCGAGATATAGGATAGAGGGCGCCACTTACAGCACTATTTCGGTAAATAACTAATCATAACTTTTTTGTGCTACCCTGTATACAACAACTGACAGAAAAATCTTATTTTCTCGTATTTCCACAATAAAAAAGGTTCACTTGTTAGAAGAGTCAAAGCTGATTGTTTTCGGGGCACTTGTTTTTGAAAGTTCCAATGCATTATTTCTACCATGATGATAAAACATTTTTATAACATAATAATCAAGTTGCTTTGGATAATATCTGAGTAGCGTTGCTATGGTTTTTAACAATAACAAATGAGGATGGCAACAAAATTGTTCAAAATGAGCACCACCTTGCCTAACACACTCTCGAGCTCGATGAACTAATCCTTGCTGCACTCTCCAAAGCATTTGGATGTTATTTTTCATTTCCTGGCTATGGTGGAAAATTCTTTGTCTAATATCATCTACAGATACCTTCCTTTGATACTGATTATGAACACTTTATAACCGTAGAATATAAAATTACTATATACAGGGTGGCGCATCGAAAACGATACAGACCCATTTACTGGCAGCTCAGTTTTTTTTTAAAAACGCTCAGACCCGTCTATTTTGTTTTCGATTGGGACACAAGTTTGGCAAAAAATCAAGTTAGCACGTGCAGCTCCCTAAGCGGGGGTGACACCACCACCAAAATTTTAAATGGAAAGGGGGTTCGAGTGATACCTTATTTTAAAGGTCTTTCAATTCCCTTTATAATGATATAAAATTAACGTACTTAAATTCAGTAGTTTTGAAGATTTATTGATTTAAAGCTTAAATAAAACTAATACATCATCATTAGTGGAGATCAATACATTTGGCAGCAAAGTAATTTAAAAATGAAGAATGAACTGACCCGTTAGGCAAGTAAATGTTGAAAATGGCCACCATGACTCTCCATGCAATAATAAAGATTTTGCTCAAAACGTTGCCGCACATTTTGCAATATTTGAGGAGTAATTTGAAGGTACTCATTCACAATTCTTTGTCGCAGGTCTTCTCAGGATATTGGCTGAGTAGCATAGATTTACTACGCCATTTAAGAAAAAGGAACATTCGTCGGAAAAGCAAGTGTTGAATAGAAAATGTTCATCGTTTATAATTGGTTCACTCATATCTTCACAAAATTGTAATCGACGATCAAAATCGTCTTCATTAAGTTCTTGTACCAGGTGAACTTTATACGGATGAAAACTATGGGCCTTTAGAATCCGTTGGACAGTACGTCGACTAACACCACACACAGTCTCCAATTTGCGAGTACTTAACGTAGGATCTACATAAACTTGCCCTAAAACCCCCACTTCTATTGCTTCATTCGTTATGGGATTTTCAATGTTGCGTTCTTTATTGGCGACTGACCCAGTTTCCCGAAATTTAGCTGCAAGTTCTAGAACATATTTTCGATGCACGTTACTGTTCTCATGTCGCTCATTAAATATTTCTGCTGTTCTATTAGCGCACTGATTATTTCCGAAACATATTTCGATAATTTCAACTCTTGCTGCTGTGGAATATACGATGGTTAATTTATGTAATAAAGCGGTACAAGTTATTTTAGCAACAAAGTTTGGTCAAATCAATCGCAAACTATGTACTAAATTTCTATTTAAAATAAGTATGAGATACTTCCTTATCTTTCTTCAAGAAATAACTTTTTTGCCACAAAAAAACGCTCCAATAGCTATTTTCGACAACAAAATGATAAACAAACCATTGGCGAAGTGAAGAAAATTATTTCTTATTAAGTAAATTCTTTTAGTCAAATTTCTTCTGAAAGTAGTACAAACTAATCTGATGTAGCTATTAAAGTCTACTTTAAGCTTTAAATCAATAAATCTTCAAAACTACTGAACTGAAGCTCATGTATTTTATATCATTATAAAGGAAATTAAAAGACCTTTAAAATAAGGTATCACTCGACCCCCCTTTCCATTTAAGATTTTAGGGTTGGTGTCACCCTCGCCCAGGGGGCTGCACGTGTTAACGTGATTTTTGCCAAACTTGTGTCCTCCTCGAAAACAAAATCGACGGGTCTGAGCGTTTTTCCAAAAAAAAACTGAGCTGTCAGTAAATGCGTCTGTTTAGTTTTCGATGCGCCACCCTGTATGATATAAAGGAACAACCAACATTAATAATGACCTGAATTTCTATAGGCAAGTATACAGTAAAAACAAAAAACAATATTTTTCTGACAAAAAACGCGTTACATATCTTGTCATTATTTAATAAACCAATTTGAAATTATGCACAGCATTATGTCTGATAATGGGTTCGTATAATATAACGAGTGAAAGCGAAAATTGTCCGTACACGTGAAAATATACCGCACACACTATATCCTATATGTATATCTCATTTTTTTCTGTTCACAAAATTGCTCCTGACTCCAGCGAACCACATCAAGTGCTGCGCCATTGTGGCTGTATGTATTATAGCTTGCTCGATAACGTTTTTAAAATAAACAGGTTAAGGAAATGTAGCTATGTGGCATCACCTTTGCTAGATAATAGAATAGAATATATATTACGTGCCAATTAACAAAACATTTGTTTTTACACTTAAAAATTGTTGGTACGCATAACACATAAAAACAGATTCTTGAAAACTACTGATGACGTATAAAATACATATAAAACTATAATTGGTGAAAATAAAATAAAATATAATATAAAGGTGTAGTAGGCCAGATCACACATATAGGGGGGTCGCGATAAACTCATTCAAGGAATAAAAAGGATGTTTAACTAATTCTTGCCAAAGTGTATTTTTAAAATGTAAGATTCTTAGTAGTTTAGTTTTTTAGCTTGTCCCAAATATCACTGGACAACAAATTTTAGTTTTTTAATTGTATCTTGTGGGAAAAGTGCACTTCTTTGTTAATTTTGGGGCGCTGAATCCAAAAATGACACTGAAATAAAAAAATTAGTTGCGGTTTAGAAAAAAAAAACATTTTATTTTTAAGGATATATTAAAAAATGATTCATATACTTATAAGAATCACTATATGCGCTGTCTTTTTGCTGTTCTTTTATGAATCGTTTCTGGAGCATCTCTACCAAGAGTCCAACAGTAGTCTGCAAGCATGGAAGGATTCCAATTTCCCTGGTACCTTTTTTCCATTGTTGAAATATCCTGATGAAAACGTTCGCCGTACTCATCACTTACGGCTCCGCAATTGTCAGGAAAAAAGTCCAGGTGTGAGTGTAGGAAATGTATCTTAAGAGACATATTACAGCCCATCTTTTGATACGATGACAGCATATTTTTGACAAGGGTTTTATAGTTGTCAGCTTTTCTATTTCCCAAGAAATTAGTGACCACCAGACGGAAATCATTCCAAGCAGTTTTTTCAATACCTGTTAAAGTGTTTTCAAACTGTGTATCTTTCAAAATATTTCGAATCTGTGGCCCAACAAAAATACCTTCTTTAACCTTTGCCTCACTTAGTCTTGGAAATTTCTGACGCAGGTATTGAAAAGCTGACCCATCTCTATCTAATGCCTTGACAAAGTTTTTCATTAGGCCCAACTCGATATGCAGTGGTGGTAATAAATTTTTTTTCGAATCTACTAATGGCATATGCTGTACATTTTTTTGACCTGGCTCTAGGAATTGACGAACAGGCCAGTTTTGTCTGGTGTAATGAAGTGCCTTTGCCCGACTGTCCCATTCACACAAAAAACAGCAAAACTTTGTGTAGCCTAGCTGCAGCCCAAGTAAAAGTGCAACAACTTTCAAATCGCCACAAATATGCCATTGGTGCTCATCGTATTTTATGCATGTCAATAGGTACTTCATATTGTCATATGATTCTTTCATGTGAACTGCATACCCTACAGGAAGAGATGGTAAAATATTTCCAATATGCAATAACGCTGCCTTTAAACTCAATGTTGAACTGTCTATAAACAATCTCCATTCTTCTGGGTTATAGTTTATATTTAAAGCCGCCAGTAAGCCGTTAATGTTACTGCAGAAAACCAAGTTATTCTCCATATTGAAAAATGGTTCTAAGTCTTTATGGCGTTTACGAAAAACACATACCGAAACATCGTCTTCTAACAAGTTCCACTGCTGCAGTCTTGATCCAAGTAACTCTGCCTTACATTTTGGAAGTTCTAAATCTCTTACAAGATTATTTAATTCTGACTGTGTTATTTTGTGCGGTTGGTGGCATGACGTGCTCGGTATAAAATCAGGATCTCTTGACGTTGATGGCATATCTTCTTCCTGAAAAATCACTCGATCGCCATGATCTGATTCGTTTTCTGATTCGCAAGTGTAGGATTCTGGGGGTTTTGGAATAGGATTTTCGTCATTGTGAGGCACAGGTCTCATCGCAGATGGTATGTTTGGGTAGTTAATAACCGATTTTTTTTTCTTGGACATACCTGTGGCTTATCCAACACAAGGTACCATGCAAAAGTAACAATCATTAATATGATTTGTAGGCTCTCTCCAAACCATTGGAACAGCAAAGCGCATAGACCGTTTTTTGCCATTTAACCAGCTCCTCAGACATGAAGCACATGTATTACAGCAGATGTGGGGTGCCCACTGTTTGTCTTGATCACCTAGTTTACAACCGAAATAAAGCTGATATGCCTTTGTTATTAGTGGAGTAATAGACCGTCTCTGAGACGCAAAAGTCACATCACCACACATGTAACAAAACTGATCTGGATTGTTTACACACTTT
The DNA here is from genome assembly GCA_963669975.1 of Acanthoscelides obtectus. Lineage (NCBI taxonomy): Eukaryota > Metazoa > Arthropoda > Insecta > Coleoptera > Chrysomelidae > Acanthoscelides > Acanthoscelides obtectus. The sequence continues at coordinate 25,712,767 of CAVLJG010000010.1, read as the reverse complement.
CGAGACATCTTGCATGAACGCTGTCAGCCAACTGAGGAAAAAATGGCTAATATAAAACAATATAATGTACACGTATGTATAACGTAACACAATCATGCCGATTACATCATCTTTCCTTGCCGAATATAAAAATGTAGCACGTGCATTCTTGTGAATTACAGTATATTAACACTGTCACAGCAGGAACACATATAATTACCGTATCTCTAAAACTTGAACTAATATTGAAAAAATAAGTTTCATTCCGGTTTTAGCACATTAAAAATAGTAATATTTTGTTGATTTTATTTAGGATATTTTTTGGCTGTTGATCAGTGTATTTCTAGGTCTTTATCAACTGCTGCTGAGGACTGACAATATACCCCATTCTGGAATACATTAAGCCAGGTATACTTCAGCAAAATGTCGAATCTTTGTTTAATACTAAATCGACAGATGTACTGGTTATAAATAAATAATAGTTTAAAAAAACTACAAAAACACGCTTTTATAGCTAACCGAACTAAAAAGTAGAAAATAGTTTTTATTTATAAAGAGTTTATATTACAGTAGTAGATGGTCGAACAATCAATCATAAATAATTAATGACCTCAAAATAAAATTATAATAAAATTTAAGCTATTAACAGAATAATTTAGAGTAAAAGCGTGGGGTGCATTTTACTACATTTTCGTAACTCGCCTCTCATTGATAGTTGCCACCAATAGAATGATTGTAACTGTTAATAATTTAAATTTTATTATAATTTTATTTCGAGGTCATTAGTTATGATTGATTGTGGAATTATTTTCTACTTTTTAGTTATAGCTATAAAAACGTGTTTTTTTTTAAACTATTATTTATTTTTCATTTTTTAGTTCGATTTATCAATTAGTTTTTTGTGGACATGTGGTACTGAAATGTCTTACGAATCACTTCGTAATCTAATCATTTCATTTGAAGCTTCACTGTTGAATAGGTTTTTTTTCTGTTAACTTAGAGCAATCAAGTTCTTCAATCCGAATACCGTCTAAAGATCTGGCACGGCTAAGTGCTGCCTACATAAGCTTGCCCAGCAGCAAACAGTTGCGAGTCTAGATGAAGGATTGCAGGTGTTGTGGACGGTCGGAGCCCAACTCAGGATTAATGGCAACATTCGTCTCTCGGCAGTTCGATAGCTGTATTTCGCTGGAATCTGTAACGATATCGGTTTGATCATGTTCACACCATCTGAACCGAAATCGATACGGACAATAAGAAGCCTTTTGTGAATCACGGTTATCATATAACTTGTAATGTCACGTATTCCTGTAAAGGGGTGATAGATTAGGTCAAAAGCAACCGATTTTGTCCTATCGTGTTTTATCCAAAAGTTAACCATTTTTGAGTTATCTGTATTTTAAGTTTTTTATTTTTTATTCCGATTTCAGACGGTTAAAATTGAAATACAAAAAAACTGCATGCTTGATTTTGAGTTTTTTGTTATCGTCGCATAGCCGACATTCCAATAGTTGATAATAAGTAATAAAATGTTGAAAAGCTACAAACGTTTTAAAATTACGCTTTTTAAACGTATCATTTTCTTTTTTTTTTTACTAAATTATTCGATAAAAAATTCAATTTTCTGTAAAAAATCTCCTAGTAATGAAATGTGCAAATTATGTAAATAATATCTCTATCTAACAAGCTTTCATTTGAGGTATTAAGCGTTTAATTGTCTGAAGTGAAACAACAATGACACCCACAGAGGCTGGATTTTTAAGGAATTTGTATTACCTGTTTGAACAAGTAGTTACTGTCCTCAAAGGACTTGCATGCCATGATTGTTTTATGGCATCGGCTCGACGAGGAAGCGAGCGAGAAGAGCTGACTTAGTCGAGGAGTGAGCGAGTGAGAGAGAGAGAGCTGTTATTATTCATCATTGTAGTTACGCCATCGCCGCACGCCGAGTGAGAATTAGGTTTAGCTGGTTTAAAGTACTGCGTACGCGCACACGTTTTACGCACGATTATTATTTTCGAGTTTCCTAGTTCATTTCGAGTGGTTTCTTTATCATCATGGCAGACGCAGAAGATACGCCAGGACCTCGCCATAGCGAGCACGGGCAAACTTTTACAAATGAAGAATACGCAGACGTAATGTTGTGTTATGGAGTTTGTAACGGCGATTCTGCAGCTGCCTGCCGTGAATATCGGCAACGTTTCCCGAATCGCCGAACAAATGATGTTACTGTGTTTGACTCTGTGTATCGGCGCATCCGCCAAACCGGACGTGTTCAAAGGCAACATAGTGATGCTGGTCGACTCCGAGTCTATCCTCCTGAAGATGAAGAGGAAATCTTTCGTGTGTTTCAGGAAGACCGTACTACGTCTACGCGCGTTGTGGCTGCTCAGTTGGGTATATCACAATACAAAGTATGGTTTACTGTGCATACTGCAATATCACTACACGCCTGTGCATGTGATTGAAGAGGGCGATCCTGCAAGACGATTAGATTTCTGCAGGTACATGTTACATGCAGATACAGAAGATCCAGACTATTTTAAGAAAATTCTGTGGACCAATGAATCGAAGTTTGATAAGGCCGGGTTCACTAACTACCATAATGCTGATTACTGGGCTGATAAAGAAGCTTTAAACCTCCGAAAAATAAGACCGACGGGGTCTCAGAGTCGGTTTTCAGTCAATGTGTGGATGGGCATCATTGATGGATATTTAATTGGACCTCATTTTCTGCCCGCCAATTTAAATGGAGAAGTGTATGAAGAGTTCTTGAGAAATCACTTGTTTCCATTAATGGAAGACGTCCCATTGGCGACGAGACAAAATATGCGGTTCCAGCACGACGGCTGTCCCGCACACTACAGTAGATTAGTACGGGCGTATTTAGACTCTAAATTTCCAAATCAATGGATTGGCTGAGGCGGGCCCATTGCCTGGCCAGCATGAAGCACAGATCTCACACCGATGGATTACTATGTGTGGGGACATATGAAAAGCCTGGTGTACGATGCTTCGCCCGTACCAACGCGTGATGTATTAATTACAAGGATAATCAGTGCAGCTGACCAAATAAAAAGCCGCTTAACAACTAGAGTTACCAAAAGTGAATTACGTAAGAAAATGCGGGCGTGTATTCGTAACAGGGGATTACAATTTGAGCAGAATCTGTAAAATACTAAAGGAAATGTAATTAAATAAAACTGTAATTAAAATAAAAGCCTTTTATTTATCCTACGTAATTATCGCTCGTACAACTTTACTCATCTTTTTTTAATTTTATGTCTTTGTACTTGAGTTAGTTGTAAGTTTTATACCTCAAATGAAAGCTTGTTAGATAGAGATATTATTTACATGATTTGCACATTTCATTACTAGGAGATTTTTTACAGAAAATTACATTTTTATCGAATAAGTTAGTAAAAAAATAAGAAAATCATACATTTCAAACAGTAATTTTAAAACTTTTGTAAGTTTTCAACATTTTACTACTTATTATGAACTATTGGAATGTCCGCTATGCGACGATAACAAAAAAATCAAAATCAAACGTGTAGTTTTTTTGTATTTCAAATTTAACCGTCTGAAATCGGAATAAAAGATAAAAAAATAAAAGTCAAATAACTCAAAAACGGTTAACTTCTGGATAGGACATTATAGGACAAAATCGGTTGCTTTTGACCTAATCTATCACGCTTTAACAGAAATACGTGACATTACAAGTGAATATTATAATATGAATATTATAAACAGAATTCGCGTTTGTTAGACTAGTACCTACACATGCATAAGAAATGAACAAGGTGAGAATGCACTACCTTGAAAAAGTATCTGCCTCCCTTGAGCTGTGCCGAGTGCCTGAACCAACAAGTCCGAAACTATACGCATGCGCAGATCGTGAGCTAGCTCTATCTCTCTTACTCCTCTACAGAAGATCTATAAAACAATATATGCATACAGGGCAAGCTAATAAAAGCGTGTTAAAAATAATACACACATACACAAAATGATCCAGCTTATTTCAAAGTTTGGTAACCCGGTGAATTAAAATTATTGGAAAAACTCTCTCAACGCCTGCTCTTTGTCATGTTATTTCATACGAATTTAAGGAAGACAAAGACATTTCCGGCATCGTATCCAAATATGTTTTCATTTCTATGACGTTGATACTCGTAAAATACGTATAAGTAATAATGTATGTGCAGCTACAATGTTGCATGTATAATTCATGTTCATCAATAGGGTCACATAATGTTTATTCATAATTTCTACTGCGAATAATGGAGAACCATTGCAATACAGGTATGGTTAGTGCAAAATCTTATGATACAGCGACACCCCCCGTGATTACAGAAGTAATGAAGATGAGCTGCCTATAATTATTGAATCTCGTCAAGGAATGCACAGGAATATACTAGAGAAACACGGAATCTTGCTTATATTTTGGATGATTTTGTAAAACTTCCAGGATTCGCTCAGATCCTCAAATGTACGTATTCCTGACATTCCTGACACATCCTCGACATACGATGTCGGCAAGGGTATCACGTATCTTCAAAACTGACTTTATGCCGTTTTTTTGACATTATGTAGGTTATTCTACAAGATGTTAACTTAGAACTTAGTTGAACGTGTTGCCTAAACGTCATGAGGCTTGTTATCAATCTTTGGCTGTGATGTGATGTAAAATCTGCTTCTGAGATGGCATTACTGGAGGTCTAAGCTGTAAGTTGTATGTGTTGATGATAATTACATTGGGGTCTTGTCTCAAATACACTTAATTGAAATTCAAAGCTAGAAATCCACTTTTTCTTATCCATTCTGGAAAGTACATATACAAATTTGCTGAATTGGTTGTATTTCGTTCTCAGTATTTAGAGGAGTATTCTGATGTATAAAATGAGTTTGTTTGAACAATAGCTTTTTTGTCTGTATCTTGATCTTTTGCCCGTTGCTCCAAAGGTTTTCCTTGCCCTTTCTTCTTTTTTAAGTATTGTAACCATTGTTTTTCATTTTCAGCTAATTTAGTGCAGTCGCTTTTAATCGGCTTTTCTTTTCTTCTTTAATATATACTTTTTAGACGAATTCTGTTTTCAGGAGGTTTAAACTGTAATAAGTAAAAGAAGTACACCTTACACACAGTTGAAGTTAAGATAAAAGCGATCTAAACAAAACAAAATCACTACCGTGGAAGCCCGTCCATTGACGCAAAATTAGACAAAGGACTGACGCCAAAGTACTGACAAAAATGACCTTATTTTGAGATTATAATTCGAACTAATGTTTATTTTCGTATTTTCGAATATCAACAAGCTATATTTTAACATATTATATACTAAGTGACATATAAATCCGAACACCCAGTTTAAATGGTTTTATTTTAATAAAAGTTGGTGAATCTATTTATCTTACTGTAAATAACAAGTGAAAAAATTTTCAGCCTTATCAGTTGGACATTCCGGTTTTTATACTGCTTTTTTTTAATTCACTAACGCTCTAAAAATGAATATTTCAGTCGCAGTAAAGAATCAACGTTGGCGGATTTTGGTTCTTGACATCCTTTACGATCGGTTACGATGCCTAGAGTACGGAGACCTGTACGATTTCGTCAACTTAGTGAGTTTGATAGGGCCCGTATAGTGGGACTTCGGGAAGCTGGACTTTCTTTTCGGGCAAGTGCAGTTAGAGTGCAAAGAAGTGAAGACACTGTGGTTAGGTGTTGTCAGGCATGGCTTCGAGAAGGCCGTACGCAAAGAGCAAGGGGTACTGGACGCTGCCGTAGAACAACAAACCGTGAAGATCGCCGCCTAAGATTATTGGCCTTAAGGGACCGTTTCTCCACTACCAGGTCCATTGCAAATGAATGGTTTGCAAAACACGGAAGACCTATTGGCATGCGAAGTGTTTACCGACGAATGAGAAGTTTTGGCTTGTTTTCATACCGGCCACACTGGGTCCTCCCTTTAACTCGAGAACACAGACGTAATCGCCTTGAGTGGTGCAGACAACGGTCACTCTGGGATCAGGAATGGAACAGTATTGTCTTTAGTGACGAGTCTCGATTTTGTTTAGGCATGCACGATGGTCGTGCAAGAGTTAGAAGGCGACGTGGTGAAAGGAGGAATCCACAGTTTTTTGTTGAAAGACATGTTCATCACACTGTTGGAGTTATGGTTTGGGGTGCTATAGCTTATGGTTCCAGGTCACCTTTAATCTTCATCAGAGGTAACATGAACGCGCAGCGTTATATCCACGAAGTTCTAGAACCCCATCTTTTACCCTATCTTGACACCCTGGCAGATCCAACTTTCCAACAAGATAATGCCCGACCACATGTTGCAAGAGTCACAATAGACTTCTTTCAACATAATGATGTCACATTGTTACCATGGCCACCAAGATCTCCCGACTTATCCCCAATTGAGCACGTGTGGGATATGATGGGGATTGCTCAATTTGCAACGTCCTCCTCAGACTCATGAAGCACTTCGAGAGGAGTTGGTGGTTGCCTGGAATGAGATACCACAGGAGGACATTGACCACCTGATCAGAAGCATGCCTAGGCGCGTTGGAGAATGCGTAGCACATCAGGGTGCATCCACACATTATTAAAGGTCAAAGGGCTTTAAAGCAGTGCAATCATTTTGAAATTTTTATCATTTACTTATTATGCTTCATTAAGTACTTATACAAAATTTTATTAAAATAAAACCATTTAAACTGGGTGTTCGGATTTATATGTCACTTAGTATATTATTATTAAGTACACATCACAGATTGTAGTGAAATGGCAAGTTTTTTTAAATTAATGGTAATGTTCAATAGACGGCCACTTGATTGTACGTTTTTGGGATTGTGACATGCCAAATGACTGACTTTTTGAGGGTTTTTTGTATTTTTTCAAAAACTTGTATTCAAAATAAACCGCTGCAAAAGACTTTTAGCTGTTTTGAAATAAAATAATATATATAAAATTTAATAAAACCTCATATCTATTGATTGATGACATCGAGTTACCCATTTTTTGTAGAATCACTCCTACTACAGATTTAGACAATTCTATAGTAGACTCTTCTGCCATATGTTTTGTGCGATCTTATTCAGATCTACTAATTTCCAGTCTCTTACAAATATTTTTTGATCCTACTATCATACATTTCATTTCATTTACAACTATTTTTATTTAATTTGTTTTAACCCTATACGAGGTCTATAAATTAAACGATGAGATTGTGTTTTTTTATCTTGTTATTCAAATATAATTATAGTTGCATATTTTTACCCTCTAAAGCCACACAACGCTGGAGATGGCTCTTCCACTCCTCATAGCAGTGCTGGAACTCCGACATTGAAATATCCTTGAGCTGGTCAGTTACAGCCGTTTGAATGTTTACCAAAATGAGTTCCCTTGAGGTCATTTTTCAGCTTCGGGAACAGAAGAAAGTCCACAAGAACTCAAGTCAGGCAGATAAAAATGTGTTTACTAGACAAAAACTCGTTTATTGACATTGCTGTGTGACAAGGTGAATTATCGTGATGCTACACCCAGTTGTTCTTGATGCTTGGTCTCACATGAACGGTGGTGTGAGACAAAGCTAACTTATTCTGACTATCAATCGACGATTTGAATGCACACGATCCCGGATTCTGTCGATATTGTAATCGGTTCTTGAAGAAGAAAGACTCCCATTTCTTGGTTCATCGACGCTCCCTTCTGAAAATGCCTTAAGCCAACGAAAACCTGGGCAGTTGACAAAACACTATTTCCATAGGCCTGTTTAGCAAGAGTCTCAGTTCAACTGTGCCCCAGTCTTAGGCAAAACCTGATACCATATCGTTGCTTGAAATTCATGTCAGTCATTGTTAGAACCTAATAGAAAAAACTGTTTCACAAAAAAAAATCGCTACGGATAACTAAATGACTCAAGCGAGTTCAAACTTATACTGAAGGCAGATCACATGTTCCCCTGTCTACGCGTCCAAGCGCGACGCTGCCAGCGTTGCCAAATCGAACGCTACGTTGCGAGTCTCATCACTTAATTTGCAGATATCGTATAGTAACCTTATCCATTTCGCATCTGCAAATCCATATAGTACTAAACGACTAACGGAAATGAAAAAATCATCTGTAAATGAATTTACGGATGTAAAAATAATACTACTGCATTATAGCTGGTAAGATCCTAACTAGTTACTATCGTCAAATTTTTGTTTTGTTACATAGTAGCGATCTCTATGAGGCTATACAGGGTGTTCCTTAATGATATGCGAATATTTAAGGGTGTGAATCTACATGAAAAAATAATGTTAGTTTGCTTTATAAGCTATGGTCCAAAAATATTTCCTTACAAAAACTCGGGGTGTTGAAGTTTTAGGAAAAAAACGGAAATTAGCTAATATTTTCAGAACCGCTTTAGATATTTCACTGATATTTAGTACGTAGTGAAAGTTAATAAAGTTGCATATTTTTCAGTGCAAACATAATTTTTATCTTTAACAGTGGCGTGCGTACGGATATTGACTTCGATATTTTATAAGAAAAAATGGTACGCCTATGGTTTCTTGCCAAATAAAAATTATTTTTCAATTCCCCGTTCAATTTAAAGTAAATGATCTTTCTTGAATTGTTTTCCTTCGATGCGCCATTTTTGAGTAAAGAAACAAAAACCGTTCTATTGTCCGAGAAAATTAATGAAATAATTGAAGAATGCAATTTAGCAATAAATATCTAGTTGTTCTGGAATATGTCACTGGCTTTTGACATCTGACAAGTCTCTGTTATTCAAATCTGTTTGCTGTGACATCTTTTTCATTATTTAGCCAGACAGATTTATCACCAGAGATATCCCGATCGTGCTTTGCCAGATAGTCGAACATTTTCTAATATTCATCGTCGTCTTGTAGACACTGGTTCTGTACGAAAAGGAACATCTGAAGGTATACCTCTAAGTGTGAGAACACCTGAAATTGAGGAAGCAGTGCTACACGAAGTCGAAGAACATCCTGAAACGAGTACGAGGAAGATCGCATGACACTTAAATATTTGCCATCAAATTGTTTGGAGAATTTTAGTGGATTTTTTGTTATATCCTTACCATATTTTAAGAGTACAGGCATTTTTCCAAGGCGTGTGATCTTTTGTCAGTGCAATCTTCAAAAAATTACACAAAATCCGCAATTTGATTCAATGATTCTGAAATGCCATTCAGAATTTCCACAATAATCATTTGTCTGCAGAAGAAAATCCCTATGCCGTAACCGAAACCCATTTCCAACACCAATTTTTGGCAACCACTTTACTGGCCCATTCTTCTTGCCGGGACGACTTACCTCAATTTTCTTCAACAACAGTTGCCTTTGCTGCATGATGATGTTCCGTTAGTAATAAGAAACAATATGTGGTACATACGTACTAAATATCAGTGAAAAATCTGAAGCGGTTCTGAAAATATTAATCAATTTCCATTTTTTCCCTAAAACTTCAACATCCCGAGTTTTTGTAAGGATACATTTTTGGACCACAGTTTATAAAGCAAACTAACATTAATTTTACATGCAGATTCACACCCTTAAATATTCGCATATCATTAAGAAACACAGTGTATAGAAATATTTATGGAGATAAAATTGCCCTAAATGCCGTTTTTAAGAGGAGCTTTTTAAATTATCATTTAATGCTTTATACGTATAAGAACGCATGAGCTTTTCTGAGTCAATCGACCCGCCACGATTTATCAGCAACATGGGCCTGATCAGTTGTATTTTATGGGCGGCACGCATCACTTATTTGCGGAACAATATTGAACTGGGATTGAAATTATGGAAATGGAACCACGGTGAATATAAAAGCGATGATTGGGTGCGAGCGCGAACATTTGCACATACCACAGACGCGGCTTCGATAGTGACAGTTACAGTTTCAGTTTCAACGGGTCGCGGTACCACTATTCTATAACCAGAGGAACACAGTGACCAACCATGAGCTGGACAACAAAGATGGTAAGTACCATTGACATTGTATTTAGACCTGTGTCATTTGGAAAAAAGGGTATATAAATTTTGCAAAGCAATCATCTGTTTGAGCGTCTCATCAATTAAAACGCCTCTCATACAGAGATACAAAAAATGTTGCTGGTAACTTTTTCAAGGGTCAACTTTAACATCCCTAAAACTTTAAGTTGACTCTGCATTTAGTAGGAATTTTACCATGTCTTTTTGCATTCAGGAAGCGTTCTTAGCATTTTTTTTTCGAAAATATGAGATGTCGTCCTTATTTTGACACCGGGTCAAACATATTCCGAAAACAATATGCGGAGTATGACCGCTTCCATTCATTAAAGTTTTCATGAAGGCCTAAGAGACAAGATTCGGTAGCTAGAGAGACGAAATAATCACTAATAAATCATTCATAGAATCTATGATACGGGAAATACGTTTGTGAAAATTTCGGGATCCGACAAATATGTCGTTTAGGTTTCTATTGATTTCCACTTGGTAATCAGTATAAAAAGTACGTGAGTATAATAATTCCAATAACTATTGCACCTTTTCTTTCCTTATATGGGTGAATTATTTTCTCACTACATGACTAGTTCATTTACGTTGGAGCAAGTTGCAAAAAAATAAATTACATCCCCTGTTTTTGATACTTTCTTCTTTTATGTATATTGGACGTAGCCAAAATATTTTTTTTAGAAGTTAGAACAGCTATATTTCAAAGTGGCATAAAATGAAATAAAAGTTTAAACTTCTATAGGTTTGAAGTTAGTGGATATTTCTGGATGTTTGCAAGTTGCATGCAGGCGGCAAGACACCTAAATAATTCTTGTATTCTTCTGAAATCCTTTTGGGCTTCTTCCATCATCTGAACAATTATTAGTGTGGTTTGGGCTATTAAAGAACGATTCGATTTGCATCAGGTGCTAGACACAATAGAAACATTCTCATAGTCTACCGGACAGACATCAGGGAGTTTCGATAGATCTACTTGCCAGGAAAATTAGTAAAATAATTGCAGTAAGCTTATATGCATAAATAATTTCACGCTTATTAATTTCATTGGCGCTTGTCTGTAAAGGTTAATTGAAGATATTTCGTTCAATTAGACCTAGCTTCATTAAAGGTGCTGCAGTTAACAAGTTCCTGTTTCGTTAGATAATGCGTACATTCTGATAGACGAGGGAAGCATTGTTTGCATAATAAATTATATTTGGAAAGTTTTTGAGAGGTTTATACTTTGGTATCCCTTTGATAAAAGTGGTTCACACGTACTGTTATTACTATTCGCATAATTGCCTTTTGGACAAGAAAATACTATATATTCTTTTTGCAAAAGGTTCTTTCATGATATATCCGATTTATTATAAACTTAAATCTAGCAATCTGACTGCTTTGAATATGAATCGATTGTTTAATTGCTAAACAAATTTAAACCGGTTTTGAAAAATTTTAATTTTAAATTGAACTATAATTGTGAAGATACTATTTTTCGCATTGACACAGTACAAATATCCATTCCGGAATTTTTAGGTAATTCAATTTATCCTAACCATCTCTTTAATAATCAGTGACATTCAGAAATGCTCGTATTTTCAACAATACATTTTTTGAGGAATAACAAAAAAATTATTTAATATTTTGAAGCTGGACATTGTTAGTGATGTGATTGTAGTGATAGTATGTTTGTGGAGGCCACTGCTGACTATGCAATGGGGAACGAACTCCAACTGGTATGCGGTGGTGTCGTCACTGACACACCGCTACAGCAGAAATGTTTTTATATTTTAGCAATATTTGGATATCAAGTGTACGTACCACTTTATCGTCATGCGATGCTTTTGTAAATGATAACTTAACTGTTTTCATATCTACACATATATTTTTCTGACTGTTACGATCCTTAAATGTACCCATTTCATCTTACCTTTAATTTGTGAATCGAAGTTTAAATATTATCGCGAGCTTAATCCTTCCATCGTTTAGATAGTCGTAGATTTTGAATCCCTGAAACATAGTTAGCAGTGTTAGCAGAGATTCCTGCTCATTTTCAGACATTGTTTGGAGGAGATTGTAGGTTGGAAGCTTTATGCGGTAAAAGGTTGTAAATTATTGCATATTTGGTTCTGATCTCAGTGATATTATGCACCTATTAGACATAACACATATTTTCTCTATATCTGCCCTAGAACCAGAAATATGATAGATTAGCTTTAGAGAGTTAAGAGAACCTACCCAAGCACGATTCTATTTTGCCATTTGAAACTTAGGCTGTATTACAGCCTTATAAACCACCACCATTATCTTGGAATGGAGTGGGTCCCACGCTTATCTATTATTGTCCAATTATCTACCGATATCTGTAAAACTACAACTAGCGTAAAAAATTTCTCCACAGAAATAAATTAATTTGCGAACGTGGCTCTTATATTTTGCATTATATAACTGCAGAAAAGAAGACTTTTACGTTTTGATGGACGTCGTTCGTTTTTTGCAATATTAATGGCTGCTCCTTTTAAATATTTCACCGCAAAAATACGATTAGAAAGCTGGTAGAATTTATCGGACATCTCTTTTTCTGCAAGTTCACTGTTAAATTCGTTGAATTATGTAAGTCGAATTGTTTGATTAGATCATCCATAGATGCCAAGCGATATTTAAACAAAAAAGTTCTTGATACGAGTACCTATAATATGCTGTAACATGGCTTAAAATGTACAAAAAAATAACAGAGAAAAAGTAGTGCGTATGAAATTGAATATCGTGTTGTGCGCGTGAAAATAGTGTAAATAACCCAGATGATAGCCGATCTTCATTCGTTTTCTGGTTGTATGTAAATTGATAACGATCATTTCTTGAGTTGGACTGGTAGCCTTAAAGACCACAGACATCAACGTCTAAAGCTGTAGCAAGTTTTACAAACAAGAACATTTTTAAAAATCAAGTCAACTAGATTGGCTATGCGCTTCCCACGCCGTAATGATAAATGATAATGTTCGGCATAAGTTTTTAGTACGGTACATCTGACAAAGTCACCACTGGACCGATATTCAGAAATTATAAATAATAATCTTATCCTTGGCGTGGTGTAAAAATTTCATTAAAATCCGAGGGTACTTCCCAAGTTATAGATAGGGCCAAGGATTTGCGTAAGTGCCCTCAGCCGAGGGAAATGATTGACATGGGTTTTCGTGATGTTATATATCTTCCAAAAAACATAATATCTCGTTATCGAAATTATTCACGATTACAATACTTCCTCGCCAGTGGCAAAAGTGGTGAGAAGAGAGAAAACGGTATAGAACATTAAAACTTCGGAAACATATATATTACGATTTGAAGGACATACAACTACGTACATTAACATTTTTCTAAAATCCGCGGACACGCCCGCTTCCACACCTGGTCAAAATAAAACCACCAGTCTGATTCTACTGAAATTTTGACAGTAACCGTCTACGAGAATGTACTACACGATAGTAAATTTCTCTTACGATAGTGGCGCCATCAGGCGGTGAGGCTAAGTACTTATCGGTCCGCCCTCGTAGATACACGTCATGAATTGTAAGTAAAGTAAGGCTGCGGTTGATGTAGCCTAGGTTCGGTATATCCTAAATGAGGGCCAAGATAAGGCAATGCCTAATAGTAAGGCTGAAGTTAGTTGTAAGGTCCAAGTAAAGGTCCAAAAAGGTTAAGGCTTCAATAAGGGAGTCCAAAAAAAAGTTAAAAAAAGGAAAATCCAAGTCTAAGAGGGTGGCTCCTAATCTGAAAAGGGGTCCAACAAGTAGTTACAAAGAACAGTAAACCAAGTCTAAGAGGGTGGCCATCAATCTGAAAAGGATTGGATGCGTTAGTTATCTGTTTTACCTTCAAGTCTCACTCTCATTAAAAAATATTGGCTAATAAAAATCTTCAATGCTTATAAACAGCCCCACCATTCTTTGAAAATCATCCCGTAAATGCATTTGTATCATAGTTTGTGCAAAATTCTGGAAGATCAATCAATCAATCAATCAAAGTTTATTCAAATTCAAAAACCAATATAACTTACAAATTAAAAACAACCTTCACTACAATTTAAATAAAAAACAGTTTCAAAAATACATGAGCTTGTATGCTCTTGCTACCCTGAATAACCAAGATTGCAACAGAAATCTAAGCAAAGATACTAGCATCAGATCTAGAACCAGCAAGTAACGGTATATGAATTGTGAAAATTCTGTATACTTTCGTAAAGGGTAAATGTCTGAATCTTGTCGTCACAGATCCTAAAATAAACAAATCTAAAATTCATAACAATAGTACAGAAGCATACTAAAAACACTCAGAAGTATAAATATAGAGTACATAAAATATGAATATCTGAAATATGATAATACAGGGATATTTCGAGTAAGGTTAAACTATGTTGTATAAACAATAAAAATTTTTCGTAAAGGTTAAGCAGAGAAACAAGAGTACTACAATTTACTACAAAAGAATTTACTAGAATACTAGAATAGACACCCAAGCTATAAGCTAGTGTATGTCATACAATATACAAATTCAATGCATGGCTAATGGTCATAAAGTATATTATGAGCAAATGTATATAAAAAAAGAAACATTAGATAGAAACGAAATGAAATGAGTTGAGTCAAGCTACAGTCGATGCAACCATGTTAAAGTTATTTAAGATGAACTTAATAATTCTTTTTTTGAAACTATACTTCAAGATGATTTTTTCATAAGCGTGGCTGGTTGGAACATTATTTCTGGAGTGAACAAATTTAAGAGCAGAAAAAATATATAAACCTCTAACATTCAAAAGATCATTTTCAATGTAAACAAATCTGCAACTTGACCTACATGGGATACGAAAAAAAGATGATTATAACATTTTCAAATTTAATCCGGCGTACATTTCTTTAAAAAAGTGGTAGAAAAAATGAAGAGTCAGAACAAGCATTTGCAGGATGAAAGTAACTAAAGTAAAATAATCATATATTTTTACCTAATTAGTTACACATAATTAATTTTAGCACATATACCTGTTTGTTGCTGAAAGAAAGAAGCAATAAATACGTGTTATCTGTATGGTGATTCAAATCATTAGACATATAGACTGGAGGTCTAGGCCACTTATTTTACTAGAACTAGATATAAGTATGACTGCAGGAAGTGAAAATATTGTATTTTTAGTTGTGCCGACAGCTCTAGAGACACCTCAAAAATATCAAGCCGTTCAAGCTATAGCCCGGGTAGACGGAACATCAAGATTGAATTTTCTTATCAAGATCCGCCATTCTGATTTTACAAAATTAATCATACAATCATACATATACGCACGCACGAAAAACACAACTTTCATTCTGAGGCAGTCGCGTAAAGTGTAAACGGGATTTCATTTATTGTGCCCAAAATCAAATTTTTGGCCAAGTACATTATGTAATTTTGGGTGTCTTCAGGAAGGTAAATTCGATGAAAACTTCTTACCTGTTTCACGAATAATGTACCATTTAATTGTAATTTCTGGTAAACAGCAAATAACTCAAACATTTAGTAATTCAAGCTTATCAAAGAAAATTTATAAAAAGGATAACTAAAACTATAAAAATATACTTACATTCAAATTTACAGTGTAAATACATTTCGCCTGTATAGACGATACACGTAATTTAAGAAAATCGCCAAATGACCAAAAACTGTAAAAAAGTTCATTTTGGCGAAAAGCTTGCTACTATATTTGCAAAAGTTACTGATCCACAACCTGCCAAAATTAAGTATTCTGTGATAAAATATCTTGTAGCTCCAGCGATCCAAACCCTAAGTATTCAATGTTAAACATTTCCGTGTCGAAAAACTGTCAAAATATTCTGAAATATGTATTCATGTTATGTATGTTTGTTGTGACAACGGCGTAATGTCCAAGTAAATAGCGTGTGATTGCCGACAACTTTTTAGATATCATAATTAGAATAAAAATTTCCTAACCTCTCCTTTATTGGCAAAAATAGATTCTAATGAGCCCTTGAGCTTCAAGCATTTATTTCTTTTGCTATTGCTTTCCTACTTATGAGGTCTGGATTAGCTTCCATCACCAACAATACTCAATATTTGACATACGGCTATGAGTGTAGTTTCTCGGTGTCATCTGGTATTGAAGAAATCTGCGACAAAAATAGATGAATTATGCTTATCAAGTAAATACGGACGTTACTTTTTACCTACTTTTAATCTACAGATTTTCATACTACCGTTCAATCAACCATCCTCTGAAAACCAAAGATTGTTCGTACACCACTATAAAAGTTCACAATTACATAAATGAAACGCTAATTAAACTAAATGAAACTAAATAGCTAAAATTAGAATGTCGACTTGCCGACTTATGCAAACAATTTTCACGGTTACAGGCCATGCCATACGATACACATCAGTCACATGCCCGTTGATTTCCGCAAGTTATTCTCTTCAATACGTTTACTTTCCCTATTTTTATTTGTCAGAGACATTTTACTTTTACTTTGCATTTTACAATGGATGGATGGCTTGTGTGCTGCCATTATAGACCAGGAACTCTAGCATATCACAAAAAAACTGCATAAATAGCTTTTATAATGGAATTATATCTTTGAGACTTAATGGGCCTATTTACTGGAGATACAAACAATTTTGCTTTGTAACTTCTTCATGGAACATTAAATCTGTGTAAAACCACTACTTGAAATATACTAAGTGACATACAAATCCGAACACCCAGTTTAAATGGTTTTATTTTAATAAAAGTTGGTGAATGTATTTATCTTACTGTAAATAACAAGTGAAAAAATTTTCAGCGTTATCAGTTGGACATTAGGGTTTTTATACTGCTTTTTTTTAATTCACTGACGCTCTAAAAATGAATATTTCAGCCGCAGTAAAGAATCAACGTTGGCGGATTTTGGTTCTTGACATCCTTTACGATCGGTTACGATGCCTAGAGTACGGAGACCTGTACGATTTCGTCAACTTAGTGTGTTTGATAGGGGCCGTATAGTGGGACTTCGGGAAGCTGGACTTTCTTTTCGGGCAATTGCAGTTAGAGTGCAAATAAGTGTAGACACTGTGGTTAGGTGTTGTCAGGCATGGCTTCGAGAAGGCCGTACGCAAAGAGCAAGGGGCACTGGACGCCGCCGTAGAACAACAGACCGTGAAGATCGCCGCCTAAGATTATT
This sequence comes from Acanthoscelides obtectus, assembly GCA_963669975.1. Lineage (NCBI taxonomy): Eukaryota > Metazoa > Arthropoda > Insecta > Coleoptera > Chrysomelidae > Acanthoscelides > Acanthoscelides obtectus. Next base: position 25,695,596 of record CAVLJG010000010.1, on the reverse strand, counting down.
GGCCTTAAGGGACCGTTTCTCCACTACCAAGTCCATTGCAAATGAATGGTTTGCAGAACACGGAAGACCTATTGGCATGCGAAGTGTTTACCGACGAATGAGAAGTTTTGGCTTGTTTTCATACCGGCCACACTGGATCCTCCCTTTAACTCGAGAATATGACGTAATCGCCTTGAGTGGTGCAGACAACGGTCACTCTGGGATCAGGAATGGAACAGTATTGTCTTTAGTGACGAGTCTCGATTTTGTTTAGGCATGCACGATAGTCGTGTTAGGGTTAGAAGGCGACGTGGTGAAAGGAGGAATCCACAGTTTTTTGTTGAAAGACATGTTCATCACACTGTTGGAGTTATGGTTTGGGGTGCTATAGCTTATGGTTCCAGATCACCTTTAATCTTGATCAGAGGTAACATGAACGCGCAGCGTTATATCCACGAAGTTCTAGAACCCCATCTTTTACCCTATCTTGACACCCTGGCAGATCCAACTTTCCAACAAGATAATGCCCGACCACATGTTGCAAGAGTCACAATATACTTCTTTCAACATAATGATGTCACATTGATACCATGGCCACCAAGATCTCCCGACTTATCCCCAATTGAGCACGTGTGGGATATGATGGGTAGGAGATTGCTCAATTTGCAACGTCCTCCTCAGACTCTAGAAGCACTTCGAGAGGAGTTGGTGGTTGCCTGGAATGAGATACCACAGGAGGACATTGACCACCTGATCAGAAGCATGCCTAGGCGCGTTGGAGAATGCGTAGCACATCAGGGTGCATCCACACATTATTAAAGGTCAAATGGCTTTAAAGCAGTGCAATCATTTTGAAATTTTTATCATTTACTTATTATGCTTCATTAAGCACGTATACAAAATTTTATTAAAATAAAACCATTTAAACTGGGTGTTCGGATTTATATGTCACTTAGTATATCATCGAATCGTCAGATTTATTGATTTCATCCAAAGGTACATAAAAGTGGATCTGAAATGATTGTTTTGGTTAAGGCCTTAATTACGAACAGCATAAAAAGTTCATCAAAATGGTAGTCGGTTCCTGCAAATTTCTTTTTAGTCCCTCTGACGAGCTGTCTAAAAAGTGACGCGTTGCTGCAGTGCATTAAACAAATAAGGGCTGATTTTGAAAGTTTTTCGATCCCTTGTAACTCTTCTCTAACCCCCTTTCAGACCACACTTCACAGTTTTTGAATAGGCAAAATGTGTTTCCCAACTTTCACGTTCAGTAAGAAAATTACTCAGCAAACTTTACTGTTTACCTGATAAGGTTCCCTCCTGGGTGTAAACATGTATACATAATTTTATTGTAGATTATATCTAATATTTTTGTTATACCAGAGTCCGTTCTTGATAAGTTGGACTGATCTATTATAACAGCTGCAGCTGGTTAGTAATAGGACTGCGATCTGATACAAAATCAGCGGAGAAATGAGAAACCAACATCAAATCAATGTTACATTGAAATATCGCTTGTATATATTTCGCGTAAATTATAATTCGGAGAAAGCTGTTCAATTTACTCGGTAAAAATTCGGTAATTAATTGCTGTAATTTAAATCTAATCGTTCCGATTCATTCATGAAAAACCAGAACTAGTGATCTTAAGTTAGTTACAAAAATTATAGGCAACTCTACGCTCCCTACATGAAAAATATGCCGCTCTCTACGAGGTGATTCACAACTACGTGGCCTGTTCAGAAGAAAATGTTTGTCATAGGAAACTGTAGTGTTTGGATCAGTACTTCTGCGACTTTTTGCCTGAAAAAAAGACACTCAACTTTGACAGCTTGTAAGTCAGGCAGTTTTACAGATGAAGTAGCAACCATTCCGTCAAACTAAGCTATATACGAGGGCGGTGGTTGTTTCCTTGTCTTTGGTTATGACTTTTATAAGGTCAAATTGAGGGCATGTTGATTTTAAAGGTGGAAAGGAAAGAAGGGCACCAATGTGAACTCAGCTTCAGCGTATTGTACGAGGGCGGTTCAATAAGTACCCGTGTTTGACGACAGAGGGCGTTCCTGAGGGAAGGTAATGTTATCATCGTGTGCTGTCATCTATCAAATCACAGCACAACAAATTTCAGACTGATTTATAGGTTAGTTTAGATTTGGCAGCCATTCGAGTAACACGTGTTTCGTGATGTTCGCTAGGATGGAAAAAGAATAGTATCGTTCGATAATACGCTTTTTGTTTTTGGATGCGGAAAATGCGAGGAGATAAAAGCAAAGTTGGATGATGTTTATGGGGACACTTCGCCATCTATGACTACAATTAGATATTAATTCAACGAATTTAATTGTGGGCGAACATCCGTTTTTGATGAGGATCGACCAAGAAGCCCGGCAGACGTGGTTACTGACGAATTCATTCAAAAAGTCACGACATGATTCTCGCTGATCGACGAACGAAAGTGCGCGAAGTCGCAGAGGCCGTAGGTGTGTCGGCCTGAACGGCAATCAATGTTTTACATGATAAGTTGGCTATGAAAAAATTGTCGGCCCGATGGGTGCTGCGATTGCTCAGCGGATGCGGCTGATGTTAACTTCGAAGCAGTGTTTGGAGCAATTTAAGCGACATCCGAAGGAGTTTTTGCATCGAGTTATCACCGTCGATGAAACCTGGATTCATCATTACATACCAGAGGCCAAGCAACAATCAAAACAATGGATTTTTCTCGGTGAATCTGCTCCAAAGAAGACGAAGACAGTCCCATCGGCCGGAAAGATCATGGCGACGATTTTTTGGGATGCGAACTGCGTAATCCTCGTGGATTTTTTAGAAAAAGGAAGAACGATCACTGGAAAATACTATGGTGAGTTATTGGACCACTTCGACAAAAAACTGAAGGAGACTTGGCCACATTTGACGAAAAAGAAGGTGCTGTTTCACCTCGATAACGCACCAGCCAAACTGCATGAATTCTAAAAGGGGATTATGTTGAAAAATAAAAAGAAATTTTTTTGGAATAAATGGTGTCTTCATTTCTAATACGGGTACTTATTGAACCGCCCTAGTATCTCATAATTTCTCAGCATTTATTTTTTTTTTTGAAATTTGTGCGTCGTCTATACAGTGTGTGTTTATAAGCGCAAAATGTACTTTTTCTTAAATATGTAATTGGAAAGTCTTGTATCCATCCATTAAAAATCCTCCTTTTGGTGGTATTTACTTATTTTCAACTGTACCTTCTGAGAAACTGCAAATAACTAGAAAACTTAGAGTCGTTTTGTGGTTATAAACACCCTCTACAGACGATGTACAAAATTTGGCAAACGCTTAAATAACGAGAAACTATAGGATATAATTCT
>CAVLJG010000010.1:25632142-25691764 GCA_963669975.1 Acanthoscelides obtectus | reverse complement strand
TAGTAAGATTACAGTCAAGTACCAAAATGGAAAGATTAACCTAAGCCAAATGCAACGTGTTCAGGACTTCAGTGTCTGTGGGATTTTATATATCCTTTCCCGGATGTGCCAATATTCCGTGGAGAAAGAAGTGCTACGTATTTTTAGACTCAAAATAAGTCGATTGGACATGATTTACCGCTACGCAAAAGTGCTTCGTTTGTCCGTTAGAGGGCGACACTTTTTTTTAAACACATATATTTTAAGAACCGATAGTCCAATTTGAATTAAATTTGTAACACTTATGATTTGCCAGACGTAGTATTATTTGACTTTTAGAAACAAAAACCGGGAGGGTTCGGGAAGGGTGAAAACTACTCCCACCCCTACAACCCGCAAGTCTCAAAACGTCACTGATTTTTTAACATCAAGGGTTAAAATCTAGTATGCATCTAGTTGGCGGAATTGTGGGTTATATCAGAGTGAAATTATTTCGTTCATTTCACGTTAAGCCTTTCCACGCGATAGCATTAAATATTTCATAAAAAATTTGTGTTAAATATTTGTCGCGACAGATTTCAATAAATATATTTCTTATATATTCATAAAATATTCATTATAGATATTTGTAGTGTAAATATATATATACATTATATATAAAGAGAAAATGATCATGCGGATAAAGGTATATAACAAAAAGTAGGAAAATAATGGGCACAATCCGCAAAAAGGATGAAAGTGGATTCGAGCAAAAAATAGGATAGGTAACCCGAGCGATACCTATTTCTGCTGGTTGGCTTCATCAGGCCCGAAATGAATGTACATATGCAACTACAAAAGTAGATACACATGTCCACACATCCGGATACGGCTATAACCTGAGGAAACGAAGATGAAGAGGGATTGTACCCATTATTTTCCTACTTTTTGTTATATACCTTTTTCCGCATGATCATTTTCTCCTTGTAGATCATTTGGGCTTGAAGTACCACAGCAAGTGGCTATAACCGGCAGCGTGGTTGTGGTTAGATATCTTCTTTGAAAATTCGAGGTCTTCTAGTCATTTTATACTATAATGTGTAGGTTGGCTCTTGTTGTGGACTTCGTGTGTCGATTTTTTTCCCTCTCCATCTTCGTTTCCTCAGGTTATACCCATATCCGGATGTGGGGACATGTGTATCTACTTTTGTAGTTGCATATGTACATTCATTTCGGGCCTGATGAAGCCAACCAGCAGAAATACGTATCGCTCGGGTTACCTATCCTATTTTCTGCTCGAATATTAGATATTGAATAAATATTGGGGCAGGAATTGCCTACTGATCACCACTCACGTTTGGGATTTGTACAAAATGTACAGACGATAGGTCATTTCACAAGAAAATTTTGGTTACAGATGAGTTATGTTTTACCCGACGTGGTGTGATAAATTTGCATAACACACATGTTTACGCGGAAGAAAAGTTTCAGAAACATATTTACAATAGGAATTTAAAATTAACATTTGGATGAGGATTATTGGTAACTTTTTAGTTAGTCCAAATAGGTTGCCTGATAAATTAAATGGAGATTGCTATCTTCATTTTCTACAATACGTGTTACCTAAATTATAAGAAGAACTGCTTATGAATGTAATAGACATGTTTTTGCAATTTTCTTCACCTAGCATCTATTTGATGACCACCTCGTTATCCGGATCTTAATCCTCATGATATTTTACATGTATCAATGTATATGAGGTTCATATAGACAACGCCAATCAACTATGGGACAGGATTCAAAATGCTGCGAACATTAAAGAATAATGACATCTAAGAGAAAATTAACTATCTTTTTTGCACCGTACCGTGATGTGCAGGAACGAAAATGGTGGTCTTATTAAACACCTTTTATGAAAAATTCGCATTGTATTAAATAAAATTGTAATATCATACTGTTTATTTTTTGCTAACTACATTTAAAGAATTAACACTTGGGAACATGATGCAACATTTTTTTTTCTCGAAAACTATCCTAGTTGACATGTTTTTATAGGAGACAAACAATGGAGTAAATAAAATGATCTACTAAATAAAACAATCAGAATTATCGGAAAAGTTGCCAAAAAGTCTGCTATAATTTATGTTGGGATGGGGGTAGTTTCCATCCTTCTCGAACCCTTCAGATTTTTTCGTAAAAATCAACTATTAGAACAACTAGCAAAACATGTTGTGGTCCAAATTTGAAAGAAAACTTCATGTCTGAACGACTCATTTTGAGTATAAAAATACGTGGTAATTCTATGTCGCGGTATGCGATGTTTCATTTTAATCTGATACACTTCTTTTCTTTGCTTTTTCTATCTTCTCTTTGTCTTTCGTTTCTTTGACACTATCTGTTACTTGGGCAATCAGGACTGACCAACCAATTCGAATAGATGATAAGGAGCCTAGCCTATATGTTTACATTACATTGTCGACAAAAACTGCGTAGCTTTGGTGCATACTTTTGACTCATTTGTCTACCAATCCCTACCAAAGTGACAGCGTTGTATCAATAAATACCGTTGGAAACATCTACCTTCATTAGGCTTAGCCGCTGTTTGCAAATTATGTAAGAAGTACCATCTCTTGAAATCGTCTAACACCACAATTATCTGCAAACACTCGCACCTTTAAAAAATATACCAATTTAATGACAAAACTGTAAAAAAATGACATGTCAAATGTCAAGTGCACTGTGATCCTCACTACATACTATGGGAATTAGAAGACAAACAAATCCTTTACCAGCTCCTTCTACCTAGTCTGAATTGGTTGTGACTGACAGACTGGTCTGAGTTACTTTAAACAATGACAGTCCTACGGAGGGCCCATACAAAGACCTATGCTTGTTTAAATGGAAACACAGCAGGATCTCTATTTTCGAAATCGAGAGAGTATGATCACTGAGAGAAAGTGGGCGTGGTTATCTTCCCTGGGAATGAACCAAACTCTGACATCTGTTGACAAGTTTGTGAATGCATACCCCTAGTCCAAGAATTGACTTACTTCCTGACCGACCGGGCTGAGCTGGGCGGAGGAAGGCAAGAACATCTACCGCATGTTGCGCAACCTACTTTGGTACCTGCAACATTGCTGTACAAATATGCTGGACACATTGGTAAACTGAAGTATTCCTGGCGCAAACTGAGGCAGTGCAGATTTGACATACTACCCCAATGTCTTCCATTTTGATACTGGACCTAACCGTCAAAAAATGTTTTTTCCTGATAACAAACCTATTCGTGACAGGCTGTAGGTAGGCAAGCCTAGTCTTTCTTTGTCAATAACCTTGATATGAATTTCAACCATGGGTTTATTAAGAAGATAAATGGTTATGGGACCACTGGGCCTATAAATTTCACCAACATTAATTTCATATTCTATACCTCCAGCACAGATACGACAGTGAGCACAATCACTATCTTCCGTACAAAACAGAGGACGCTGGCAACTACACCTGTAGCCCATCAAACCTGGACTCTGCCAGCGTCTATCTTCACGTCCTTAACGGTAAGCTCCAGAAGGTTAACAGGTAACAGTAAACTAAGGTAACACTTGCTGAAGAAGGATTTTTTTATTAGGTTGCTATAGACATCGTTCATATGAGGATAATTCGAGTGAAACTTGGTTCTGTATACAGGATAAATGACGTTATGACTTTTATCGGGTTTGTATCACTCGAAAGTCTAATTAAAACATTTTCAATATCTGCAAGTTTTTGGAAACTTTATCATGCAGTACCTCACGTTTAATGTAAATGGAGTCTTGTCATTCTTGTTTACGATTAACACAATCTTAAACAGTTGCCTAATTTATTCATAAACGGTTTACAGAACCCAATCTTTTGTAACCGTCAAGAAGAAAGATTTAAAATGCAGAAGGAATTTGAAAGCTTGCACCACTGAGTTGTATCTTAGATCTCACAACAAATAGCCTTTTTGCGATATTCGATAATGTGATTAATAAATTACATAATTTTAAAATTTTTTCATACGCCTTTATTTTATGATAAATTTTGACTAAAGTGAGTGAAAACGTTTACCAGGAAAACAGAGTATGGTGCCAAAGACGGTGCTATTCTTAATTTTGCGCTTCTAAATAGAACATAGATTGTTGAAATGGGGACTTCGAGTTAAATGTAAGTTACGATGCAGGATACTGCCATTTTTTGAACCATTTTTCTATTCTTCAAAAGTAAGTTATCCTTGATACATCACTGTATACAGGGCTCAAAAGTTTTCGAACTGTTCTCATTTGAGGGAGACAATATAGTAGTGTTGTTTGATCCCTATGCCAAGATTTGGCCAGTAATTTGCAGCAATCACCATCAATCAAGAAGCGTCTGGGGACTAGTGGAACTCCTCACATCCATAGAAAATGGGAACTAATCCATGTCTTGCTTTAACTAAGATCTAATTGAGAAAATACATTCTACGAAACAAAGATATGAAAACTGCGTTTTTATTATTTGTATTTAAATAAACATTTATGTTGACCACATCCTACGTGTTTTATTCTTTCATCGACGTGTAAGAATGAACAGTAATGCAATCGAGCACGTTCAGCAGAACATGACGACTTGAGATACGCCTCCGAGGAGGTTTTTGGTGTTTGACCGTTTTCAACCATTTAAAAGAGGGAGGAACCTGATGACAAAAAATGCAACCAGATGCCGAAGCTTGAAGAAATAATACCGCACAAAACACATACGGAAACAAAGGTATAGTACAGGGTGGCCGATATGTAACTGACTGCTCTGTATCTTGAATATTTGTGAAATGAAATAAATACGTCCATTTTTTTCATCCTAATCTTTTATTGAAACTTATAAATTATGTACGAAAAACAGTATCAGACAAATGTCCGCCTGTAGAAGCCGCACAAAGCTGAGCCCTCTTGATTACATTTTCCATCATTTTTTGGTAGGTTTCCTCCATACCAAACACCCCACCAAACTGTGACTCGGCGAGGATGTAGTGGTAGTTGATGGATGACACGAGGGTTCTCTAATGCCCAGATATGACAATTCTGCTTATTAACAAATCATATCGAAGTGGGCTTCATCGCTCATTATCAGTTGTCGGTAAAAATCGTTATTTTATTTATTAAGCTGCAATATTGCATGACTGTTTTGTCGCCAACTTTCATGATCACTAGGCTGTAGTTCTTGGGTTAACCGAATTTTTTATATCCGCAAATACAAGTCTTTTTTAAAATAGTGCATATTGACGTGCGACGAATACCCTGTTCTTGAAAACGATGTCTGGTAGACGACTCAGGGTGCTCCACTACACTTTCACGAACTCTCTCGATATTTTCCGAAGTACGAACAGTTCAAACACTTTGGCAAGTCTTAAACTTCACCTGTTTGTTCAAATTTCCGCACCAACGTTTTAATAATACGGACGCGTTGTGGGATCGTGTAGCGCTCCATAATGAATGGACACATGCACTTTAAGCAACTACTACGGCGTCACATACTGAAATGCACGCAATTTAAATCAGTCAGTTATATATTGGGCCAAATTTGCAGTATGTTTATTATGACCCGATTAAATGTCCCCATGGTTACCAATTTTGATAATGGACAATTTTCAAAATACTTAACGTTAATGGCGAGGAATATGGCTTCTGATAAATACACTCAATTTTCCAGCATCTCTAAAAGACAGTTCGCATCTAAGAAGCCGAACAAGATCGTTCTCCGTATAGGCGTCCCATTGTCACACAGGGGAGTAGTACTAAAGTACTCATCATGATGCCAACATTGACGTACGGTGCAAAAGTTGCATTAACTAAATATTGCACACTACAATACCCAGTTTTTCAGGAGGTCGTTATTCATGCGTTTGCTCTCTGTCATCTATCTCCAAATGACTAGACCTCTACCATTCTGATAATAATAATAATACTTATTCACATCAATTATAAATTGTGAAATATCCTTGCGTGTGGATATCATTCTAAAGCCGCGTACAGACCGAGATTCCAATGCAAGCCATGTGGCCAAGGTCGCCGTTGGAGTTCGATTGCGTTCGCTCCTTGATCGGTGCATTGGTCTGGACAGGATTTGTTGCGCTTCTAGTATTTAGTCGTTTATCTGCAACAGGAGCGGATCCAGGGGGGGGTCATGACCCCCCCCCCCCAGGCGAATTTAGTTCGACCACCAATAATTGTTAAAGTTCCAAATCTCTTAGATAAATCTGTAATGCACACATTTTAAATGGATGCCGTACTGGTATTTTCTACTAAACACTGGCAGCACTGCATCTGTCAACTTTGATATGATCGATAGTTGTTGTCATGTTTGCCGTGATTAATATTTCATTGAATACAAACTTGGTGAACAACACTAAAATACGTTAAATAACGTGCATTACTACATGATATATACGGGCACTATTTGCGAAAGTGATATTCTCCCCATTTATGGCTATTTGCCAATTAATGACGGCAACTGAGAATAAAAAAATTAGAAAGACCTGCACAAGTAACCAAAACAAACTCGTGGATGTTGCAAAAAGTTTTTTAATAATAATTAACAACGTGCCAATAAAACAGCTAATTCAACTGTTTCAATATTCACGCGGATCTAAGATTTTCGATAACGTAAAATCCATCTAAACTGTTCAGAGAAAGTTCGAACTACAGATTTTGCTGGCAATAAGGATGTCACATATTAAACGGGGCTTACAATTATATGCACAATAGTAGCTGCTACGCACTGTTGCCTCTGTTTACTATATGTCTATATAACCTGAATCAAGTAGAGACTGTGAGGTCAAACATTTTTTATTCAATGCAAAATAACAGAATTATTCTAATTTGAATCCGCGTCTTGCTTTTCGTTCAGTAAAAACTTCCATCGCAGAATCCAAATTGAGTGTATTAGCTACTGATCTTTCGATATAGAGGTTAGAGAAGTTGTTGAGCGAGTCTTTAGCCAAAGAAGCTCGACAGTATTCTTTAATAACTTTCAAAGAGCTCATGACACGTTCAGCACTAGCTGAACCGATAGGCAAAGTCAAAAACAATCTGAATAAACTGCAGCTCTCTGGTAAACTGTCTACAAAATTGTTTGCAATCATGAACTTCAAATAATATAGCGCGCTGTCGTTAGTAACATTACGATTTCCCGAAAAATACATGCTCGTAAAACTGGCTAATTCATATTTTAGAACTGTAGTGAAAAATTCCTAATATGTTTCCATCAAATTAGAGATGATGGTTTCTAATTCGTTTTCTTTTAGATTGACTAATTTCTGTGGCATCAAAAAACCAAACACATCATTCACTTCACGAAATCCTTCAGTACGTTCTTGCAATTCGTTACTCATTGAATCCAAAACTTCGTAGTAATTTATTCGATTTTCGTGTGTTTTCAGCAGCTTTGTCGTCGAACATTATTTTTTATTTTCCTCTTTCTGACAATCGTAAAACCAGGATTTTCCCATTCCATCTCTTCCCATCGATTCTTAGCCTTCAGAACAAAATTATCGTATATGCTTTCACTCCTCAAATCTTTGAATTTCATTAATGCTGCTGAAATGCACCTTTGAGCCATCATCAAGTCTATCTCTTTTTTGCATTTGAACTTGCACGGTATTCATTACGCTCAATACTGAATGCCACCATAACAAATTGCAAAAAAGGTTCGGTTCATGGAGGAAAGGAGAGATCTTGCATTCATTATATTTTCGACAGAAGCTCCCACTCTTGAAATTTCATCTTCTATGCAATTGATAATACATTCAAAAAATTGCTTACACGATATTATCACGGAGAAAATAGATGTCATCAAATAAAAAAATGCACAGTATTGTGAAATTTTATGGTTATAAACATTGAAGACGTGAAAGACTGTAATAGGCGCATTAGAGTCTTTATTAGACTCCAAGAGGCTGATTCATACCACGAAGATATTTATTTACTGAACATTATATGCCAGGTAATAATATATCACTGTAAGCACGAACATAACCTCTCCACTCCTTGAGAAATAAAAGGGTCATTCGGTCATTTTTTTATAAATGAAATAGTCATTTTTCAAAAAATTTCTTAAGAAATGGAAGGGAAATTTATTATTCAAAACTGAATGGTAACGCGCTATTTCATAAACATTACGCAGATGGTCATTAAAAGAATATAACAAAACTCTGATTTCTTGTTATCAATTTTACATTCAGACGCGCTGACAGTATAGGCACTACAGCTGATTTTTGCTGGGGGGCCCTGTGACCACCCTTCCTTGTGGGGCCCAGGCGGCAATGTCCATTTTGCCATTACTTAAATCCGCCACTGTGACGGACAACCCCCCTCCCCCGAAGATGAGAAGAATATCTTCCTGAACATGAAGTTTTTTGACCAGTGTGACCCCCCAGACACAAATCCTGGATCCGCCGTTGCTTCCATTATACCCTCCATAATTATGTTTCCTCCTCCACCAGCCGATCAACCACAACTAATATGCCTAGTAGCAACAAAATGTCTGTACGGAGACCGTGCTCAGCTTATACGAGGTGTGACAATTAAGTAATGAGACTGATTCCATAAAAAGCGTATATTTGAAAAAAGCGTTTTCCACGCTCCGTAACATTTCTGGAACGCTGCGATTGGGATGTCCGCGACTACGCTCGTCACGACCGCTTGGATGTCCGTAATCTACTCAAAATGGGTTCCATATCAGGTGAATAAGGCGGCTGTTGCAACACGGTGATCCCTTTAGGCCCCTATCGTCAGTCTTCCCTACAATTGTAGGGCGCCTTTATGGCCTCCTTGACTCATAGTTTTCTACTTCTCCATGTCAGCGCACTTTTTTGAGGTTATGTCACAAACATATATTTGCATCAAATTGTGCTTGCTTCTGAGTTATATCATGTTTTATCAGCCTGAAATTTCCTACAATTTAAAATAAAACATATCTTCACAATAGGAGAGCGCTGACGCTGACATGGGACAGGTGCAATCTAGAAATGTTTGAAGGAGAGAAAGGAGTATGACAATCAAGGAGGCTATAAACGCACCCTACAATTGTAGGGACGACTGACGATACGGGCCCGAGAGCCCAAATACTGGGACACGCTGAAGGCGGTGTGGCACGGTGCGTAGTCGTGAGGAAGGATCCAGTTGCGATATCCGGGAGCACCATTTGGACTCATTTTCGCAAACTTTCGAGTACGTGGCGATAACAGACTTGATTTACGGTTTGCCCCGATGGAACAAATTCTTTGTGGACGATTCCACGCTATCAAATAAGGTAGTGATCGTGGTTTCCACCATCGACTTGCTCATGCGAGCTTTTTTGGAGAGGTACTCTGAAATGCTTAAAGCTTCGCGAAAATTCCGTTGCGGCTCAATCAAATGCTTCTACGATTCCCCCATTATTCCCCATTTTCATAAAATTGTTTTTTTTATACTTCAACTACCACGAAGGCCGAAGGCCTAAGCACCCACTGGGTACCGTGGGGCTATAGGGGGATACATGGGAAAGGGGGAACGCCACACGGACTCTGGCGAGGGAACACGTGTGCATACAACATGCACACATTCTGGCTCCGCCTACGTGATCCGCCGGGTGGTACCTCCGCGTTCGACAGTCAGAGACCGTCTACCACCTACGGACAATCACAACATCCATAGCCAAGAGAAAAATTTCTCATGGGACGGGACTCGAACCCCCACAGCGCACGACGACTGATCAGGAGACCGAAGAGTCTACTACTGCGGCCACCGCTGCTGCCTGCTACCATTTTTTGTGTTGTAATATGTTGTGACCGAGCAAGCGTGACCTCCATTACTCAATCAATTTTAACATTCTTGTTTACACTTCTAGTCACGCCTGCTCATTCATTACTTTTTTAATTTTCACGAATTTATAGACACGATGGCATACATGATCCAAAAAAAATTCGATTAAATATTGTACGGCTCATCACAACAACATACAATTTTTTGAGAATCGGTAACCTCGAACCTCGCGTTAAGCATTTCATCAATAACTCAAAATTGTTCAAGATCAAGATGGTTCGCTGTGCCATAAATAGTGACGTACCTACATTCTTTTCTTTAGTGTGTCGGATTACAATACGCGAAAACTCATGTGAAAGAATGAAGTAATGAGTAAAGCTACTTGATTCTTTGTATTGAGTGCATCACTGTCGTTACATTTACAAGCTAGATCACTATCAAAGGATAAATCCGAAAATAAAACAATATTTACCCTCGTAAGGCTAGGCAATTCCAATAATAAATCTAATATGCTGAATCACTGATCATATTTGATTGTCCAAAGGTCATAACTATTTTAGATACCAACAATCCAGATAAGTTATTTCCATAACCTATAATGCTCGTCTCAGTACACATCGTAAATACGATATTCTAAGCCTGCTTTCTCGGACAAGTTAAACAACTGTTTGTTTTTATATTGAAGCATATTTTTAAATGTTAAAATGGGAATATATCTAACGATAGTGTTTTATTCAGCAATTGCGTTAGTTATACTTAAGTTATATATTAAGTTAACGACAGGATGGTGCTATAGTCAAGTTTGCCTAAAAGGCAAAACGGTCCTAGTTACTGGTGGAAATTCAGGTGAGTGTGAATTTTGTTAATAAATTGCAACAAACCAGACCTATGATGTTTAATAAGAGTTGTTCATCATACCCAGAATAATATATCGAGCTCTCGTACACATAAAATTACTCAAGAGTAACCGATTTCCAGTAATGTCCTGTATTTCCGTATTTCACTTGTGGCATTATTTGTGTTCTATATGCAAACGAAAGTTTCACATGCTATTCTGAGTCGCCCTGTTTGTATTATTGAGTTCTTTTATAAAAGAACTACTTAATTCTGACGAATCGAAGATCAGTGAAAATGTTATATATTTGTATTGTAGCTATTAGCTTTCCTGTCTTGCTTCGTCACTCATTGGTTACCATGAATGTTGACTATAACACTATCAAAAATTAATACTTTTAATGCAATAGACCAGATACGTAACCATGTGAATTTGAAAGTTATATCTATAAAAAGATCAAAAAGATAAAACGTCTGTGTCCGAAGTCACTGTAAGAACTCGGCAGTTTTCTTATGGAAAAGAGAAAGACAAAAGTGAAAAAATAATTCGTCCTTCGCCATATAACATTTTCGCGATGGTTTGGTTTGGTTTGTGTATGGTGTTAAGTCAGTTACAAGGGTTTTTGAAGTAACAAAATGATATGAAAAGAAAATATTGTTTAAATATGGGCTAAAAAGTATGGGGTGGGGGTTTTTGAATTACCGCGAACGGCAGGGGTATTATGTAAAAACTTAAAAAAGTAAAAAAAACCGACGAAATGTCTTCTTACAGACTAAGTAGTTTTTAGTGAGAAAATAGTTCATTCCACATTTGCAGCTACAAAACGAGTTCACAACAAGTGTACAATAGAGATTGTGCTAAGTTAACATCTTGTAGAAAAACCTACGTTATGTCTCAAAAAAAACCTTCGAAATGTAAAAAAAACAAACCGACGAAATATCACTTTCCAAGAAACGTAATACCCGTGCCGGGAATATGGGTAAGTGTTATCAACACGAGAGAACGTCTGACCTTCCGTTTTACTTCTTCTCTGATATTTACTTAAAACTTATGATGTCATCCCACACATATCAATAACCCCTACTTCGGGCCTTTCTGGGAGGGTCGGGGACCCCCCTTCCCCGGCCCACCCAGCTTATAAAGATCTTATATTGGTTAAGGGCAAATCCTCAGCGTCATATAAACATGTCTTTCATGGAGTAACTAATTGCGAATTGTCATTTGTCAGTCCGCAAATAGATGTGTATCGTTCAAACTTGCTAGAATACCCTCAACACAACAAGGTTCATTTTTTATTTACTTTTTGTTGGCTATTTTGGTAGGTATTGGCTATGAAACAGCTGCAGATTTCGCTAAAAGAGGCGCAAATGTAATAATAGCATGTCGGAATAAGGATCGAGCCGAAGCAGCGTGTGAAAAAATAAAGAAAGAAACTCACAATCAAGATATTCATTACAAGCTAGTCGATTTATCTTCATTCGCATCTGTGAGGAAACTTGCCGAAGAAATCAACCAAACCGAAGACCATCTGGACATTTTGGTGAACAATGCGGGAGTTTATAATGTCGGAAATCAGCTTACGGAAGATGGGCAACAGCTGTTGATACAAACAAATCACTACTCGCCGTTTTTGCTGACAAATCTCTTACTAGGTAATGGGGCATTTTACATAACAAAAGTGTATTACAACTGTTTGCACTTATTATATGAAGTGGCAAACATAGCCTTCGAAAAATTGAACCTAAAATTTCGTGCCAAAGCTGTGGCATGTTTATTCATGCACAGCCCTTAGAATGTAACCCTGTTTCATCATAGAGGTTAGTTTTTCGTCAGATGAGAGGGAAATACGTTCAAAATCTGACATGGGTGTATGCAACGAATTCTAATGGTTTGGAAAGAGCAAAGACTATATCTTTACATTGCATAGTTTGTTGTCAAAATTGCGTAGTTTTAGTGCATACTTTGGACTCATTTGACTGCCACTGCCTACTAAAGTTATAACGTTGTAATATAATAATAGTACTTGCCGGTGGATAGAGCTACGTTCATTAGGCCTGTGTCGCACTTTGCAAATTATACAAACAGGATCTTGTTCTGAAATTATATAATACCACAATTATCTGCAAACACTCGCACTTTCAAAAGATAACACTATAAATACGAATTTCATGACAGAACTATCAAAAAACACTTGTATACAACAAAAAAATCATAGGCTTGCTCCTTCTAACTAGTCAGAATTCGTGTAGTGTAGGTGATACTATATATAGTTATTCACAATATTAAATCCTATTGGCTGTGCTATTAGTGGTAAATACCAAGGTTTTAAATGAGTTCTCTTTCTATGTACGAGCATTATTCTTGAAATATAGATGTAGACATTCTAGTTCACCTATTGCAAATGCAATTTGATTTAGGTAGAGAATACCGCATTGTATCTCAAAAAGGTGTACCAATAAAAATTACATTTTTAGATTTGATGAAGAAATCAAAAAGTCGAATAGTGAATGTATCGTCACTAGCCGGAATGGCGGCAAAAATGGATTTGGAGAAACTGAACAAATACAACAATTTTTTCACTGATTACGCACTGTCGAAATTGTGCAACATAATGTTCACAATTGAACTGGCTTCGAGACTGAAAGGCACAAGTGTGACGACATATTCTGTACATCCTGGTACTGTGAAGACGGAAATTATTAGAGATAGTGGCTTGGTAGCGATAGTTTCAAGATCTATAATTCGTACTTTGTTTAAGGTGAGAATTTCGATAATGAAGTTTTATTTGTTAATTTTATAATATAGTTTTATTGTTACTTTGGATTATTGAATAGCTATGGATGCCTTATCGTTATGTGCGGAATTAAGGTCGAAAACGATTGGCAAAACACCTGAACATAGTATACTAAGTGACATATAAATCCGAACACCCAGTTTAAATGGTTTTATTTTGATAAAATTTTGTACTTAATGAAGCATAATAAGTAAATGATAAAAATTTCAAAATGATTGCACTGCCCTTTGACCTTTAATAATGTGTGGATGCACCCTGATGTGCTACGCATTCTCCAACGCGCCTAGGCATGCTTCTGATCAGGTGGTCAATGTCCTCCTGTGGTATCTCATTCCAGGCAACCACCAACTCCTCTCGAAGTGCTTCTAGAGTCTGAGGAGGACGTTGCAAATTGAGCAATCTCCTACCCATCATATCCCACACGTGCTCAATTGGGGATAAGTCGGGAGATCTTGGTGGCCATGGTAACAATGTGACATCATTATGTTGAAAGAAGTCCATTGTGACTCTTGCAACATGTGGTCGGGCATTATCTTGTTGGAAAGTTGGATCTGCCAGGGTGTCAAGATACGGTAAAAGATGGGGTTCTAGAACTTCGTGGATATAACGCTGCGCGTTCATGTTACCTCTGATGAAGATTAAAGGTGACCTGGAACCATAAGCTATAGCACCCCAAACCATAACTCCAACAGTGTGATGAACATGTCTTTCAACAAAAAACTGTGGATTCTTCCTTTCACCACGTCGCCTTCTAACCCTGGCACGACCATCGTGCATGCCTAAACAAAATCGAGACTCGTCACTAAAGACAATACTGTTCCATTCCTGATCCCAGAGTGACCGTTGTCTGCACCACTCAAGGTGATTACGTCGGTGTTCTCGAGTTAACGGGAGGACCCAGTGTGGCCGGTATGAAAACAAGCCAAAACTTCTCATTCGTCGGTAAACACTTCGCATGCCAATATGTCTTCCGTGTTCTGCAAACCATTCATTTGCAATGGACCTGGTAGTGGAGAAACGGTCCCTTAAGGCCAATAATCTTAGGCGGCGATCTTCACGGTCTGTTATTCTACGGCGGCGTCCAGTGCCCTTGCTCTTTGCGTACGGCCTTCTCGAAGCCATGCCTGACAACACCTAACCACAGTGTCTACACTTCTTTGCACTCTAACTGCAATTGCCCGAAAAGAAAGTCCAGCTTCCCGAAGTCCCACTATACGGCCCCTATCAAACTCACTAAGTTGACGAAATCGTACAGGTCTCCGTACTCTAGGCATCGTAACCGATCGTAAAGGATGTCAAGAACCAAAATCCGCCAACGTTGATTCTTTACTGCGGCTGAAATATTCATTTTTAGAGCGTTAGTGAATTAAAAAAAGCAGTATAAAAACCGGAATGTCCAACTGATAAGGCTGAAAATTTTTTCACTTGTTATTTACAGTAACATAAATACATTCACCAACTTTTATTAAAATAAAACCACTTAAACTGGGTGTTCGGATTTATATGTCACTTAGTATACATACAACTGCTGTGTAAACACAGCCAGTTTTGGCATGTCGCCTCTAGCGCATTCCTAGATTCGTTTTTTTAAATTCTCGACGTTCGAAATAGGCGATTTTCATTTAGAGGAGTATCCGGGTTTGAGAAGGCCAACAAATATGACTATACCCCATTCGTAGTCCATTTACACAAAACTCAATATGCCTAAAAGCTAGATTGTAGATGTCCGTATTTTTCTCGATGGTCTTGGAATAATCCAACAAAATAAATGATTATGTTTATAGAAATAAGTGCACACAATTCTTTATTCGCTGGAAGTACTTGAATCATCGTCCGAATGGTTAATATTAATTATTAAAGGTTCAATTTGAATACCGATCATATTGTCCACTCTGTTGACAGCTTCATAAAACAAATTTTTCGCGTCAAAAAATTTGAATGTTCTATTGTTTTGTTTATAGTTTTTTATATCTGCCCAAATTATTTCAATGGGATTTAATTCACGGCGATAAGGGGGTAGTCTTATTTTACCCATTTCGTCAATGACATTAAGATTATATTTATATTTGTGCTGCCTGACTACATCGATAAGTTCTGCTTCGACCATATTTTCATTGAAACTAATGTCTTTTTATATGAGCCATTGTTGAATTTCTGCCTTTCTTGTGGACATTGTGGGAATTTTTTCTAGTTTTCTAGTGTGGTATGAAGCATTTTCAAGTACAATGACGGCATTATCGTCAAGCTTTGGAAGCGTTTCTTCAAACCATCGTTCAAATGAACTCCCGTCCATTTCTTCATGGTAATCGGTCGTTTTCTTCGGCTCAAATGCCCATAGGGCAGTGGGGACAAAGCCATCTTTACTGCCAATGTGACATATAACAAATCGTTTTCCTTTTCCTGGAAATAATTATACAGTTGTTGCTTCCAAATCTACCAGATATAGTTAATTTTAGTGAAGCTAAGTTTTCAGGGTGGGCTAACACGGATGTCTTTTAAGTTTTGCGTATGGAAATAAAACAACACGGTAGGTAGTTTTAAATGACTTTATTGTTTTTCGAAGTATTCTCCACGAAGATTAATACACATCTGCATGCGCTCAAACCAATTTTTGAAGCACTTATTCCACTCGTTTGCTGGCAGATCCAAAACGGCATTTTTGAATGCGTCAACTGCTTCTTCTGGTGACTGGAACCTTCGTCCACGCAGTCTGTTTTCAATTTTTGGGAAAGTAAAGAAATCGTTAGGACTTAGATCGGGACTATATGGAGGATGGTCCAATAATTCCACGTTTTCTTCCGTTAAATACTGCCTTGTTTTTTGGGCTGTGTGCGAGCTTGCATTGTCTTGGTGGAGGATGATTCTTTTTTCGGGGTTGATTTTTCGAAGCTCGGTGATAACTTTTGGCAAACAAATGGTGGTATACCAATCCGCAGTAACAGTTCTTTGCTCATTAAGAGGAATTGTTGCAATATGACCCGCTTTTGACACAAATGTCGCGGCCATCTTTTTCGAAACACTTCGAGAACGGATGACTGTTGGCTTTTCTTCACCTTGGAACACCCAAACGACTGTCGTTTATTTTCTGGTTCATAACAGTAAATTCACGATTCATCACCACTAACAATTCTGTACACATTTTTTGAGTTTCCGGAATCGAAACAGTCAAGCGTTTTTTGACACCAATTAACCCTGGCTGCTTTCTGCTCTTCAGCCAACACGTGGGGTATCCAACGTGAAACTAATTTTCTTACTCCTAATTCTTCATGTAAAATTTTTTGAATTGAGGTCTTTGAGATCTTCAAGGACGCCTCAATCTCGCGATATGTCACATGTCTATCTTCAATGATGAGTTTGCGCACAGCATCGACGTTTTCCTTCGTCGCTAAGACTCACCCGTCCACGTTTGAATTCTTCGTACCAACGGGAAATTGTCGACTGATGTGGCGCTTCGTTGCCGAAAACAGACAGGAACTCAGCAAGGCATCCTTGTTGAGATAATTGTCTCTGGAAGTTGTAATAAATTATGGCGCGAAAATGTTGAGTTCCATTTTTCTAATGACTTGGTGACACTTAAAAATTCACTGTATTGACAACGCTGCACGTATTGTTCTGAAAATTTGAATTTAAGTTTACTAAAGAGTGAGGTTAAGATTCAGTACTGACGTAACGATCCGCGTGGCCTACTATAGTCAATTTTAAGCGGATAACCAAATGAAAATGGTATTTACCATTTTTGGTTGGTATTTACTGATCCATTCAAGCGAGTGTGGTTATCAGCGTGGTTATAACATCCGTGACGTCATGAATCAGCTGTTATATGTCATAGTTATCACCGCAAAATTGTGGTATCTACCTAACTCGGGAGTAGTTTTATATTTCTGGTTATTATTTGAAGTGTGACAAGTTATAATTTTGCCGGATATTGCATATTGTTATTGCACTCCAGCTTCCTTTTTGGGAAACTTCATACAGGCCGACTTCAGTTTTACCATCATAAAGTGGAGCACCTTATTAGTTATACTCATTACTGTTGTTGGGGATACTTTAAATGTAGTTCCTAAGCTTAACAAACTATCCTGTGTAGCCATATACCACAAGAATATTAAAATATGGCCATATAAACTCACTATAATGTCCACCTGTATACGGTTTTGCTAATTTCTTTTTTCATCATTTCTGCTGAATCAATAAATTGATGTTTTCTTTGACATGCGGAAAACTTTAGAGAATTGAAAGTTATCATAGCTACAAAGCCATGGTTCCATCATTAAAAAAAAATCTGAAAGAAAACATTTCTCCCATGAATATATGAAAGGTTTCTTATTTAAACTTTCCATACACAGTTGTAGACCAAAAAGCACCGATTATCAAGTGATAATAAAAATAATCAGATATTATATACGCGCTTTTCTAAAATAAACAACTTGCAACAAAACCGCGGTTAAAACCAACGTGTTCAAGTGATTCCTGTAACTGACGTCATCAACCCGTGTGTTATCTTGAACAATATTATGACCGCGGCACATAACACAGAAATTTTGGTTATTCTCTTGGATTTGATTTGTTTCTATAAGCAAAACTTAAAGGACATGCCTCGTAGATTCAGTTTACTCGATACCATTTTTACAACACAAATGGTTAGATACACGCACCTGACGGATTCTTTAGACCAGTGCTTAGTCCATCTAAGAAGGCTTGTCTTGCTGAATTACTTGAAATCATCCCATACTTCAGGTTCTGTATGTCCTGCATGTATCCAGGTTTCATCCAAGTAATAAATCTTCCTGCCCTGGTCGCGGTATTGCTTTACTGATTTTAAATAATTTCTTTGGAAGTAGGTAAGTCGTCACTATTAACCTACTGTAATACTTTATCTATGGTGGGAGGTTTAAAGAAATTGATAGACTTTGCGTCTGATGGAATTCCGATCAAAGTTATCAACTGTATTCAACAGCTTCGTGTAATGCAGCCTCTTGTGTGGTGGAGAAAATTTTTTATATTCTTTAACAATATTGAAAATTGTCTTAGGACATAAGCCTGTTTTGATCGCCACACGTCTTTCAATATCATGAATTGTCATTTCAGGATGCTCTAAAATTTCGCTCTTATAAACGTGAACGACAATTTTTTTGCCTGAATATTCAAATGTCCTTTCTTGTCACGATTTCGGGGAAGATTGGGAGAAATGTTCTCCGTTTCATCTGCTGTATCCGTAGTCGACATGCTAACATATAAACACACGCTATGTAAGCGCCGAATATGAACAGCAACTGCAGGCGTCGGCGTGCCGGCGATACCCCGAGGCTGAGTTCTATCCTGTCGAATCCTGTTCGTAGTTTTATGGCCGGGGCGTGAATGGACCTCGAATAGGGTATAGCATAGAAGTAGTGACAGCAGAAAATTCGATAATGAATTCATGATCGGTTTTTTCATATATTTTTAACATGTCGTGAAGTTACTTTATGACGAAAAGGGACGTTTGAGAACAACTCGCATAAATATAATTGCTATATTTTGTAGAACGCTACAGAAGGTGCTCAAACCTCCATATATTGCGCTGTTCAAAATGATTTGGAGCCATTCAGTGGGGAGCACTTCGAGGACTGTCATATGGTTGAAAGATACAAATCAGCTCAGGACGTATGGATAGCAAAGTCGGTCTGGGCTAAGTCAGAAAATGTTGTGCAACTACGATGAGTACACCACCGCACATCGTTTTGAATTTATTGAAAAATGCATAATATCCAACTGTATAAACGTGAAGTTTTATCCTTTATATCATCTCAAATACTATAAAATATTAAAATAAAGTTTCACCATTTATTATATTGAATAAATGCGCCTTTTTATGACATGTCGTGTTACTTACATGAATACAGAAGTTCTGAAAGGCATTTAAAAATAAGGTAGCGCATTCAAGTGGAGAAGTAAAATACTCCCAGAAACTGTCAACAATTTTATTAAATTCCAAAACTAAGTTTCTGTTCAACAATAAAGGTAAGCAAAAACAAGCAATCCTAATTCTAATATGGCATATAATGAGGTATTTTTTAGTGATTGAAAAGGATAGTTTTGAATGTAAAATGTATTAAGTGTAAACAATAGTTCTAATGCCAAAAAAAAAGTGTAAACAATATTGAATGGCTTAGTTTAGATGCTTCACAAAAAATGTAAATGAATTTTTTAGTGTCAAAACATAAACTTTACACCCGCATTATTCTTTATAACACATTATTAAAGTGATTTAAGAAATGACTAGAATGATAATGTTTGACTCTTACAATAAGTAGAGAATCGATCTTTATACCAAGATATGTGTATTAGTTATAAAATGCGTATATTATATCATGAGCAATTTTAATCGATGAATCACAGCCTAATGCAACTGCCTGATATTCAAAATGCAGGTAAATATCTCGAAAAAGCACTGTAAATGTTAAACTGTTATTCCACAATTGGACGAAAATTGACACTATTAGTATAGTCAATTCAAATCACGTGTAGAGTAAACATACCATGAAACATGGCTGGTACTGCATTTCAGTTACATAAAAATCACAACACAAAATCATACAAACATTATCATCAATAGTGCTTGAAGATTACTCAAGGTTGCCTAAATTATCACTGCTTATTTTAAAAAAAATGTTTCTAGAGAACCAGACACAGACTTTTTGATCATAATCCTAACATTTACTCTATCCTGAATTTGAATAGACCATCGGTGAATACTATCATAGGTTGTGTGCATAAATAATCCTAGTCAAGTGACGTATCTCTAAAATATTAGCTGGTTCTTCTATTAGATCCGGTGGTGATCTATCTCTCGACTAGCCTTTGCTACGAAAATTAGCAATTTATGTCCTGCAAAGATTTCAGTTATTTTTCCTAGCTGCTCTCTTCCTTTTCGTGTTCAATCTCAATGTTACATTCTCTTCATCTTCTACATTTACGTCCCATATTTTCAAACGTATTGGGAGATAAACCAATCCTCCCAGTGTAACTACTAAAAATTATAGTTCTAAGTAAAAATGAAGACTCGAACGATTCGTTATTTTGAGGGATATGAAATTTTCCACCAAGTCCCTATTTTATATGATACGAATCAATCGATGTTTTCTTTAAAAAATACACTGGTCTGTAATGAAAAATTTGGAGAGGTCAATTAATTCAAGGCGTTCAAGTAGTATGAAGGCATATAGACGTACTGTTTAATAGTAGCACATATCATATTTGTTTAAAGTAACAAATTTGATCAATTGTCTACACGACGAGGTTTCTACTCCATATTAGAATTACCTCTCATTTGTAAAGCACATGTTCCAGAATAAAAAACATAAATTAATTTTATTTAAGGGCCTCACCATTTAGAATGAAGGGAAATACAACATAAAAATTCAATGTTGCTGCTCTGAAGTAGATTGTTTCTGTTGAATACAATATAATTGTTAATATCAGGGAGCAAACTCCCATGCTAACAATCCTGAAACAAAAACGATAGTACATCTAAACTGTGAGTCAATATTGTATTCATAAGAAGCGAAAAAACATGTTTTATACTAAAGTAGCCGTGTATGCAGAAACCTGAATACTGGTGCACTGTGATTGATATAAGGAACTTAAAGAACGCCTTGTTATCAACAAAATGCACAAATACAACCTTCAAATTGTGCCATAAGTACACATTCAGTTTTTGTTGTGTATGGTCATAAAACCGTAAATTTTTACAAACGTTCATTACAAGGTGTTAATATGTGTGGGACAAATCTTGGAACTAAATTTTGAACCAGTTAACTTTACCCAATTGAGCTAACATTTTGTACACATGTTGGTTTGCGTGACGATACAAAACGAACTGCCGCCTTTTTGAATCCAATATGGCACGACACAATTACCAAAGTGACGTCATTCTAAATCCAATATGGCGACCACCGCAAAATGGCGATTCAGATTTTTCATAGGTCCCCTATGATATGAGTAACAAATAAAAGGGCTTGATGAGAGAAAGACAATATATACACAACAACGTCATTCTAATTTCCATATGGCGAACGCCGGAAAATATGGATTTATCATTGTATGATTTATATCTGTCGAAAAATGAGATGCAAATAGAATTTACCGAACTAGTTATTTGACATACAAAAAGAAAAAAGAATTAAAATAAAAAAATCCTTTTTAATAACATACTTCTATTAAGCTGTGAATAAAATGTGAAAATATTTTTTTTTCAATTTGGAAATATTTAAACGTAACGGAGCAAATAAAATAGCAGAATGGAAAAATGGTGTAACACGCTTTTATTTGAAAACTTGAAGGAGCTTCATTATCGTTCAAATATTTCCAATCAAAAAAAAATATTTTTATATTTTTAGTTCACTTTATTAACAGTTAGATAAAAGATTGTTTTTAAACTGAATTTTTTATTTAATTTATTGTATTCCTGAACTCAATATTGCACTCCCTTAATATTCAAAAAATTCACTTTGAATAATTTAACACTGTCATAATCATTTTGATAGAAAAGTGTTGATATAAAATTAGATGTCAAAATGTCTTAACATATGGTAACACGTGAGAGCGTCAGTATGTGACATGAGAATGGTAAGTTTCTAAATCCATAAACTTCTAGGTGTATATAGGATTCCACATATATTCTCACTAAGTTTAATATGGGCCTAACAGTTTATAAGGCCTAAATATAGATAAGGTAAAGAGGGACTCAATGACATAAGGAAATGTTAACCTCAGGTGATAGTATTACCCTAAAAAGATTAACTAGACACCTTCAGATAATCCCTTAAACAGGATTAGAATAAAGAGAGCATAGAATATTTCATTTGAGCTTATAGTATTACCCCTGAATAATGTTATTTTGCCAGTACCTTAATCAGAAATCACTTATATTAAAATTTCATTACAAGATTCTATACATATATCTAGCTTTTATATGTTACTGGTTAAAAGTGATGAGAATATCTTTCAAGAAAACTGCATTAAGTATGCTACCGAAAATTTAAATATCGACATCAACCTTTATTGTGTGTATTTAAAATTTTAACTTCACAGGCACTTAAAATGGCAATTCATTTTGTAAAAATTAGATTAGATCTATTTACTAGCAAAACTAAAATGAATCAGATGAAGGATAAGATAATAGCTATTTAACCTGCTGACTGCAAAATCCGTCATTATGACGGGTACGTTTTACATTTATGCTGTTGGGATCTTTTCAACTTGAAGCTACTGTGATCTCATTTAATAGTCATATTCGATGTTATTTAGATAAAATGTGTTCTTAATTCCCACAAATAGATCAACTATGGTTGGTTAAAAAGTGCATTGCACTGGAACAATTTTCCAGAATGGGTGGGATGGGTGTTCCATATAATGGGATATGCAAGTATGTTCTAGTCAAAGAGTTATAAATGCAGTATTTAATCCAAAGTTATCCCATATGGAAGGTGATGTGATATTAAAAGTAATGATTAAAATAAGTATCCTACAGAAAACAATAGCTGTGTTTACTAACTTTCAGTAGCTGATTCTGAGTCATTTTTAGCTCACCTGCTGAATCCCTAATCCCTACTATTATCAATAAGAAAGTGTAGATGTTTGTGACTTCCCAGAAAGAACTTTCATGTCCTAATGGAATTTATCAAGTGGAGCTTTTTCACTGAAGCACTCAGTCGCTGGCCAGACAATAATATATATATATAGGTGAAAAATTAAAGCTTCCGCCTTTTGTTGGGTACTTCGACAAAAATTTAAGCAAAGAGGACTCTTTATACTTTTTTTATTCTCTCAAGCTATCAATGGACTTTGCCATGATCATCAGGAGAGTAGTATGTTTGGATGTTGTTGTTTACGTTGAGGATATATACTTCGAAGTTGAGTCATTTATTTTGACAGTGAGTAGATCTGATCAAAAGAAATGTTTTTTTCCTTTACCATTTTTCTGGTAAAATTAAAGTAACAAAGTTATAGCCCTTTGGAAGTTTGAGTACCGCCCTGTCTCAATAATAATATTATGTGCTCGTGTTTGGCGACAACGGATATAATTCGCCTTATCGGTTCATCGCATCGGAAACAAAAAAGCGAAAGAATTTGGAACGATGTTTTTACAATTATTTCATTCAGTTGTATACAGTCAGTGTCAGTCGGTAGTGGATAGTGGTGTCTGGTGCGTGGCTCAAACGAAATAAAAAATGGCACATGTTTATGCGGATCGGTTTCCCAATCGAGTGCAACCAACCCCTCGTGCCTTTGTTAATGTAGTACAACGGGTTCGTGAATCATTTGACTTAAGACCTCACATATGGACGGCATGCCGGTGCTCCAAGACCTCACGATCAAATACAGGTCCGCACTGAAATACTTGTCGGGAGGATACTTTATAAAACAAGGTAACATTTTTTTTTATTTTTTTTTTATTTTTACACACATATTTTGGTTTATCTTCCTTCTACAATCATTATCTGAAAATTAATGACTCAACTTCAAAGTCACCCTGTATATGGGTTGTTATATATCCTTGAATTTCTTTGGCTAGAAGGCAAAGTTTTGCATAAGTACACTCTTATAACTTGAACTCGAGCTTACGATGGTCTATGCCATCATCGTTTTAATCTTTTAAAAATAGCAACAATAAGCAATTAGGAGGAAAAAATATAACATTATAATATATATAAATATATTCCGTCCTAATCGAACCTCATCAGTCCAGTTTTTTGTTCGTCGATTATGTGTTCCCTTTCTCGGTCGTTTAAGAACAATTTTAGCAACAATCTCGCGGACATAGTAAGTAATTATATTTTTTCCTCCTAATCGCTTATTGTCGCTATTTTTCAAAAATAGTTTTTTAGCTCCAGACGATGATGGCTTAGACCATCGAAAGCTCGAGTTCAAGTTATAAGAGTGTACTTATGCAAAACTTTGCCTTCTAGCCACGGAAATTCAAGAATATATAATATTATATATATATATAAATATATAATAGTACCTACTTGCATTGGGCATTTACTGCATTTTATTATAAATGCAATAGTGTGTATGGTTGTATGTATGCATGTCCGTTTTTACGCCAAAATGGTTGATTTTGATGATTGTTAGCATAGGTCTATATTAGACCTGGAGACCTGTATTGATGTGGGTGAAAGTTACTATGGGGAATTACTATTCAAGTTAGAGATACAAATATGGGTTTGTATATTTGGTTTGTATATTTGGTTTGTATAACGTTTATGGACACTTACAAAGAAATTTTGGAAGTGGGAGGTGAAGGATTAATTCTCTTGAGGCTGAAGAATCTAGAATATTTCAAATTAAGTCAGCCTACAAGTAGGAGTTTGTTTTGTCTATAATTATAATATACTAATAAAAAATTCCAATAATTATGTTCTTAAAATGAGGTAGGAGGGGGTTGAATATTTCTATGGGGAACCTTATCACTTTACCAGTTGAGTTTATAGAAATTTCTCTAAAAAAAACTATTTGTGTCCTATCAACATGAAACTTAGGGAAGTACTTTATGGACAGATCATGTCAGCTAAGAACAGACTTGCATTAAGGGGGGGGGGGGTGCTAAGGGCAGATATATGTATAAAAGCATTAACCACAAAATCTTCAAAACTGTTCGCCTTATGAATATGAAATTTAGCAGGCATGACACCTCAGCTGAAATAGATTTTGCAACAAGACCAGAAAAAGGTGGATAACCAAATTTACAAGTATGTAAAGTCATTTGTTTTTTACTGGAGATAATTTTGCAGGGAGGGAGTTTATAGATGGTCGATGTCAGTTAAGAATGGATTTGGGACAGAGCCATATTATGGGGGTTACAGGGTACTCACAAGTTTGTTTGTTTTCCTTTTAGATATAATTGGCACTATTCTAAAGATATAGTAGACTTAAACTGGATTTTGTGACATGAGGGACTAGGCTAACACAGGCAAAGAGGTATTTTTTACAATGTGCAATTTGGATTAATCTAAAGTGTTCATTTCAAAATGTTGGTTATTTTAACAATTTTAAACATATGAAGTCACTGGTGTCGTATAAATAAGCTAATCAACAATGATCATAACATGCTAAAGTGTATTGTAATGGCATTAAGATTTTAACTGCTGAAGCAGCCATGGAAGTGGGTCAAATATGCTGATAATATGGTATGATAATCAAATGTGAACTAAAGTGAACTAGAAATACTGAAAAAATATATGATGTACGTACGGTTTATAGTGTATGTATAAAGTACAGTGTATCAGAGCTAAGGCCTTCAATACCGAATAGAGACCCAAGATTCTTGAGGTAGTATATTCCTCTGAAAAAAACAAAATAAATGAATATTTTTACTCCAACTATTTGGATAATCTTACCATCTATATACTGTTGTACATCGTTGATTGTTCTACTTAGAAATGATCTTTTTTCAATGTAACTTCTAACTGCTGTTCCTAGATCCATGAAGGCTACAAAGGCTATCCAGCCTCGAAAGGCATACATCATTTTCCTGTCGGACATTTTGAGCTCAAAATAATTCTGATCACAAATACAGGAATTGTAAATTTGAAGCAATTATCCAGATATGCATGTGGATATACATCATTTAACGGAATTTGTTGAAATTATCAGAAAAAGGGTTATTATTTCTTTCTGGGCATAACTTTGTTAGGTTATGTTGTTATTGTCAGATTGTCACCACAAAACATAAGGTGTATAGGTATATTCTTTAATTCACCGGTTGATTCCATCACTGATGGATCCGGTGAACTCATGGTTGACAGCTGATGTGATGACGTCAGCAACCGGTTCCGTTGAATGGTCGTTAATAAAAAGACGCGTTTCTAGCCTTCAGGTTGCTGTCATATGAGAAAACCACAGCCGACGTCAACTACGAGCCGTGATGAAAGAAAGGCAACACCGCGCTCGGACGGCATGGTAGTGCTACCTGTGAACGTCGGCCGCCAACGGCTGTGTGCTCCGTCTCCGTGTAACGTTCAAGAACTAAATTTAATTTTGGAAAAGAGGACAGTTCGATTCGATACAAATCATCTGAATATGAAATAGCTCTAAAAAATTTAAAAATACGAAATAATCGTGATATATATGAGTCGCTAATGCAGTTAACCTAATTAAAAGTATTTAGTTTACGTTTTTTGGTGTCAGCACACTGTGTTCCAACAGGCCCAGCTTGGAAATGTGGAGTTACCTGTTAATTTTTAATAAAATTTACTTTCAGTTTTACTGTTATTTTTCAATTTTACGTAATCATTCAAAATTATGTTTGAAAAAATAGTCAAAAGCTTAGATAAAATATCTGCATAAACAGATGCAAGTTAAAGAAGATTCACTGTATATAAAGTCAGGCTGAATGCTGAGCAAGGTTAACTGACACAAAATAAATTTTTGATTATTGCTTTTCAAGAAGAAAATTTCCAATCTATCTACATTAATAATAGATTCAAAAATGGCATACATATGGTAGGATATGATTGGTACATAACTGGTTGGAATTGACAGTCCTCCTCTTTGCAAATGATCAAAATAAATATTTGTTGTTAATGAACCTTTTTCTTTAACTATTAGCGATTTGCATATCTCCCAGTTTAGGTTTTTAGAGATAGCGTGTGAAGCATATCCAGATATGTCTTAGTACTATCCTCTATGTCACAATTGGCTAAGTAATTTGTCTCAAATACTTCATTGAATATATCCAAAACTTCAGGATTTTGTTTGGTATCCAAGAAATCAAAATTTTCTTGAGTTTCTAAGCAGTTTTGGAACCTTGTTTTAATTTCTGCTAAAGAAAATGATGATTTCTTTTCATTGAAAATATGCTTCAGCCGTATTTTCTTTTCAGCATTTAAAATTTCATCATATGACACATTGTAATTGCAGCCACATAAAAGTCTATAATTGCTAAATCGTTTTTCTAAATTATCAGTGGTGAATTTTCCAGGCAATACATACTCAATGTCAAATTGATTAAATGAATATTCAATTATATTAAGTAGAGTCAGCGTGCTTTGATATAGAGCTGTATACGTTTCTGGTGTCAGGTGTCCATTATTATTCTCTAGATTATGCCATTTTTCTAACCATATCAGGAATTTTTTTAAAAATTGTACTCTATAATCATATTTATTGGTAATAGGCTTACAAAATTCGTTTCGCTTCAATTCTCCTTTTATTACACTTGTATTACTGACAATATCCCACTAATTCCTGATTATTTCCAAAAAGTGTGCAGCATCATTAAACTTTAATTCTTTCATAGCAGCTATTGTTGAGTGATGGAATAAATTATCTATTATTTACATTTTGCCTTTCAAATGAATTTGGATGCAATGTTTTATAATTTAATTTATATGCTTTCTTAACTACAGCTTCTTTTTCCAATTGATATACAGCACGAATGTTTTCAAATTTAGCATACTGAATAATATCATTATTGTCAAAATTAGGATATACAAAAGTTTTGTCTAGGTTTATTAAATTAATCCAATTATTTCTGATACTCTTGAAAATATGCACAACATCATAAGTTAAATATGTTCTTATCAGGATTATGTGGATTAGGAATAGAACAATTTTCTGATGAATCCTTTGCTAATTTCCTGAACATTGCTCTATTAATTCGGCGATTATCAGTAACAACACAAATAACTTCAAATCCACATTTTTGAACTAAATTTATCACATGTTCAACCAAAGGTGTCATTTCATCACCTGTTAGATTTGAAACTAGTAGTAATTTGATAATTTCTGTTATGTTTCCAAATGCTGAAGATAGCATGAAGGCTAAAACAGTTTTAGCCATGTCATTTTTATTTGAAATTTGAAAAATACAACCAGAATTTGCACGTTTTCAATAGTTGAAATCCTTAGCGTCCTGAGGCGCGAACAGCCACAGTCTCACTTCTTAGTTTATTTTTAAAGCACAGAAGCACTACAACTGGAGTCTATTTCTCATATATTATAGTCACCGATCACTTTGAACACATACACACACTTTGAAGCTTAAAAAGCAAGCTTATCTCTTAATTACAGCCTCTGCGATTCCAAAATCACAAATTGTAAAGGTTATGTTTTCTCAGCGTTTTGAGCGACGGGAGTAACACTACCACCTACGTTGCCAGATTTCTTTGTTCACGGCTTGTAGTTGACGTCGGCTGTGAGAAAACCTAACCTTTGTTTTATCGTAAATGAATACTGATTAATTTGAACACCGTATCATTTAAAATCATTATGGAAATGTACGCAGCAGTTGGTATTGTCGTGGAACATTTGTTAAGCGATTCGAGTGATGATTCTGATGAAGAAGTTATCCAGCGGAGAGAATTTGCGCTCCGAGAATCAATATAAGAAGTATAAATCAGAAAACCAAGAAATTTTCAGATATCGACGATCTCAAATCAATACGAGGCATTGATTTGAGATCGTCGATGATTCCCGTATAAAAACCATCGATATGGATTTTCTGATAGCATTCCTGTACTCATACAGGAATAAAAACAGAACAAAATCAGAAAATCGACATTTTCGGACCTACGAGGTATTGATTTGAGATCGTCGATATGCATAATTCAAAACAAATTGACTTGCTTTCAGATGCTCTGTTTATTTCAAATTTTGTTAAAAAAAACATTAAATTTCACGCGACTCCCTGCTAACTTCAATCTTTTCTTCTTCTATTTTTTCACACAAAACTGTAGTTGTCAAAAACTGAAAAAATGCAGAGGTTAGAATATCGTGGATCAACCGAGCCCGAACGTCGGTGGATGCTGTTGGGTTGGTACCGGTGGCATATCCACCATCAATATAGAGACAAGTTTGATGTACAACCGGTCGTTCCAGCGGAAATTAAAGGACGCAAAATTGGCTAACCGGTTGCACCGGTAGCTCAACCGCTGAATTAAAGGATATACCTATATTTCACCAGTAACCACCACGCTTTGACGTCTACTGAGGTGAACGGCACGAATAGAGGTGCTTTCCAGTGCCTCGTTTGGGTAACTCGGAGCTACACCCGTCAATACCGTTTCAGTGCTCTAGAATGTCATGCACCTGAGCTACTCATTTTTGAAATCACCTGCCCCCTCTCCCCCTCATGCACTAGCTTTTTATTCAGTGTTATACTCTCCGATACAGAGGGAATACCGAAAATGACAATGTGTCAAGATTATTGGGTTATATATTTTCCTCGCTTTTTTTGCATCAAATTCATTTTAAATTAATACAAGACAATGGAGGACGGTAAAAAACTGATAATGTTATGACCCAGAGTCACAACGTACATTTGAGATGTTCTTGAATGATGAAGATCACAAGAGAGTGCAAGAAAGGTGCATAGCGGCTTGTAGTTGGTTTCATCTATAGCTAGACACTTTGAAAATAATTTTGAATGTCTACACTAAAATATGAATTCGACACATTTATGCAGACGCTTTACAATAAAAATGCATAAAACTCTCAATTCAAAAGCACTGGAGCGGCTAATAACCTAGAAGTCGATGCCGGTGTGGGTTTAAAAAAAACACTGGAAAGCGGCTCTGGTAAAGGTGGAAACGTCAATTTTTGTTTCAGGAGAGGTTTCGGAACTCTGCTCTTTAGAAAAAATGGTTGTTCTGTGCTCCACATGGTCTGCACCTAACCTCTTTTCAGCGATAGCTGTCATAAATTTGTTTTGATCAAGGATTTTGTGTTTTTCCCTGATTTTTCCTTGTAATACAAGATATGGCAATTGATAAACCAATAGCACATAGACCGGGAGCCTTCAAGCAAACAAACAAAGAACATAAACATGGAAGACATCGTTCAAAAGGCTCCATAAGCCTGGCTGCTAAAGGTAAAGTTTTTGGTGCATACAGGCATACACTGATTTCCGCGTTTTTTAGGTAAAATATCTATTAAAACGATTTCTAAGAAACTTAAAAAGGACCTGAATAAAGATCAGAGACGCAACCAAGCGATCCAGTTAAGGAAGAAAAAGAGAGATGAACTCTTGGCTAAGAAGCGATCCCTAGGTGGCACAGACTATGCCCCCTTCTTGGTATGCATAATACCATTGAGCAAGGATATTTACCCAGACACTGCAGTGGCTATACTTGAGCAGTGTGATGAAGAGGCTGTTGTTAGTAAAAGCCCCTTAGGCTCAACACACATTAGGTAATTTTATACAAAATCAAGCAGTGTAGATTAAATTTCAGAATCACTTTTTGGTAACTAAAAGTATAGCATGTCAGTTAGAATATAATCAGTATTTCAGACTAGTTGAATAAACATTATTACTCTGTTAATACAGAGTATACATTTTTCCAATTTAATTTCTTTATGATTTTGGTTTTATGTTTTGCAGTGTCCCAAGGTTTAAGCAAAGATTTGAATTTATTACCCCACCTGCTGGAGATGATTTTGCTGTACTTGATACTCTGAAAATAGCAGATACTGTTGTGTTCTTAATATCAGCTGCAAAAGGACTGGAGGAAAATGAAGACTTGGTAGACAGATGGGGTAATAATATACTTTTGTCATCATTTGCTCAAGGATTGCCAACACCAGTTGTTGTGATCAGTGATCTGGAGAGTATAGCACCCAAAAAAAGGCAGGAACATAAACAGGTATATAAAAATTATGAAATTGTGATTTCATTTAATTAATCATTTCCATGATATGTTCAAAATTCATAACAATATCTGGTGAGGATCCTTAAAGATGTAAACAGGTGTATTAATGTAATATTTATTTATTTATTTGCTTAAAGTATCACAAAACACCCTAGAGTAATTAGAATGCGAGACAACTTAAAACTAGAGTAAAACAACGCGAGGCAACAATGAAATATAACTTTTAAATGAGCCAAGACTAGAACTGAAAAACTATAAAAAAATTAAGAAAAAGTTATCACATTTATGATACGATACAAATCAGTTTCAATAAAAACTTATACTGTGGTTGTCTCACGGATCAATCTCAATGTTCTATTGGGCACATCTTGACTGGAATGTCAGTAAACTTTTACTTTTTCATCTGTGGTTTTATTTGTAGTCAGTAGATCATATTTATTTTAAAATATAGAATTGTAGTTTCATCATAACTTATTAATTTTTCGAGATAGTCATAAGAAATTTGGGCATATGAAGCATAGTGGGTTTGTTGAGAGAATCTTTGAATTGCTTTTATTGTTTGTAATAAATGTAACATCTTGTGTTTTTTTGAGATATAAACAAGAATTTTGTAAATACACAAAAGACAACGGATTAATGCAAGGGACTATTTTCTTAAAATAAAAAATATATAGCAAATATTTAGTTTTCTGTGAGAGAGAATATTTTGAAACATGTTTGATACTTGTCTCTATAGTTGAATGAAAAGTAAATTTTGCAAGAAGCAGAATTAAAATTTTCGTCATTCTTCTAGAATATACAAAAACTAGTCAACAAATGGCTACCAGATGAAAAAGTGATGACATTAGACAAGAATGCGGATGGTGTCAACCTTCTAAGAAGAATAGGCAATCAAAAAGGAAATCTGTTCTGTATAGAGACAGAAGGCCACACTTGATAGCTGAGACAGTTGAATATGTCTCTCATAGTGAAGGTGCATTGGGAACCTTGAAAGTAACAGGGTATTTGAGAGGCGCCACTTTATCTGTGAACCAACTGGTGCATATACCAGGACTAGGTGATTACCAAATGGTGCAGATTGATGCACCTACTGATCCCTATAAAGTAGAAAAGAACAAGTAAGTATCATAGTAAGTACAGAAAAGATTTATTCTATATCACAATTCAGTACATATTATTTTGAAACCAATTTATTAGATAGATATTTTAATTTTGTTATTTTAAAATGTTGTTGTGGATCCATCATATTTTTTTATTCCATCATACTATCTTAAATGCCTATCTTTGATATACTTTACGTGCTCACATAACAGGGTAATTTTTAAAATACCAAGTTTTGATTTGATTGTAGATAAACACACCCAACATAAACAAAATAACGAAACTACTATCTATAACGTCACTTTAATAACAAAGTATTAATTTTCAACATTAACTCCTCATATTTAATTCAAACGCCACGCTCAAATGAGATATTATGTTTTTTGGAGCTTATATGATCACAAAAAACCATGTCACTCATTTCCATTAGTATTTCTGCACTCAGATTTGGATGAAATTTTCACACGATGTTATTAATATGTCAAGGACGAAGAAAATTCTGAAAATCTAAACATTGGCGTCGGAGAAAAAGGCGAAAAACAAAAAAAAGTGAAAATAGCATAAACTAAAATTTAGGGGCGAAGAAATAGGGGGGTTGTAGGCGACGAGGGAGGGTATATCTCAGTTTGTTGATATTACCATATTCAAACATATCCAACTCCGGTAATTCTGCACACATATTCAACATATACATATACATTATAATTCTGTTCTGTTTTCAGAAATAAATCAGAAAATGCAATGGATTCTGACCAAATCGTGATAAGGCTTCTTGAAAAATGTGATCCCTCAAAACAGGAATCACTAGACTCAGAAAATGTTCCTGATCCCATGGATGCTGAGCAAACCTGGCCTACAAGTGAAGAAATTGAAATGGCTGAAAAAGAACAAAAGGTAACAAATTGTGTCAAGACTCTCTACTCAGTATAACGTAAATTTACGTTAACACGTGCAGCTCCCTGGGCGGGGGTGACACCAACCCTAAATAAATGGAAAGGAGGGTCGAGTGATACCTTATTTTAAAGGTCTTTCAATTCTCTTTATAATGATGTAAAATACATAGGTACATGAGATTAGTTTGTACATAGTTTGCGATTGATTTGACCAAACTTTGTTGTTAAAATAACTTGTAATGCTTCATTACATAAATTAACTATGGTATATTCCACAGCAGAAAGAGTTGAAATTATCGAAATATTTTTCGGAAATAATCAGTGCGCTACTAGAACAGCAGAAATATTTAATGAGCGACATGAGAACAGTAACATGCATCGAAAATATGTTCTAGAACTCGAAACTAAATTTCGGGAATCTGGGTCGGTCGCCAATAAAAAACGCAACATTGAAAATCCCATAAGGAACGAAGCAAGTGGGGGTTCCAGTACCCGCAAATTGGAGAACTTAATGAAGACGATTTTGATCGGCGATTACAATTTTGTGAAGATATGAGTGAACGAATTATAAACGATGAACATTTTCTATTCAACACTTGCTTTTCCGACGAATGTTCCTTTTTCTTAAATGGCGTAGTAAATCGTCATAACTGCCGATATTGGTCCGATTCTAATCCCAGAATTTATCATGAGGTTCATACACAGCAGCCACAAAAATTAAATGTTTGGGCTGGTATTTTTGGCGAAAATTTAGTTGGTCCTTTTTTCTTACCTGGAAATTTGACCGGTGAAATGTATTTGGAATTACTGGAAGACGCCATAGATCCTGCATTAACAGCCATAATTGAAAATCAGAATGATCGGCGGTACACTGCGAATATGTTGATGTTCCAACAGGATGGTGCCCCACCACATTACGCATTACGTGTTCGACAATATTTAGATCAGACGTTTCCAGATCGATGGATTGGTAGAAGAGGTGCCATTGAATGGCCTCCAAGATCGCCAGATTTATCACCTTTGGATTTCTTTATGTGGGGTTATTTAAAAAGCAAAATCTATGCTACTCAGCTAACATCATTGGAAGATCTGCGACAAAGAATTGTGAATGAGTGCCTTCAAATTGCTCCTCAAATATTGCAAAATGTGCGCCAACGTTTTGAGCAAAATCTTTATTATTGCATGGAGAGTCATGGTGGCCATTTTACTTGCCTAACGGGTCAGTTCATTCTTCATTTTTAAATTACTTTGCTGCCAAATGTATTGATCTCCACTAATGATGATGTATTAGTTTTATTTAAGCTTTAAATCAATAAATCTTCAAAACTACTGAACTGAAGTACATTAATTTTATATCATTATAAAAGGAATTGAAAGACCTTTAAAATAAGGTATCACTCGACCCCCCTTTCCATTTAAGTTTTTGGGGGTGGTGTCACTGAGCTGGCAGTAAATGCGTCTGTTTTGTTTTCGATGCGCCACCTTGTGTATATATATATAGTTTGGGCTTTCCTCTTCAGAAACTGCATTTGAAATAACAGAGTTAATATGCGATAAGCAATAGCGAAAAAGTAAACAAAAGAAAATCGAGAAACTTCAAGTTTACACGTTGCTTATAAAAATTGTTGTTCTGTTAATTTCTGCCTAAATTTGCAGCGTTCAGGGCTATCGAGGTCTCCTACTGTGCCCACCTTGACGTTGCCACGAACAACTCGGAGGCAGATAGGCAGATTTTTTTCGGAACCTAATAACTTGGTTAAATTATTATTGAAGCTTTATTTATTTATTTCCTCTCGAGAAAAACATTATATAGGAAGAGTCATACATTTTCAACTTGAATCTAAAAAACCAGTATCTAACAAAAAACCGCCATATAGTAAAAAATAAGATTTAACGGCATATATCACAATATTCTTCCACAGTATAAAAGCTATTTTCAATTAAATAGTCCTTTAAGATATTCTTAAGTGCCTTTAGATTGTGGCAATTCTTTATTTCCACAGGCTTTAGGTTAAAACTTCCTTAGACCATTAATCTTTGGGGACTGACACATAATTTGAGTTCTATAGGGTGGTAAATATTCTTCACTAATCCTCGTATGAATTGAATGCATTTGGTGTGTGTGTTACTTGAAAAATCTGACAATTTTTGCAAGAAATTTCAGGAACATCCTGTATTTGTTTAGGCGAGATTTTCAGCTTCAAGCAGTACTGTAATGCTACATACACTATGTTTCTAAGGATCTTTGTGGTTCAATTTACCTCCGCTTAGAACTAAAATCTGAAAGAGTTTTTGCAAATTGGTATTGATCAACATATTCCACCGGATGATACCCAATTCAATTAAAAGCCTTGCCTGCATGAAGACAAGCATAGGCACTGTGGCGTCACCAACCATCGAGGCCTGGTTTTTCAATCGGTTAACTGTAACTTTACTGCAGACTGGCAACTCCCAAAAAACGTTTTTCAATGACAAGTTTACCCTTTAGTGGTAGATAACTTAACTACAGGTCCATCTGTGGATTAACTAGAAAGTTGTAGTTAAACTGCAATGCCTCCGCTCATTTTGCTCGACAGTGACATGGATTACCTCGGATGACACGAGACACAAATTCGGAGCATCACGAAACGCACTGAACTCTATAAATCAGATAAAAAGCAGCGTTACCATATCAACGATTATGGGTTAGCTAGCCATCACGTGAAATACGAAATTTACGGATTTCTGGTAGTTAACTTCCAAGTTCTAAGAACCCAACCTGAAAGTTAACCTGTGATTGAAAAACTGGTCTTAAGGCCCGGTTTCTCAATCGTAAGTTCACTGCAACTTGATTGCTAGTTAGTTATGCTCAAAACTTAACTTTCAAAAAGCGTTCGTTGTTGTGGATAACACAAGACACAAATAATGAACATCACAAAATGCAAAGAGCAAACAGTTTATATATATACGTATGACTAATTAATTCACTTGTTTATTAAATACTTAATCATTGTTTTTTATCTCCTGTCCCGTCTATATCTTGGAAATTACGGGTCGGATTTTGATGAAATTTTTGCACATGGCAGCTACTATGCCAAGGACGAAAAAGCTTTGTAGATCGGTCCAGTGGAGGCGATGAACAAGGCCAAAAACGAAAAAAAAATCGCTCATACGTTTTTTGACGCTTTGGCTAATCCTGATTATTTAAACATCTTGAATAATAAATATTGCGAGTGGGGAGGGTGTATCGTGATATTTTGAATTTGGTATACTCGTATTAATATACTTTTGATAATTATACGCACCTATTAGTCATATTTCACACATTGTAGATTGCCCCGTGCATTTGTCCTCAAAACTTGAAACTAGAACGATAGAAAAATGGTTCCGACAAGCGACCCTGCGACTGCTGACTCCAATGGTGTTCCTATGTGTACTGCATGATTGGTACTCTATGAGCGCTGTGTCTCGTGTGGCGCATCATGCTTCCAGATATTGGAGAAAGGCGACGCGACGTTGCAAGATGAACGATACCGCGGGTAATGCAGGGAAAGGATGTTATGGACCTATTTGACAGATTTATCCGTTTTCATAGAGTCTAACTTAAACGTGCTGCTTGTCGTCCGTCCAACCACAGACAGGTGTTTCGTGCTTTTTTGGCAACCTATCAGCATGGTGTGGGCTTGGACTCTGGGTCAACAAATGAAAGCATACCAACTATCCTCTATCCAGAATATAAGGTCTTCGGTCTTATTTCGATAGGGTCTAACTTGTCCGGAACATAATCCTTGAACTGATGACGGCGTTTCGTAGGAAGTGTAGCGTCAACATACTTAGGACGCCATTTTTTTCTCATTACAGACGAAGTTAGTAAAGAAGGTTCCTAAAGGCTGGTCAGACTACCAAGCGGCTTGGATTCCCGACGACCCTGAGTTTTTCGAAGAAGATTCTGACGAAGAAAGTGAAGAGGGCATGGAAGAAGCAATGTCAGAGGATAAATCAGAGAACTCCGACCAAGACCAAGATGCTGATGAGTTTCAGACTGCGGTAGATTCGGAAGTCGCAATTAGCGATGAGAAATATGACAAGGAGATGGACATGGAAGCTGAAAAACGAGAGTTGGAGAAGTTGAAGGCTGCAAAGAGTGACAGGCAGTTTCCTGATGAAGTCGACACGCCCATGGATCAGCCTGCAAGGATACGGTTTCAAAAGTACAGAGGGTTGGAAAGTTTCAGGTATTGTTGTTTCTAGTTTAAGGTTTTGGAATTATTTTCTCTAGATGTTATGACATTTTATTGTGAGTATATGTTTTCAGGACATCTCCATGGGATCCCAAAGAAAACTTACCTAGTGACTATTCAAGAATTTTTCAGTTTGAAAATTTCGATAGGACTAGGAAAAGAGTGTTGGCGGAACAGGAAGATAAGGAAGGTGCACTGGTAAGTTTATATTCATAGATGATAGAAATGTTTTGTACATGTCATCCTTGAAGGTTCACATTTTCAGTCTTTTAGTGGAGAGAGCGCCCTAATGCGGAACCCCCTTTGTTGCAGTCAAGCAGTTTGTCTGCATACTTCCCACTGTCATCGATTAGATTTTGTTGACTTTATTTCTAGACCTATGTCATCTGACCTACGATTTAAAAGAAATCAATCAAAGCAATTGCGTGTTATTATCGTTGACTCACTTGACACAAAGTTTATTCCAAAAGACCCCAATGAAATCTAAACCTGACTAGGTAAAGTTTCAATTTTTTTAATAGGTGCATAGTACTTCGGAGATCTGTAGCTTGTTAGTAAGATAGAACGTCTTTCGCTGATACCAAAGATGCAACAGTTTTCTGTAAAAGGGCAGTAGTCTTTTTTATGTTTTGCCCGTAGCTCGACCGCCACTGGATCGTTTTTCAAAACCTGCAAACTTTAAGTTTAACTCCTGAATATGAATGATAAACTGAAAAAAGAAACGCAATTTTACCTCGAAGAACAAAATATAGTCACATAATTGTCAAATCTATTTGAAGAATGCCACGGTGATGGTCAAAAATGGCGTACAATACACAGAAATTTAAAGGCAATGGAGTCATACAAACCTTTTTCATCTTTAGCATAGTAGTAGCGTTGTGTCAAAATTTCTTCAAAATCCGAGCGGTACTTCGCAAATTATAAGATGATTGACGAAGATCAGCGGACAGATACACCGACGAAAATGGGTGGCATTGGTTGCGATTACAATATTTCCTCGCCAGCTGCCGTGGCAAGTAAAAATATGAAAACAGCTAAACGTCTCTTACTCAGTTTACTTTGTAGTTTAACCCATTAACGCCCGCTGCACTCAAGCGAGTACACTCGTGTTTGTTCCTACCAGGCCATCTCTGAGTCAACCACAGAAGTACTGCCTCTTATAAACATTTGTAGATAGTACATGCCTCAGGGCGCAAGAGCCATTTTTCATAAGTTCTGTGAGTGTGTCGTCGTTTACAGTGATAGAAGTTATTGCTTATTTGATCTAAGGTAAGTTCGGATTTTACATAATTTTTTCTTATTGAGATGACCATCTAATAAACATAATCTTTTTATATTATGTATATGTAAAGGTTATTTGTTTGATTTGCCGGGCATAAATTATTTTAACTGATTTGATGTAATTAGAATGTATGTTCAAGTTTGACTGTACTCAAATCAGTACATGGGGCAAATTCGTTATAAGTCGACTAATGCTATTTTTTTGTTTTAGATATATATAAACCGTTTTTTGATGATCCTGTTAAAACATACGAGTATTACAATTTTATGCCTGATGCTCGACATGATTTAAAAGATAACGATGATGGTGTGGTCTTGCCTCCAGACGCGCGTTATTTGACTGCCGAGGAGGAATTGGACGAAAAGCAACTGATGGCAAATGGAATGCCACAAGATGTTTCTGGTCGTTTATAGCTGTTTCGCCAAAGTTCAGCTAATGACGAGTTCTGAAGCAGCGACGAAGAGCATTTGAGTGAAGTGCGAAAACGTATACAAATACCTAAATAAATCTAAACACGATGAATTGGACTGGGAGAAATGCAATCCTGAATATTTCATTTGGTGTGAGCCGCCACCGTTATGTGAAATGAATGCCAATAGAGATAAACTAGTGGAAAATATAAAGGATTTTAATCCAGTACAACTATTTGAATTTTTCTTTGATGATACCGTTTTGCGGCATATTGTCGATCAGTCCATGTTATATGCATCTCAAAATACTCGACACCAAAGAAGAAATGAAATCCTTCATAAATTCTGACATTTTCCTGCGAAGTTAGAAAAGCAATTACGATTGTACAGTATGCCATTCAAGGGTCTGTCAACACTACGTATTAAACGTACCTCCTTCAAGTTACATCATACAAAATAAACGGTTTCGCCCATTGTACTCAAATGAGTAAAAATAATAAAATATATATGGTTTTATGATCTTCAGTTTTTATTTTAGTCCTAATAACCTACCTTATATGCATAATATCCGTTTTCCATGTTCAAGTTTAATTTGGGCGTTATTGGGTTAAGTATCATTTACTATACACGTTCATTTTTAATGAAAAATTATTATTAATATATAGTTTCCAGAAACCGTACACGCAGCTGAGTAAGGGTAAAGAATATATTTGAAACAGATTCTTAGTTTTAGTTCCTTGGCGATGAAAATCAGATATGTATATTTCTGTTTCTGCTCCCCTGCCTTCATCCATCTCAGGGCCTTATTCTGAAAGGCATCAGTAGCGTTAGCCATTCGAGATGGACTCAGTTTCCTTTTATCAGATTTTCAGTTTATCGAAGGAAAGGGATTTCATAAGAATAGTGGTGTTGATATGAGGAGACGTTAGATGTGATAATCAGAGAAAGAGGTCCGGGACTAAAGAACTAAAAGCAAAAACTTTTTATTTGACAAAGTTTCAATCAAGCATCTAAATGGCATAATTCCGTGTCAAATGAATAATGAAGTGACGTGAACTACATGTACACTCCACTACGGAGTGGTGGATGTTTAAGTCATTATTTCCAGTTGTCAATAATTGAGTTTTAGATGGTGCAGATAATGATACCAGAACCGGTCCGGTTTTGAGCACTTTCTTCTTTTTATGATAACTTATATTTATGTGCGTTTGGTCACAATTTATTTAAGTCTGAAATTTTTATATGTTCATTGATGTAATGGGTGATTCATTTTTAGGTACTTTTTTCAGCAACAAAATAAAATAACAAAATTCTTTTTTCTTGTCAAATCTTTTTTATTAAAGAAAAGAACTATTTTTGACATTTATTTTTTAAATATTATTTCTTTCAAATGTTGGCCCTGACTGCAGTTGAGATGGTCCATT
Source organism: Acanthoscelides obtectus (assembly GCA_963669975.1). Lineage (NCBI taxonomy): Eukaryota > Metazoa > Arthropoda > Insecta > Coleoptera > Chrysomelidae > Acanthoscelides > Acanthoscelides obtectus. Next base: position 25,651,426 of record CAVLJG010000010.1, on the reverse strand, counting down.
CTAGAGTTCCAATTTTCGATGACACGTTAGAGCATTTCGACTGGAATTTGGCGAATGACCTGCGTAATGTTGGCTGCTAATTCCTCAATCGTATTGGGCTTATCAATGTAGACTTTGGAATTAACGTAGCCCCAAAGGAAAAAGTCTAGAGGTGTGATATCACATGATCTAGGTGGCCAATTCACTGGTCCAAATCGTGAAATTAAGTGTTCATTGAAATGTTCTCGCAATAAAGCCATGGTTGCACGGGCTGTGTGGCAAGTGCCGCCGTCTTGTTGGAACCAAATGTCATCGAGATTACGGGCTTCAATTTCAGGCAGCAAATAATCCGTTATCATTGCGCGGTAACGAGCACCATTCACAGTTACGTTCTGACCGCCCTCATTTTTAAAAAAATAGGGACCGATGATTCCACCGATCCATAAACCACACCAAACCATTGTTTTCGCTGGATGTAGTGGCAGCTCTTGAACAACTTCGGGTTGTTCTTCACCCCAAATACGACAGTTTTGTTTATTAACGTAGCCGTTAAGCCAAAAATGGGCCTCATCGCTAAACAAAATTTTGCTCGAAAACATCGGATCTTCTTCAAGCCGTGCTTCAATTCTTGAACGAGTTGAATTTTGTATGGTTTCAGATTAAGATTCTTACGTAAAATACGCCAAGTTGTTGAATACGACAAGCCAAGCCGTTGAAAACGTCTCCGAATCGATTCTTCACGGTCCTCACGTATACTCTCGGCTACCGCAGCTATATTTTCTTCACTGAGTGCTGGATGTGGTCTATTTGGTCGGGTAGTATCCAGTAATGAAAATTGTGTTTAAAATTTTTCGACCGTTCGGCGAATTGTGCGTTCGGTGGGCCGATTATGTACACCATAAGTTGCTCTAAGTGCACGAAACACACTTCTCGCAGAACGTTGATTTTCGTAGAACAGTTGAATAATTTGTAGACGCTGTGCTGGACTAAGTCTTTCCATGATGAAATGTTGAACAATACTGAAACAGAAAATGTCAAATTAGTTGTCATGACGCATGCGCCATAAGCAATTACAGCCACACCAAAAAGTACATCTAAATGAATCACCCGTTTCTTTTTTGCATATTTGAATAAAATCGGCCGTTTTGTTCCTGAGACAATCCCATTAAAATTCACATGGATTTTTATGTAAATCCTGGTATTCGACTGTATTGTTTCAATTTTGTACCGGAAACTTTATGGAGATGTTTGAAAGACTGATCTTTTGAAACTTGACGGTCATTAGTGTTTCCTCAAGATTTTAAAACTACTGTTTTTAATTTTATACTATTTAATTATTTTTCAGCCTGGGTGGTATATCACGATCCATTTGAAAGATGTATCACAGTTGCAATGGTCTGCATTCAAGTCCACAAACAAACCTTTGGTGGTCATCGGAATGTTCCCACACGAACACAAAATGTCTGTGTTGAATGTGGTATTGAAGAGGACTAACAATTTCACAGCTCCAATAAAGTCGAAAGAAAGATTGATCTTTCAGTGTGGATACCGCAGATTTACTGTGAACCCTGTTTTTAGCAGTCATACTAATGGACAAAAGCATAAGGTAAGACTTAGAATATATGATTTATACCCTATATACCTACACTTTGAAACTTATTAACGTGAAACTGAACTCAAAAACCTTGTACCTTTTGTCATCCTAGTAATGAAAAAGTATTTTATGGTATAAATGGAACATTTCTACATTCTTAATTGGGAAAGTGTTACAGGTAGTAAAAACTTGAGCATTACTTTTTGTGATTACATTTTTGCATATAATAGTGATGATTCAATTTTTCTGTTTAAGTTTGAAAGATACTTCCAACCAGACTCAACGGCCGTAGCTACCTTTTATGCCCCTATACAGTTTCCTCCAGCTCCAGTACTTTGCTACAAAGAAGTATTTGGGACACTGGTACTAGTGGCAACTGGAAGCCTTCTGTCATGCAATCCAGATAGATTGGTCATCAAAAGGATTGTTTTATCAGGTATTTTTGAGACAGCTTATTTTTTCATCTACTTATAATAAGCATATACGTCATCTATTACTTTTTTTCTATTTGAAAAATCAACACGCTTTTTACGAGGTGAAATCGAATTTTTTTATTGACAAATGAAGGTTGGTTTATGCCATTTATGTATGAAAAATAACATCAGGCATGTGACCACCGCGGCTTCGTTTACAGGCCAATATCCGAACATCAAAATTTTCAATGACTTTTCCCAGAATAATCGGGTCTATGGCCGCAATTTCAGTCCGAATATTGCGCTTTAGGTCTTGAATTGTCCGGGGACCATTCGCATACACTTTTCCTTTCAAAAATCCCCAAAGAAAATAGTCAAGAAGTGTTAAATCGCACGATCTCGGAGACCAACTGACATCTGAATTTCGTGAAATTATGCGGTCTTGAAATTTCGTGTGCAATAAGGCGATTGTTTGGCGAGATGTGTGAGTCGTTGCTCGGTCTTGATGAAACCAAAGATCGACGGCACCAATACGATCCAATTGTGGCCACAAAAGTTCTTTTAACATGCCGCGATAACGTTCCCCTTTTCTTCAGCATCTTCAAAGAAGAATGGTCCAACGATGCCACCAGCCCATAATCCGCACCAAACAGTCACTTATTCAGGATAGAGGGGTTGTTCATGATGTTGGTGTGGATTTTCAGCCCCCCAGAATCTGCAATTTTGCTTATTTACGTAGCTATTGAGGTGAAAATGAGCCTCATCAGAAAATAGCACTTTCGCCGAAAATCCGTCTTCTCTTTCCAACATCCACTTAACAAAAACACGCCGCTGTTGATGATCTGCCGACTTTAATTCTTGTGTTAGTTGGATTTTGTATGGATGGAGGTGTAAATCAATGTGTAAAATCCGGCGTAAAGTGGTCTCACTAATTCCCAATTGTCGCGAACGGTGCCTAGTCGAGGTGGTTGGATCTTCTCGCACACTTTCACTCACTGCGGCTATGTTTTCACGAGTACGAGCTGGATGGGCATGTTGGTATGGTCTATGACCTTCAGCTGAACCAGTTACCTCAAAACGATTAACAATCCAACGAATCCCAGGCTCTGTAGGGCGTCCATGTCGGCCAAAAGTAGTGCGGAGTTTGCGAAAAGTATTTTTTATATTTCGACCGTTTTCGTAATAAGTTTGGATAACCAAAATGCGTTGTTGTGTTGTAAACGAATCCATGACTATAAATTGCATAGCTTTGATAGTTCATTTATGCATACCACATGACCTTTGACTCACATGGTAACACATAAACTTATAGGTAAAAAAAAAGTAATAGATGGCGCACCCAGTACATAGGTCATGTTTCACCTTGTCACTTGATATAACAAAGAACTTATCCCGTGGTTTTCTTGCTAATAAAACTCCATGTTTCACTGGCCGTTAAATGAAACCACTTGTAGCAGTGACTCTTAACTAATATTTTGGTCTAAACTGAAAAGTTCTAGCATATGAAGCATGCTTCCGAATGGTCCTATAATTCCCTTTTAATTGCAAAGTTTTTGAATATGCAACCTTATTATATGACCATATTTCTAATCCTTTTTTTGCAAAACAATTTATTTCCAGGACATCCAATGAAAATCCATAAAAAATCTGCAGTGATCAGGTTCATGTTCTTCAATAGAGAAGATATCGTGTATTTTAAACCAGTCAAACTAAGGACCAAAATGGGGAGAACTGGACATATTAAAGAACCTTTAGGTAACAATCATTTTGTTTAACATTTTAGCGTAAAATTTATCAGTGCTGAGGAAATATATTAGTGTAGCATTTCCTTAGTGACTTCGCGCAAACATAATAGCTAAGTATTTGTTTATGGTTTTGTCAGTTTTTATTCTTTTACTTAAATCAATATGCTTTTGAAACGGACTTCTAGAATTTATGGTGATGCGTTTGATTCCAGGTACTCATGGCCACATGAAATGTGTTTTCGACGGTCAACTAAAATCCATGGACACAGTGCTACTAAATCTATACAAAAGGGTGTTTCCCAAGTGGACATATGAGGACCTTCTTGTGAACTGTGACAATAATGAGGGTAGCATGGAAACATAGAATTAGGAATGTTCATTTTCTGCATAATAGACTTATGCAACGCAACTGATCCTTTTTATTTTATGTTTTTGAATGTTAAATTAATAAAACAATATAAGAATCTAAGGACTTTTTGACTCTGGGCAATGCAGTGGTAAAAAAATGGCGTCAGGTAAGTTGGGCGACATTAAGGCAAGGCTTAAAAGCAGTTGGTTTGCTACTTTTCTACTCGTAACAGCTGAAGAACGGAGGGTTGATTTCCTGATAATAGGCCCCTTACAGGACTACCCACACCACTCATGTGAAAAACGCTTTTACGAGTTAAGAACATTGAAGTCTCGCTATGGTGATATACAAATAGAAAAATTCTGTGAAAATGATGATTTAGAAATAGATGAAATTCCACACAAGATTTGCCATTTAGAATCGTCCAGTGCATCTCTTCTACATTGTGTACTATGATAAGTAATATCATAAGGGCATCTAATTTTTCCGAAAAAAATCTAAAAAACACGTTGCTAAGCAATATTTTAACAAGAAGCATGACTGCTGGTGGCATCCCGCACGAATGTTTTTTGTTAAAAATTTATTACTTTGCATTCTGTTTTTTCGATTTTTTCACAGGAAAAATTAGATGCCCGAATGGTATTTGACAGGACTAGTTCATGAGTATTCTGAGTACCTACACATAACTTACAAAACATACTATTTACCTATTACCTGCAAATTATTTCGTTTCACATTACGAGCTTTATTACTAGACTTAAAGATAATATCTTTAAATGGATCAAAAATTATTTTCCTCTTCATAAAATACATCTCTTACATTTTTTTGCAACGGTATTCCACAACTAGTTCTTTGTAATTTTCACCGTTTTCTGTCTTCATATTCAATCGCCAGATCAATATTAGTCAAAGAAGCACTTCCAAAGCGACTCATTTTCACTACATAAGCATAGCACTGTTTAAAAACAATATTACAAAATTTGTTGACAATAAAAAACTGGTTTATCGTCGTTTTCTGGTGTCCTAGGAGACCATAATTAATTGTTATCAAAGGTATTGTAATCACCATGGGAAAGCTCTGCTAAGTATCTCGGTGTCACTCTTGACAAGGGGATGACCTGGCAGAAGCACACTGAAGCGTTAAAAACTAAATTCCAAATCTCGTTTCGGCAACTCTACCCTATGCTATGTAGAACATCGAAATTAAGTTTCATCGACAAAGTTCGGCTATACAAGATGGTTATTAGACCAGCGATCACTTACGCAAGTCCGGCTTAGTGTTTTCTCGCCAAAACGCATTTGCGTAGCCTGCAGGTTTTGCAGAACAGAACCTTGCATACAATCACTAACGCCCCATGGTATGTTTCCAACGAGACCCTTCACAGAGACCTTTACATCTCTTACCTAAGGGACTACATCGAACAACAAGCGCAGCTACGTTATAGTCAAGCGGAATCACATAGCAACTCTTTATGTCCAACCAAAATTATAATTTTTCTTCAACAACCAATCCCAAAATTAATTTTAAGGAGCAATTTAAAATTGACGAATATTAATTAGCAATCCCCTCAAATTGACGCACTTCTTTTTTCTTTGCTCTCCCTCCTTCCTTCCTTTCTTCTTCCCTTCTTTCTCCCTGACTTTGTTTGGTATCTGGGCAACCAGACCTGACAGACCTACTGACTTACAAGGCTTTAACCAAGAGCAAAGGTCCTACGGACAGTCAATGACGCATAGAAGAAGGTATTGTAATTTTTGGTGACAACAGCTGTCAAGTTTTGCCGCGGGTAAACTCGAAAAAACCGCTGATAGGTGCTTGCATACAATTTTTGCGTCTAGAAACCATTTGTTATTCAAAATTGCGCGTTTGTGATAGGTAGAAATTAAGACGAAGGAAATAGTCTGGTAAATATAATATAAGTAACCTCTCCTTGGCAAACCCAAGGTGTGATGCGTTTCCGTGCGAAGGTGTGCGTGGCGGTGGGGATGCATCATCTTGAACTCAGGAATACCGGGCGACCTCCCAGAGTATCTAGCCTTGAGTGCATGCAGGGAGCACCGCGGACATCGACCAACACGTCCTCCATTCTCGTGGGAACAACATGAACCACAACGATCAAAATAAAAATCCCGATGTCCCTCCAACAGGAGATTTCGAACATCCGGGTGGCCCCTCACCAGGGAACCTCGAACATTTGAGCGGCCGCACACCAGGGGACTGCGAATATCGGGACGGCCCCTCACCCGGGAACCCCGAACATCCGTGCGGCCATCGTACTTTGACAAAGACCTGGTTAGAGGGCTTGCTGAAAATTGGAGCACCATCCCCTGCGCATTGTCAGTGCAGGACGGTGCACTCTCCGGTGAGTCATCGGAGCCCGAAAGCGGCCTGGGCGACGGAAAGCGGCAGAGGTCTGCCAGTGGGACGCCGGTAGGCGGGTAGGCGCATCTTCGCGGAAAAAGCCTCGTAGTGCGGCACATGCTTATAGCTATGCGTGTGCTTTTCAAGTGAGTCTCACTATAGATTGTCTCCCATGGCTATCCCGCGACTCAATTTACCGAGGTACAGGACCAGCAGGTGCAGGAAGCATTCAGTGTGCTGATATATGGGCTCCCAGATTAGGTAGCCCTTTCGAGGTACATTGACTGTTACCTCTCTCGAGGGGCAGCCATCTTTGTCTGCGAGAACGAGTCCTCGAAGGCATGCTTGGAGGACCACATATGGGATCTGAGATCGTGGGAAGGTGCTAGGCTCACTATGAGTTTTGGTGTCCTTCCTGTTTACCACCACGTGATGGCCTGGTTCCCAGGTCCACCTTTGAGGAACGGGGTCATCATGAAGAGGATACCACCATGGTACACATCCCAGCGCGTGGAGGCTATTAGAGAGGAAGGAGGAACCTAAGGAGTTCCGAGTTTTTCTCTCGGTGGATTCCATAAGCTGGAAGATAATCGAGAAGAATGTGGGGGGGCTCACATTCCTGAGTAAAAAGAAACAGACGGCTATCGGAACGACACCTGGCGGAGTAGGTCAGGCACCTAATCAAGGGTCTGACCATGGGCAATCTGGACAGACGGGTGCTGCTGCGGTGGGCCAGGCCACTTCACAGGGGAGACAGGGACAGGGCAGCTCTCACTGGAACTTCTGACTGTTATTGGTATATCCGCAGGAAACATCGGGGCAGGCCTGGTAGGAGTACGTGCCTCAGAGGGCGACGAAGGCGACTCGGACGCGGACGGTATCCTAAACCGGGTCCGAGAATTCCTCCGTTCAAGCGGGGAAGAGGGCTGCTGCGACAGTGACGACTGTGGCGGTGACTGCCGTACAAGTAGTTAGGAGTCATTTTTGCAGAACATTCTCTGAGATTAGGCAGGGAGTTTCACGCGCAGTGGAATCGTGGTGCAGAGGTCGACATTTCTGTTAACGCTGGAAAGACCGAGCTGATACTGTTCTCTAGAAGAAGGAAGCTTGCCTGCCTTCTTTGAGACTAGACTAGACGGTAAATACCTAGGAGTTATCTTGGACTGTAGACTGCACTGGAAAGAGCACATGTTGACTACTAGGTTAATAAGGCTACCAATGGAAACTCCGTTGGATCTAATGATCCGCGGAGAAGCGAGAGTAGTCGCACATCGACCGTGGAGCCAGGGCAGCTGGGCCTTTATGAATCATGTCAAGGGTCACACCGCCAACTTAGTCGAATTACAAAAGGAGGTTCCCGTCCTTCTGAGCAGGGGTGATCTGATCACCCCTAAATATCGCTTTAGCTGTAAGTTTAATGTGGAGTATCCGACAAAAGCGGAGTGGGATTCCGAAAGCCGGAAGGTCTCTGGAGGAAGTGAGCAAGTCTTGTACACAGACGGTACCGTTACAGAAGACAGCTCTGGCATCTGGGTCTTTGTGCCTAAAATTAGGCTCCCACTGTCTCTCTGCGGATTCATTACTATTTTTCAAGCGACAATCTATGCGATTCTGGCTTGCGTGTCCCGCATTTTGGAGGGGGAAGCGCGTAGGAGAAGAATAATCTTCTTCGACAGCCAGGCTGCGATGAAGGCACCAAGTGTCTGCAAGATTACTTCTAACCTTATATTGTAATGCAGAGAGGCTCTGGATAGCTCGGCAGCGAGGTATCCGGTATCGGTAGTGTGGGTACCGGGGTACGCCGGGAAAAAGGGTAATGATACGGCGGGCGTTCTCGCGAAAGCAGGATCAGCGGACAAGCTTTTGTTGGTCCTGAGCCAGCCCTAGGGGTGCCCGCACAAAGATTCGGGAGAATAATGGGGAAGTGGTTGCTAGACAAGACTCTCTTAAATGGAGAAGCATCTCTGGACATCTCTGTTACGCACGGGAGCGCACCTTAGGGCCCAGTGTTAAGCATGGACGCTTTAGCTCATCTTTGAATAGGTTGTTGGTGGGACTGCTGTCTGGCCATAATACAATGAGGTATCACGTGTATGTGATGGGGGTGGCTGAGGATCCCACGTGTGAGCCGCTGCGCGGTAGAGGAAGAATCGTTGGCGCATGCTCTGTGTCGCTGTGAATCTCTGAGCTACTACAGGCAGACTGTACTTCCTCAGAATGTTAAAGAGCTGGGACCCAGGGCTATACTCAACTTTGCTATAAGGGCGGTGCTTGAGGCTTAGGGAATATAGTTGTGCTTAAGGGCCCGTTACGTGGCGTCTGTGCCGGCTCCTCGTGGTAGCCGATATGCCTCTAATTTCTTTATTCATTTATTCCTTGGTACAAGTCAAATTACGTTGTTCATATAAAAAAGAAACAGTCGATTTGAAAAGCTTTTTTTACTAGACTACTAATAAAAATAATAAAAACATGAGAGCAACGATCACAAATCACAATAATAAAAACTTAAAACTACTTAAAGCTACATCTAAGTTCAATGTATAACATTGATATAGGTACAAAACAGGTTAAACGCACATTTATTCGAGCTCTTTCAATTACATATACACCTGGGTTTCAATTTACACTTCCCAAAATACGGCATTTGGAATTGAAAAATTAAATGGAAGTAATATAATAGGCAGGTTTCCAAATGAAACATTGAGAATAATGTGCATGTTCAGGTATGTTAATAGAAGTGAGAGGGTGGGTATAAAGAGGCAGTGAGTAGAGATTGCGGTTTTTATAAAAGATGCGCGTAATGTAAACTTTAAGCAAAGCTGTTTCATAAGAAGCACTAATTATGTTACCAATGAAGCAAAGCTACTTGAGAATACATAGTATATTTTTATTTCGCCTAGAATAAACGTCAATATTTTGCTGCTAGTGAAATTTCTTAGGAAGCCATAGGATGTAATAAGGAAATTACATGCAGTCTCAAAGTCCACTTGGAAGATAAAGAGTGCTTTTACTTAACTTTCCATAAGAGATAGACATTACATTATTGTAAAAGAAATGTATATGCAGACATGATGTCCGTATACATAAATTTTGTAAAATGTTAGTATTGCAGTTTGTATTGTATAGCATGCAAATATACAACATTTTTGAAGCACAGAGGGAATTAGGTTTCAAGACAGAAATGAGAAACAGAAAATATAATATATACTACCTATTTTATACATGTGCAGTGCGTTAAGAGCTAGCTTATCCATTGTCAGCACTGTAGAATCCTAGATATTTATTCACATTTGGAATCAATTAACTAGCATTTATGTTGTAGAAATTTAAGAAGGCTTATGCACATCATGGTCATTTATTGAACTAAGAAAAGTAAAGATGAGACAGCCAATTTTGATGGAAGGGTTAATGCCGTATAATTGGTAAATCATGATAGCACTACAGAAATGGGAGAGGTGTCTTAAAAATAAGTTAGTTCTTCTCTTCGTTGTTACCAAAGTTGCCCTCTGCATGAAAACCGGTGATAGGGTCAGCATTGTAGCGCACTAATCTCAGTTTTCCGTCCTTGTCGTGGAAGCCGTAGTGCCCTGTCACCAGCCCCAGGTTGTCGCGCTCTTCAAATCTAAAGTGCCTGTTCAGCCTGTCAAAAAATTAAAATTTAGTTCTGTAAAAACGGAAAATTAATCGAGTTTGCAATATACATAAAGCAAAATATTCTCCTTGGCCTAAACTAGAGAAGGATGAGGAAAAAGCGATTTTTTCTTTGTAGCTTGAAAAATACGGGAACTTTCAGTAGTTCGCGTGGATAGCATGAAAGCTAAGGAAATTCACTATATGCTATCACTGTGTTGAATAAATACATTTTTTTTATTACTGGGGAGAGTTTTTCATAAATAGTTGTGGTCTATATGTGTAGTTTCAAATGATTCTACGTAATATTGTTACAATATAACTGCATATGGACTATTTGTTTCATACGTATACATATACAGGGTGACCAGTGGGAAAGTTCACTTTTTGATTTAAGAAAAAAATACAAACTTAATGAAAAGGAAATATTTATTACTATCAACATATTCGTAAATTCGGCAGGTTTTATTTTTTAAATATCATTCCGTCTAAATGTGTGTCATCCTCTTCTGAAACACTCTCTTGCAAAGATCCGGAGTTATGTTGTTTATTTCTCGTCGAATGTTGTCTTTACGTTCCTCCAGTGTTCGTGGATTATTGGAATACACTTTTGACTGTAGATATCGCCACAAAAAAGAATCGCATGGCGTGAGGTCGGGTGACCTAGGAGGCCAGTGAATGTCTCCAAACTTCGATATAGCTTTTTGAGGAAAAAGTGCGCTGCGTAGGAAAAAGATTCAACATCCGTTCAGCACGAGATTTCCGTAATATACTAAGTGACATATAAATCCGAACACCCAGTTTAAATGGTTTTATTTCAATAAAAGTTGGTGAATGTATTTATCTTACTGTAAATAACAAGTGAAAAAATGTTCAGCCTTACCAGTTGGACATTCCGGTTTTTTTAATTCACTAACGCTCTAAAAATGAATATTTCAGCCGCAGTAAAGAATCAACGTTGGCGGATTTTGGTTCTTGACATCCTTTACGATCGGTTACGATGCCTAGAGTACGGAGACCTGTACGATTTCGTCAACTTAGGAGTTTGATAGGGGCCGTATAGTGGGACTTCGGGAAGCTGGACTTTCTTTTCGGGCAATTGCAGTTAGAGTGCAAAGAAGTGTAGACACTGTGGTTAGGTGTTGTCAGGCATGGCTTCGAGAAGGCCATACGCAAAGAGCAAGGGGCACTGGACGCCGCCGTAGAACAACAGACCGTGAAGATCGCCGCCTAAGATTATTGGCCTTAAGGGACCGTTTCTCCACTACCAGGTCCATTGCAAATGAATGGTTTGCAGAACACGGAAGACCTATTGGCATGCGAAGTGTTTACCGACGAATGAGAAGTTTTGGCTTGTTTTCATAACGGCCACAACTCGAGAACACCGACGTAATCGCCTTGAGTGGTGCAGACAACGGTCACTCTGGGATCAGGAATGGAACAGTATTGTCTTTAGTGACGAGTCTCTATTTTGTTTAGGCATGCACGATGGTCGTGCCAGGGTTAGAAGGCGACGTGGTGAAAGGAGGAATCCACAGTTTTTTGTTGAAAGACATGTTCATCACACTGTTGGAGTTATGGTATGGGGTGCTATAGCTTATGGTTCCAGGTCACCTTTAATCTTCATCAGAGGTAACATGAACGCGCAGCGTTATATCCACGAAGTTCTAGAACCCCATCTTTTACCCTATCTTGACACCCTGGCAGATCCAACTTTCCAACAAGATAATGCCCGACCACATGTTGCAAGAGTCACAATAGACTTCTTTCAACATAATGATGTCACATTGTTACCATGGCCACCAAGATCTCCCGACTTATCCCCAATTGAGCACGTGTGGGATATGATGGGTAGGAGATTGCTCAATTTGCAACGTCCTCCTCAGACTCTAGAAGCACTTCGAGAGGAGTTGGTGGTTACCTGGAATGAGATACCACAGGAGGACATTGACCACCTGATCAGAAGCATACCTAGGCGCGTTGGAGAATGCGTAGCACATCAGGGTGCATCCACACATTATTAAAGGTCAAAGGGCTTTAAAGCAGTGCAATCATTTTGAAATTTTTATCACTTACTTATTATGCTTCATTAAGTACTTATACAGAATTTTATTAAAATAAAACCATTTAAACTGGGTGTTCGGATTTATATGTCACTTAGTATACGTTATCACTTTATTTTTCTTCATTATGCTATGCAGTGTTGACCTAGGGATTCCCAAAGCAGCGGAATGCTTCCGTACAGAACGCCGAAGATTTGCAATGACCGAATCACTTACTCGATGCACATTTTCTTTGATTGATACAGTGGGTGTGGGGCCAGGAATGGGTTGACTAAGAGTAGAGCCTGTTTGACGGAATCTCTTGATTCACGTTTTCAATAGGTTCCTACTTAGGTCACCTCATGGCCGGCAAATGTTGTATCGTGTACAAAATTTCCGAAGGGCAGCTGGGTATGAATTTCCACTCTTAAAGTAAGCCTCGATAGCAAAATCAAGTTGCGCTCCGGTCCAACGTTCCATTGTGACTATTTAACCCGCACGCCGAACGCGTCGATTGCGTCGATCAAGACTTCTCCCCACTACCTCGCGGAATTTAAATTTGAACTGTGAACTTTCCCACTGGACACCCCGTGTAAATAGTCTTCTTGAACCAAATCGTTAAAATATTTTAGTGAGTAAATTTTAATAGTACATAGAGCAGTCAGTAATTCCATTAAAATTGAGCACTTTTTCAGCTTGGTGGGTTAACTTTTCACGGAGACCCCCAACTCCCAATGTTTAAGACCTAGAAACATCATTTCCAAAAATGATCAGGATTGTCTGAATCGTCAAAAAACGAAGTTTGGGCGTTTTCTTTTTTGTTGTTTTTGGCCTTTTTCTCCGCCGCGACCGAACCGATTTTAAAAAACTACAAAGCTTTTTTCCTTGGCATAGTAGTAATATTGTGTTTTATCGAAATCCGAGCGGTACTTTTAAAAGTTATAGGCGATTATAGGATTAGCGGACGGACCAACAGACAGACAGACCGCCTGAAATGAGAATGTCATATGGCATCAAAAAAGACGACATCACATTTTCGAAAACTTTCGTGATTACAAAGAATATTAATTTTCAGAATCTTAATTATTTCAATTTCCAGTATGTTATCAATTCTTATGGCGTCAGCAGCCATGAGTATTTGACTATTACGGGTAGCCGCTTTATGGTTTTCTTTGAACTGAGGTATTATCACTCTATATTTGCTACTATGATGCCCAAAGAAGGATAACTAGGTAGGCTACATGAAGTATACGAATTTTTTTATACTCAATTGATCATAATGGGTGATTTTTTTGCTAGTATCTTTTTGGCAACACTGTTTTTGACAGATGATGCGTGAAGAGTGTCTTGTGTCATTGTCAAACTTGTTCAGTTTGGTCTATAATTTAACCATGAATCGACTTACGAACGAACAACGCTTGCAAATTATTGAATTTTACTATCAAAATTCATGCTCGGTTAAGAGAGTGCATCGAGCACTGATTCCAATTTATGGGCAATTTGGTCGGCCTACTGAGGGAGCTATTCGGAAGGTTGTGACTAAATTTCGAACCTAGTTTACATTATTGCACATTAAACCACCAACACGCAGACGTAGAGTGAGGACTGATGAAAATATTGCGGCTGTATCCGCCAGTGTTAGTGATGACCGTGAAATGTCGATTCGCCGCCGTTCGCAGCAATTGGGCCTCTGTTACTCCACTACGTGGAAAATTTTGCGACAGGATTTTGGTGTAAAACATTATAAGATACAGCTGATGCAAGAATTGAAGCCACACGACCTCCCACAACATTTCCAATTTGGTGAATGGGCGCTGGCAAAGTTGGAGGAAGATCCACATTTTTATCGAAAAATTGTGTTCAGCGACGAAGCTCATTTCTGGTTGAATGGGTACGTTAACAAGCAAAATTGCTGCATCTGGAGTGAAGACCAGCCAGAACCATTGCAAGAGCTACCAAAACATCTCAAAAAATCACTGTTTGGTGTGGATTATGGGCCGGTGGCATCATCAGGCCGTACTTCTTCAAAGACGACAATGGGCGGAACGTAACTGTGAATGGCGAGCGCTACCGTGCGATGATAAAAAACTTTTTTTTGCCCAAAATGTAAGAGCTGGACTTGGCTGACATGCGGTTTCAACAAGACGGTGCCACATGCCACACCGCACACGAAACAATGGCCCTATTGAGAGGCGAGTTCGGTGAACAGTTTATCTCACGTTTGGGGCCCGTCAATTGGCCGCCTAGATCGTGTGATTTAACGCCGTTGGACTATTTCTTGTGGGGTCATGTTAAGGCTAATGTCTACAGGGATAAACCAGCAACGATTGACGCACTGGAAGCCAATATTGAAGCATTTATTCGTGAGATACCGGCCGATATGTTGGAGAGAGTGTGCCAAAATTGGACCTTGCGCATGGGCTATCTAAAGCGGAGCCGCGGCCAATATTTACATGAAATAATCTTTAAACATTAAATTATATCGACGTTCTATCGACTCAAATAAAGATTTAATCGTTTTTTCAAATTTTTTGTGTTTTTTTTTTATCAAATCCTATACCTCTTAAAAATCACCTGTTATAATGGGCGAAAATGATACGGGGTAAGAAGCTTTAAAAAAAGAGTACCTACGTCATAATTCATAAAAAACGCTGGTTTTATAAGCGCCATAAGTTTTTGGGTTAGATATCTACACATATATTTTTGTTACAATATAATAATTGACTAGAATAACCTAAGTAATACAAAAATTGAACAACACGCAGAAATTTTTAATCGTCACTAGTATACATTCCTTTGTTCAGATCATATCATGCAGAAAATTAAGGATGAGAAATGAAGCAGGCGGCAACTATTCACACATCAAAAGTTATACAAATCATCAAGTTGCATTCAAATGGTGATTCCCCAACAAATTAACTGAACAGGATTATAATTATTGGCTTGGGTCTCTAATAACAATAATCTCCTTGCTAACCTTGTAGATGTTCGTGGCGATGAGAAAAATGCAGGTTCACAAACTGATCGTTTTTGCAGTAATTGTTCAAAATGTACACGTGATTTGAATATTATAGTATTTTATAGGAACTTTATGGTCATACACCATTAATGAGAATACATTCCTTCTACAAGACTGAAACGGGTGATTTAAGAATAAATGTAAAATTTGAAAAGCGCTTATACAAACATATAATTTATTTTATTATAATCGATATGTGACCTCATTCCGGTTGTGTGTGACGTCCAACTCGTTTCCTAAAATTTGCGAATGTGCCCCTTGAATCGCCAATTTTCTTTTGAGGTAGTCGAAAAACACATATCAACTTAAAGTCCGTAGAATTGCCTCAATTCACGAGGTTACCTGATTTGGAGGAGCAGGGATAGACACGAGCCCTGCTGGTGTAATTCTTAAAAACTAGCCTACGTTCAAGCATCAACTTCAATGCTTTGTACTCGTTTGGGCAATATGCAATAGCAAATGGTGGTCAAGTATGTTCAAAAACGACTTTGTTATAATTTATATATTTTTGTAAGCTTTGAAAAATGAGATCACTAAAACTTTTTTTGGGTATATTTGACCACAATTTTTTCAAATACAGCCTTGTGTATTTTAGTGCATGCTAGCAATAAATGAAGTTTTTGGGGAACATCTATTGATGTCGACAATTATAGATACATTTTCTGCGGGGTTCAGCAACTCATTGCCATCTTTCGCATATTTCAATCTTCACTACACCACTCAACAAAGTTTTTCATCTATCG
The DNA here is from genome assembly GCA_963669975.1 of Acanthoscelides obtectus. Lineage (NCBI taxonomy): Eukaryota > Metazoa > Arthropoda > Insecta > Coleoptera > Chrysomelidae > Acanthoscelides > Acanthoscelides obtectus. Next base: position 25,635,550 of record CAVLJG010000010.1, on the reverse strand, counting down.
TTTTCACAATTACATTACAATCAAAATGACTATATATGAATATCATTTTTGTATCATAAGTATATCGAACAAATATATTTACGATTTTTATTTTTGTTCATTTTTCCATTGGACGCGACGCATGTTTGTTTGTATCAAAGTCTAAGCATCAGTCATTTGTACAATGTAAATGGTTGAAAAGACGTGGAATCGTGACCATAAAGAACAGGTTTATAATTATGTTAATTGAGGATGATCTTGCGATGTACCTGATTTGAATTGAAGATGTTTATAATGAATTTAGCGCACATTTCGACATAGATTTTTTGCGCGAACTACGCAGTGATTTTACATTTACATGAAGTAGCTACGAGTATAACAGTTGTAGCTGATCAAAAAACTGTAGATATAACGGATTAAAATTCATAAAATCTGGGCTGATAGAACAGAACACTCCATGTATGACATACTATTATTTGGAGTATAATATAAGCACGTATATAGATGATTAATCACTAGCGCATATACCAAAAATAGCGTCAAGTAATAGACTCGGAACTTGACATCTTTTTTCAAATTTGGTTTTTTTTTTGATAAAAATCCAAGTGGTGATACATTACTTATAGAGGAGTCAAAGATTTCAGCACAAGTACACTAGACGACAGACGGACATAGGTAACGTGTTTTTTCTGATATTGTAAATGTAGATAAATAATTATATATGCAAATAATGTCAATTAGTCAACTTTTCGACAGTATAGACGTGCAAAAGGTGAATTTATAACATGCAGTGCTGGTGAAATGAAGTGAAATGCTGTTATGAACGAAATAAGCAGGTATTGTGACCAGATGAAAGCACATGTAGGCGTTAGGTTTTAAAAATAAAATCCGGAGCTTTATAATAGTACATTACACACCTTAGGAGGAGTGAAAGTGTCACAATGACAGGATAGAATTTAAATGACATTATTATACTTAGGTGTTTTTTGTTTTCATTATTTTACCTGAGCTTTGCTGTAATTAGTGGTGATTTCTCTGATTACTAGTGAACAAAAATAATTTTAAACATCAATGCTCAGCTATAGGCCAAATAATAGGTTGATACAACACTAAGATTTTTTGAATTCCGGGATAATGCTGTAATGCCATATTTTTTAAATAAAATCACATTTCAGTTCCCGAAAATGCAAATTATATATTTTTTCCAAAATCACGAATGAGCTACGCAGGTTTCTGAAAACCACGTTACATGAGTTTTATTTTGCAGTTGATGCATATTGGAATTTTACCTAGTTGTCATAATTTTCGAATATTGACCTTGCTTCGCCATTACTGTGCCTCTTTCACGCTACGAAATTGGAAAAATAACGCCCAAAATGGTTCTTCGGCAACAAATTTTTTCCAACCAAAGCAAAAAAGTGAAGCTGGTTTAGAGCGTGATTTTCTAATATGGTGGCAGGAGCTACATACATACAGTAATGGACAAAAGTATATAGTCAAATATGAATATTTACCTAAATACCTTTAGAAAATGAATTCATACTTCATTGCTACATAAACAAATGCGTTATTAGTAGAAAATCTAAATTCCTTGTTTTTACATTATCTGCAATGAACACAATACAAGTCTGAATATGAGCACTTTTTTATGAGGGACAAAAATATCTGGACAAATTCTTTTCAACATTAGTTTAGTACAGTTTCCTGTCAGAAGAGGATTAGTTTGTGTTCATCAAGTATTGTGGAATAACTTGAGTGATTTTAAGACCATGCCGCGTGGTCCAGAAATTTCTTTCGATGTGAAAACTAAGATCATTGAGTTATACAAAGATGGTAAACGTCAAGTCGACATTGCCAAAAATTTGAGGCTGAAGCGTATAGCAGTTTGGGCAATATTGAACAAATATAAACAAAAAGGTATCTTGGAAGCCTCTAAGAGATGTGGTCGGCCTAGAAAACTAAATGTTAGATCAGTTAGATTAATAAAAGTAATTTCGTCCAAAACCCGAAGACAAATAAAAGCCGAAATTGAGACAAAAGGAATTGTCAGTGTATCTACGAAAACTATAAGTAGAAGATTTAATGATTTGAATCTATTTGCACGTCGCCTAAGTAAGAAGCCGCTAAGCTCGAGGAAAAACCGTAAGGACCGATTACAATTTGCACGGTTGCATCTTGATTGGAGCATCTGTGACTGGAAGAGGGTATGTGTCAGTGACGAATCCAGGTTCAATCTGTTTGGATCAGATGGTGTTCATTACGTTAGACGTCCTAGTGGACAAAGGTTGAACCCAAAGTACACTTTGCCCACTGTCAAACATGGAGTCGGGTCTGTTATGGTTTGGGGGTGCTTTTTGGGGTTTGGGATGGGATATTGACATAAAATAGATGGCATTATGGATAAGTATGTATACACAGACATACTAAACTATGTCATGTTACCCTATATGGAAGACAATATGCCCTTAAGATCAATGTTCCAGCAAGATAATGACCCGAAGCACACTTCAAATCTCGCAAAGATATTCTTTCTGGATGAAAAAATACCAGTTCTCAAATGGACTTCACAGTCTCCCGATATAAACCCCATTGAAAATCTATGGGAATACTTAGATAAGCAAATACGAGATAAAAATTATTCAAACAAGGATGAACTTTTTGCCGCTTTAGAGCAAAAGTGGAGACAGATTGATGAAACTTATATCAAGAAACTTCTACAATCTATGCCGAGACGATGCCAGGCGGTGATTGATAATATGGTTATGCTACAAAATATTAACATAATTCAATGAACTTTGCTTCTTTTTTCTATAATTGTTTTGCTTTGTCTATATATTTTGTCCTCCATAGTTACCGTTTTTTTCAATTAATTTTTTATTGAAGGGAGTCTAATGAATTTATTTATGTATAAGTGAGTATTATGCTATAACGAATTATGTATACAGGTTCGTGTATTAATAAAACAAGTTAAAAAAGAAATACAGCACAATATTACTTTGTCTATATACTTTGTCCATTACTGTAGGTAGAAAAGCATGAAAACAAAAATCCCCTAGAACTTTTCTTTTTGACCGCCAAGTCAATGAACCATCCTAAAAGAAATGAATTCGTGTTTTCATAGAAAGTGTTTCTACTCCATTACCCAAAACGACAGTTACCCTTTGCCTGTGTCATATCCAAACTTATAGGAATGCGGTCCGTTATGGCCCACCAGATGAAACAGCACCCTTTCATTCCCAGCAGGAATCCCTAAGGAGTTTGTTAGTTCAGAGCTAAGCCCCTGATTATATGACTGTGACGGAATGGAGTCCTTATCATTCGGAGGCTCTTCTATGGGTTCTTCTTCCTCTTGGTATTGGACATCGTCATTTGGGGATCCAGGAGGCAGTTCATCGTACTCGATGGAAGATTCTTGATCGGGATCAGGTC